>CAJQZJ010001969.1:10548209-10573525 GCA_907164525.1 Lophiomys imhausi
CAAAACAAAAAAATCCCAGTGTTTTCAGATAGTTCTTTGTTGATGAAGGGAGTAGAGGTCCTCAGAGGACCCTTAACAGAAAAAGAGTCAAGAAATAATGTTGCAAATATCTACAAGGAGAAGATCCCAGAAGGTCCTTTGTTCCATGCTAAAACCACTTAAGCACTGGAAAATGTATAATAAAAATACACGAGAAGTTTCTAAAGCTAAGTTTTCAGGTAACATAAACAATGAAGAGAATCAGTGAAGAGAGCTCAGGGAGCATCGGAACTGGATAGAATAAGTCAATACTGAATAGGCACCGGAATTGGAATCAAACTTGTGAACACAGTCCTGGAGCCAGGAGTCTGCTTAGCCAGAAACAGCAATAGAAAAACAGTCTCCACAACCCTAGGAAACAGAAAGAAAATAGTTTATTTGTTCAGGGCTCTGAGTTGGAAAGAGTACATCTGTGGTATGTGTGTTTTATGGTCTGGAGTCACAGTATTGTTAGAGAAGTCCTAGTCTGAAAAATTAATTCAAAACTTTATTTATGAATGATTAAAATATGTAAGGCTCCTGGCAGAATAGAATTATCTATGCTGTAGGGTAAATTTCTTGAAGGGTATTTTCATGTAAAACAACTGTCATAAAATAAAAAAAAAATCAATAGTAGGAAAAATCAAATAAAGTAAAAAAGTAAATCACCCAAGGTAAACCAGGAAAGTCTGGAAACAAAATTGTACAACATTTAAAAAGCTAATGTATGGGGGTGTTGCTACAGTAGAGAACATTTGTCACTTTCCTGAGCCCCTGGCTTTGATCTTCAGAACCACAAATATATCAATAACAACAGCTACAAAGAACAAAAATGACCCATCAATAAATGCATTTTAAGGGGCTGGAGAGATGGCTTCAGCGGTTAAGAGCACTGGCTGTTCTTCCAAGGGATCCAGGTTCAAATCCCAGCACCCACAGATTGAAACTGCCTGTAATGACAGGTTGTGGTGGCACATGCCTTTAATCCCAGCACTCAGGAGGCAGAGGGAGGTGGATCTCTGTGAGTTGGAGGCCAGCCTGGTCTACAGAGTGAGTTTCAGGATAGCCAAGTCTACACAGAGAAACTCTATCTCGAAAACCCAAACCAACACAAAACAAAAAAAATTTTTTTTAAAGTTAAATTTAATATATTAAAAGATATGTTAATGAGCTCAAACTGAAAGACCTTTATGAAAACCAACTATAATAGAGTTTATATTAGAAAAATGAGTAGATTTGATGAACAATGGACTAGAGAAGTCTAATGAGAGCATCAGTTTGAAAAAAATAAAAGGGTATCAACCATTATGTAATACATTGATGTAGAAATACTAACATTTATGATAATGTAGGAAACAGAATCGTAAAACTTAAACAGTACTTCCAATATAAGTAAAAGATATGACAGTGAGAGGAATGCCAAGGAGGTCCCATGCGTCTGTGTCTTGCTTTAACAGTGTTTCGATGGAGCAGCTCAGAGGACTCCCTCTCTGTTAGCTTCCAGCCACCTTACAGTCTGTCAAGTCGCAGCCTCTGGGACCATCTCCTTGCTGCCTTCGACTTCTAGGACCAGCCAGCACAGCTTTTGTTTGTTTGTTTATTTTGTTTTTGCGGTTAGCTCAGTACTGAGGATCAGCCATGACCTCCCAGATTCATCAGAATTATTGCCCCCAAGTGGAAGCTGCGGTGAAATCACCTGGACAACTTGTACCTGCAGGCGCCCTACACCTAACTCTCGCTGGGCTTCTATTTTGACCTAAATGACTTGGCTGTGGAGGATGCAGGCCACTTCTTTCTTGAATTGTTTGAGGAAAGGGACGTGGGTGTGAAGGGTCTCCTTAAATGTTGCAGAACAATCGCCGGGGTCATGTACTGTTCTGGGATGTGTAGAGGTCATCTCAAGATGAGTGGGATAACATTGGGAATGTATGCTAAGCCATATAACTCTTATAATTGTGGCCTATTTATTTCTGTTGTTTTGTATTGTATTTATAGTTATAAGAAAAAGAACCATCTTTTGGACTGAAAGGGAGAGCTGTTGGGGGGAAAAAAGAAATACCTTAAACTAAAAAAAAAAAAAAAAAAAAAAGAAGGGAAGAGGATGGGGGTTGAGGGGGAGGAGGGTGGAAGGATGGGACTGGAGAGGGGAGTAGGGAGGGGATTGTGATTGAGATGTAACTTGAAGAAATAAAAAATAAATTATTAAAAAAAAGAAAACGCAGGAGGCCATGGAAGCTGCCATGGCTCTAGAGAAGAACCTAGACCAGGCCCTCTTGGATCTTCATTCTATGGGCTTTTCCCACACAGACCCTCATCTCTGTGATTTCTTGGAAAACCACTTCCTGATGAGTAGGTGATGGGCAACCACGTGAACAAATTCCACAGGCTGGCCAGGCCACAGCCAGTGCAGACTGGCATTCCTAATAATCTCTGGGCCAGTATCTTTGAGTAGCTCACTCTTAAGCATATGTAGGAGGCTGCCCTTGCCTTCCATGGCCTCTGCTGTGCACCATCCTCAGGACCTCCAACTGAATTAACCTCTCCAGCCAGTAGGCAGCTTTGTAACCTTCCTGGAGCCTCTCCCAAGTCTTAGATCTAGTAAAAATAAAGTTTTTTGAAATAGGAAAAAAAAAGACAAAATAGAATAGTCAAATAGATAACGATAGAGAATGTTGCTCTCTTAAAATTGCTTCCTGCTGATGTGGGACTTAGGAAACCTGTGTGGGGGCCCAAATAAGAATGGAAAAATGGTTAATCAAATTAATAGTAACATTTATTATCCAGTCTTTTTGTGCTGGGCTATTTAAATGTCCTGAGAAGTTTGTAGTCAGAAGGTGAACATTGGGTAGAAAAGTTCAGGGCTTTACTGAAGTCCTGGCTCTAACAGTCTATGGGGCTGGACCATCTTAACTACCTGTTTTGAACTTGTTCTGGGTGTAGATTTTTGAGGAAACAGCTATTGAGGAAGTCTGTGAGGCTGGATCATTTAGGCTACTTGTCTCCTTTGGTATCTGGTCCCTTTTCTTCAGAAGTTTCAGTTGTCCAGTTGTCCCTGGACTCCTTATTTGGATAGTTTTAATCTCCTGGAAAGATAAGAAGAGAACACTGTCCTAATTCTAACTGTAGGGTGTTACTTTTTTGGCAGGTAATATCATTCCTAGAGCAAATTGGTTTTTTTTTTGACAATATAAAAAGTATAATCTTTCAATTGAGATTTTAAAAATTTCTTTTGAAATTTTGGAACTAAGTATACCTTTCAGTGTATATATTTTGAGTTCACAAAGGACAATTCACTTTGAATTTCAGTTTGGGTTTTGCAAGCAGCTTCTAAACTTAAATCACTGTAAATCCTATATACCTGCCTCTGCCTCCTGAGTGTTGGGATTAAAGGTGTGAACCATCCTGGATCTAAGTTTTTCTCTATTTGGAGCTTTTTCTGTGTCAGTCTTGCCTTGAACTCAGAGATCTGGATGCTTCTGTCTCCACTTTTTTGTTGGTAATAAAGGTGTATGCCTCTCAAGTATTGGGATTAAAAGTGTGAACTATCACCACACTATTCATTTTTAACTCTAGAATTCAGAAGCCAACTAACTTTATAGTGTTCCACATGTCTCAGCTAACACTGCCCTGCTCAAATATTTTATTTTAGCTCCAAATTACTTCAACTATTAGAGATTTAGAAAACCAATTTGTACTGTAGTAACCCTTAATTTACTTGCAACATTTTATATCTCTTAAGTGCATTTTTAATATCAAATGAAGGTGGGGTGGGTGATTTTTTTTTGGTCATTTGATGGGTTATAGATATTTATGGTTATTTAGGGAGATTGGTTACAAGCTGTTAAATGGTCTTGTTAAACAAGGTTTAGGAGGTTAGAACCAGGGATTTCTCTCTTTTTCTTTTCTCTATACTTCTTTCTCTCTTATGTTGGGGGAAAAGATTTGAAAAGAAAAAAGGGGATACAGATATCATATAGGAATGATAAAGAAAAGGAGTAGTTTATTAAATCTATTCATATCTTTGTATATTGATATAAAATTAAGGTTATATTTGGCTACATTGTTATTATTGATACAAAATTAAGGCTAACTCTTTTTAAGGTATTGTACCTATGTAATTCTTAAAAATGCAACGTGAAGTTCTAGCCCTTTTGATAGTGACTATCACAAACTGTTTAGGATAATTAAGAAATGCAAACTAATAATCATTCAAACTAGTTGTTTTGTTAGGTAGTAGGTTAGTGTATCATAGATGTTTTCTAACTTAATCAGAAATCAGTTTGCTAAGAGACAAGCAACATTTGCTTATTCAAATATACAGAGATAAATAGATGGTCTTCAAAACTCTCAAGAGATCTGTAGAATATGGCATTTAAGTATGTTTTCTTAACTTAAGATTTTTTTGGTATTGAGACATGTCAGCTCCTGACAGCACCTCCACCCTATTCTACTCCAAGTAGATGATGAACATTAAAGATTTTCCATTTAGAGATGACTGCATTAATAGCAAAATAGAAATCAGACAAGAAAAAACCCTTGCTTCAACTGTAGACAGAATGCTATCCAAATGGATAAAACTTGGAAGCAGGTAAGTTAACAGCCTCGCTCTGCCAAGACAGAGTGGGCGAGTCATTCATAATTCCTGCTTTACAATTAATGTCTGTCAGAGATACTGGGCCAAAAGGCTGAAGATACATGCTCCAATGTTATAGAAAGAAATTAGGGACTCCGAGAAGCCAGTGTCTGTCATTTCTTAGTTTTGGAAGCTGAGTGCTCTGCACTTCCTGTATAACCAGATATATTTATCCTTCTCAGGTCTCTGATGTGGTTGAAGACTAGTAGGTAGTTATAGTCTCACAGTTAAATTTTAAGTTGTTTGGAATTAAAAAGATATTATAAGTCTAAGAAGATGGTTTTTTTAAGTTAATAATGCAAGTTAGGATGGAGACTGAGTTAGGTATAGAACTTTAAACTCATTGAGATAGATAGATAATATAATATTCTTGTTAGTTGCCAAATGCATATGGACTGGGCATTGGGATTATATATTATACCTTATAACTTTCATAATTGTGGCCTACTTGTTCCTATTGTTTTGTATTGTTTTTATTGTTACAAGAAACAGAGCCTTTTATTGGACTAAAAGGAGGAAAAAGATACACTGTAAATTAAAAAAAAAAAAAAGAGGATAAGAGGGTGAGGGGAAAGAGTGTAGGAAGGTGGGACCAGGAGTGCGGGGGGGCTATGATTAAGATGTAACTTAAAGAAATAAATAAACGTTGAAAAAAATTAATATTGAAAAAAGTAATAGAGAATTTACAGAAAGCAACCAATTACCAGCCTGAGGGAAACACAAGGTTCATTTAGAGAACCATTACAGAAATAGTGATATTCAGCCATGGTGACTCATAACTGTTTCAGCTACTTGGTGACTCCAAGGTGAGAGGATCACTTGAAGAAAGGATTTTGAAAAATTTCTGGATAGCATAACTATAACCTATGTGAACACTGTAAAATTGGTGGATTTAGAATCACTGTAGAAACAAATCTCTAAGCTTGTCTGTGAGGAATTATCTAGATTGGATGAACTGATGTGGGAAAGCCCACAACAAATGTGGGAAATACCATTATTTGAGCTGGGATGGATTAAGTTGAAAAGAGAAGTGTGAAGTGAACACTCATTGCTGTGTGGTTTCTGAGTATGGATGCAATGTGACCTTGTGTCTTCTGATTATGCCACTGGACTTCTCTACAGTGATGGATTGTATGTCCAAAAGCTGTGTGTCAAAATACTCTCTCCCCACACACTTTAAGCTGTTTTTGTCAAATATTTTGTCACAGCAGCAAGATTAGTAGCTAATACACTCCATCTTTAAAAAGTAATTAATGAATTAAAATATGCTAGAAAAGAAAGCTACATTATCCATGGTGATACAAGAGTGATACAGTTGAATATTAATAATTAAAGTGGATGCCAGGAGACATTATAAATGCAGGTTTTAATTATTGAAAGAAAATAACAATAGCTATAATTGTTTATAATTTAGTAATTAAGGGAAGCTGAAAATATTTAGTTTGGGAAAGAATGAGGAAGCTTCCCTTTCATAGATACTAGAAAACTACAAAACAACTTAAGAACAATGGGAAAGCCCTGCTGTTTTTCTGATAAAGGAACATAGCAATAAAATGACTCCTAATGACATGCTAATATACCCATAGATCAGTAACTCACTCAACCCTCATCAGAGAAGCTTCTTCTTGCAGCAGATAGTCATCAACAGAAATCCACAACTGGATAATGAACATAGAGTGAAAGACTTTGGAACACTTTAAATGGAATGTCTAAATCAAACTCCTTTCCTTAAAGCTCAGGAATCTATGTGAAAAAGAAGGCAGAAAGATTGTAAGAGCCTGAGGTGACTTCAAGGAAATTGTGTTTTATAGATAAAATAGGACTGATATACCCATGAACTCATAGAGACTTGTGTGGGAACACACACAAGACCTGTACATGTTCAAACCTGACAAACCAGCACCGAGATGGAGAATTGGACACAAAGTCCTATCCCTAACCAAAAGTTAATCACAACTGATACCTGTTGGGAAAGTAAAAATTTCCAATGGGGTTTCAATGGATATATCAAGCACACTCCACATCAGGCCCTGTTTTGTGTTATGTGTAGTGGGGGCATGTTGTGTGTGAGCTTTTTTTTTTTTTTGTCTTATTTGGTTTTGGTTATTTGTTTTGATTTTAGTTTTTGTTTTGTTTCTGCTAGAGAGATAGAGATAGAGATAGATAGAGAGAAAGAGAGAGAGAGAGAGAGAGATAGAGATGGACAGACAGACAGACAGACAGAGAGAGGAGGTGAGCATATATTTATGTGGTTGATGACCTGGGAAGTGTTGGAGAGTAAAAAATGGCCAAATGATTTCATACATTGTTTGAAAATTTTAAAGTTAAGATAAAAAGTAGCTAACATGGATTTTATGTAGAATAGAGATAAAGTTGTAGACAATATCAACAATTTTACTTATAGCTCAGAAGAGTGATTACAATAAACGCAGAATGATCAAAGCATCCTATGCAATTATGAAAATGTCACAATGAAACCCATTATTTTGTACAATTAATATACACTGATAAAAACAGAAACAAAAGAGGAATGAACTATTTTGTAAGGTTAATCAATTCGGTGTGAAAAAAAGAACAAAAATAATAACAGCTGAAAGATGGTAACTAGATCATACAAACCAAGTCAGTAAAATGAAAGTACCTAACTGTTAGAGCATCCTCCGAAGGCCTATGTGTTGACGATATTCTCACCTCATAATAATATTGCAAAGTAAACATACAACAGGAAATCTTCATTCATCAAAGGATTAATCTGTTAGTTGATCCACATGTTGATGTGATTCTTGCTTCTGGCCTCTTCCTGTCTTTGTCTCTCTGCCCCTTGGCTACTGTGCACTTATCTTTTTCACTCCACTGTGCCCTCCAAACCACAATCTTCTGCCTCACCACTACCTACCAGCAATAGAATCAATGGACTGTGGACTGAAACATTCAAACCCTGAATCAAAATAAATCCATCTTCCTTTAAAGTATTTATCTAATATATTTTTTACAGTGAGAAAAATTTAAGTATATCTACTTAGTATACTTATATATAGTATAGTTACATATATACTTAGTATACTTACATATATGCATATATACATAATTTTTGTTTTATTTATTTTCAGTGTACAGGATCAAACACACAAGTGCTGTGTGTGTTCTGGGTAATTATTTTACCTCTGAGCAATGTCTCTAGCACTAAATCCAGCTACTAAAATACAGAATTTTTCCACATGGGGGTAAGACCCCAAATCCAATTTAAAAGTTGTTTACAATATACAAAGGTTACCTAATTTAAAAGGAAAATGGTATTTCAGGCCAATCTGAGCAAATATTTAAAAGTAGGTAGTATAGCAAATATGTATCAGACAAATGGAATTTATTGTAAGGTATAAATAGGGATAAGAACACCAACATAAAACTCACTGATCAGAAATAATTATTAACTGAAATGAGCTTAAGATATAAAACATTAGCAGTGATTTTATGAAATTGACTACATTATTATCCAAATAGAAAATGCTAATACATTTGTCAAAAATTAATAAGTTAATAAGATAAGATGTTTTGAAATGATATGCAAGATTTCAATAACTCAGTTAACCAAGCTGATCTGACATATGCATATACAGGAACTGACTCAACAAATATACCCATCTGATCTCTTTAAACACAAATTTAATGGCAGTTTGGGGGTCTATAAATACAAAATTTGGAGGTTGACCAAGTAATGCAACTTACTAGTTGTGTTATCTTACTTTATTATGACTCAGCATTGTAAATTATAGGTAGTTATTTGTAAATTACAGGTAGTAACATTACCAAGGAGTTTTGTGATTTCTAACAAATTAAAATATGCAGACTATTTAGAATAGTGCTTAATACCAATAAGTTCTTGACATTTAAGAGCTAATATAATTAACATACAATTGTATAAAGTAAGTCATACAAAGCTCTCTGAAGTAAATTCAATACAAATCAGATACCAACTCTAGAAAATAGCCCCCACTCTTCCATGTAGCTGGAAATTGAGAAATAGACTTCTCAATAATTCATAAGTTAATGAAGAAAGTAAAATAGATATCATACAATATTTATAATTGAATCAGCAAGCATAGTACATATAAAACTACACAGAGTATCCTAATCACTTAAAACAGAAGTTTATAATTTTGAATGTACTTATTAGAAAATAATCATTTAACCCCTTCCATTCTATTATTCTCCATTTCCCCTTTATTCCACTCTTATTTTATCCCTCTTACATTGAAAATCCTTTGCCATGGACCTTGACTAATTTCCTGATTTCCTTGGGTATTTCGATTTAAACACACATAACTAAGGGTTCAAAGTCAGTATTCACATATGAAAGAGAAGACGTAGTGTTTGTATTTCTGAACTCGGTCAGAAGGATTATTTCCAGCTCCATTGAATTACCTGAAAAATTGAGGTCAGGGTAGAGAAGGGAGTTTCTGAAGAAATAACTAAAGCTAATGAACTTTTAGGAAGCCAAATTGATACCTACTACTATGGAGGCTTCCTAAAATGTATACATATGTTAAATGAGATAATGTAGAGCTACCCTATACGGAGGTTGTCCCTCCTTGATACTATGGGATATTAAATGATGTAAAGTCCAGTGCTAGGTTTGATGTTATGACACTATTGCTGAAGATACTATGTAGTTTCATAATAAGAGATGGGGAAATCCAGCTGGGAGTGACATAGGAACTCTATCCCCATGAGCTAGCTTTCATGGTGCTGAAAAGTTCTATTTAGGATACAGATGGAGAAGTCACTGATATTTTTATCCAACTGTGAATGACTGTCTTGGAAAGATATGTCTGTCGGTGCAATGGTGGCATGAATATTATGGAAGTAACCAGCCATGCTCTGACTAGGTTTAAGGCCCACTTCACAAGACATAACTCATACCTGCTAGCATTAACTGGGCCAAACACCCATAGCTGGCTAGGTCACAAGCCATAGAGAGGAAATACTAATACTATATATCATTCCAGGAAATGGCCATAGTATTAAACTGCCCCATTATTTTTATACCCATAGAATAATGAATCCCTTAACCCTCATTAGAAAAGGTCTTTTTACTTTTTCAGTGGGGGACAATGAACACATAGACTCACAACTGGTCAAACGTTAGAGCATTAGAGATGTTGGTATGCTCAGATCTAAATGAGATATCTACATCATATTTTTCTCCTTCTACAACTCAGGGATCAGTATGGAACAGGAGGTAAAAGGATGTCTATAGGTGATAGACATCTACAGTGAAATATTTGTTGTACATAACAGGGCTGTCTTACTCATGAATTCAAAGCATTTATGATTTTGAAGACCTGCACAAGACCAAGCCTTCCAGAGTTCAGTATAGATGGAGGAGGGTTTCATAAAGTGCCACTCTAGGCTGGGAAGCTAATGGCTTCCGGTGGCAGGACAATCAGTTTTCTACAGGTATGTGAGGCTACTCAAACTTCGGTTAGCTGGTCCTATACTCATGCACGTAGAGGCATCATTAAGTGGATTCACTCTGGGTTAAAATGCAACATATGATGTTGGGAGACAAAATTCGTGGGGGTGATAGAGAGAAAATGAGTGAAGGGAATGAGTTGTATATTTGATCAGCATATATGCACATATGAAAATCTTAAACAAGAAAAATAAAATAAATGAGGAAAATAAGACATTTGAAAATTGACATATGAGGGTGCAACGCAGCAGATAGAAAATGGACAGCAGTGAGGCTACAAAGAAGTTGGGAGGAGAAAAGCATGTAAAAAGGATCAAAGTAGAAATGGCAATAAAATGGAAACACAAGGAATGCTGCCCACGCTCCAGTGGAGAGCCTTGCACTCACGCACATGCTGACAATAGAAAGTAGTCTCAGTGGGTTTAAAAAGAGAGTTCATGAAGTTAGGAGAGAAAATTGGTGGTGAGGTATTTGAGAGAAGTTGCAGGAGAGAGGGTAGGAGTAATTTGATCAAAGCATATTGTGTGCATCTGTGAAACTCTCAATAAATTAAAAATTGGATTTTAGGGGGGAAAAGTTGTGGAATACAAGACCATAACAAGATTTATCAATTTACAAAAGTACATATTAACATATGTAAGAATTAAAATGTATAGAATATAATGAGACTAATGAAGAGTTTAAAATCTTGAGAGAATAATTGGACATTTTATAGAGGAATCTTAAGTTCACGGAATGATTTTCTAAATGTACATTTCCAATACATAATAATAATAATACATATGAACATATGTAATATTGAATTGATAGTAAAAGTGCTGCTCTTGTTCTAAGAGACATGTTGCAATTTGTATTTATTGTAGCTGTGTCTTAGGCTCATGAAATAAGAAAACATGAAGGATTATCAAATATTATAATTATAGATTGTAAAAGATAAGTGCGTGAATAGAAACTCAGGAGCACCTGTTGACCGGGTTTTGTATGCCATAGTTTTGCTGCTTATAAGCATTATTTAGTAATATATTTTATTATAATAAAAACAGATACAATATTATCCTTTAAAATGTAAAAATTAAGAAGAATACTAATAAGATGCCTATGAGATATCTAATTGGTAACTTAATTTTATGCTTCTGCTGCACAACCTATTACACCTTTCAGATTTAGACCATCTGGGAGGTGAAATTAATAAATAGGTGGTATAAAAAATCAGTGATGGTATAACTTACTGATGGTATTTAATTAATTTGTTAAGTAAAAAAATAGGTGTATATCATACATTTAAAATAAAAAGTTCCAAAAATATTTAAAGTAAGTATATAGAAACATTTGTATGAAATATAAAGAATCATGTACATGTATATTCTGCTATTTGAAACAAGTTATTTCTTTATAAACTTATGAAAGGGAAGGAAATATGGCTTAGTGATAGACAGTTGGCCTAGTATATAAAGGGGTTTGATTCCAAGCCCTGAAAAACAAATAGTTTAATAAGGAATACACCAGAAGGGGGATTGAGATGGTTGCTTAATTTGATTACACCAAAACTACTTAAACTTTCAGTATATGAAAGAATAGTTTTTGAAAAGTTAGCTTAAACCAAAAAGTTAGTATAATTTATTTTCCAGGAATTTTATACAACAAATTGAAATTAAATCATTACATTCCAGGCTATATAAACAGCATCAACAAATTGGTGGGAAATGAAAAAGAACTCACTATTCAGAATTAAAAACCATCAATATTTTTAATAAAATATCATCAGAACAGACTATCTATAAAGTAGGCATCAATATTCAGGTTCCAATATAAAATGAAATGGATTATTAAGAAATTAAGGCTAAATCATCTCATATTTATCACTTTGGAACACTGAAAAACCTTGAATAGTAATGTCAAATATGTGAGAGTTTGTAGGAAACCAGTTTCAGATTTTATTTCTGGGAGAATAAATTGCCAAACCACACTACAGGTCACTTTAACAATATCAAGACATGCTGAAAATTTACATTTTAGGCTAGTAATTGCACTGTTAGCATGAAGAAATAGGGAGATTCCTTTTCTACACCATGGATTTTTGTCACTACAATGGTTTTAGTATTGAAAACTTGGACATACAAATAGCCATTTACAGTGAAAAGGGAAAAATGTATTGTGAACACGAATTAAAATAAATGTACTAGAACTTCATGTAGCAATATTACATGTATTTTGAAAACATAATGGTTACGAAAGATGAAATATGATATGGTAAGTTATTTATGAATAGCTATGTATGTGGTCAAATATTGAGAGGGAAACACATAGAGCAACTTCAGTATGACAGTTACATCTGCAGAACTTGGAACAGAAAAGGATTATTAAATCTTGGTGATGAGTGTGGGGGTATTTTATGTAACCCTCTTTCTGTATTACATGATATAAATCTTAGCATAGCTCTGGCCCACATGGAATCCTAGGACTCCTAATCTTCAGCTGAGTAGCTGGCTGGTTTACAAGGAGGAAAACGTATCTGAGCATGTCTGGAGCCATACAAGAAAATCACTAGAGAGATCTGTCACTATTGCAGCAGACATGAAGCGTTCATTAGCCTGCTCAAAACTTTTAACACCATCTCCATGTGTTTAAAGTTCTATATCTAACTCAGCTTTCATACTAACTTGCCTCATAATTTTAAAAATATCTTCTTAGATCCAGAACACCCTCTTGATTCCTAAACAACTCAAAATTTAACTATGAGACTCTAGCTATCTATTCTTCAACCACCTCAGAGACCTGAGAGGGATAAATATATCTGATGTTATAGGAAATACAGGGCCTGAAGCTTACCAAACTAAGAAATGACATACCAGTGGCTGCCTGGACAGTTCCCATTTTCTCTCCATATATTACAGCATCGATCTTCAGTCATTTGGCCCCGTTTCTCTGACAGACATTAATTGTAGAGCAGGGGTTATGAAGGACTTACCTACCCTGTCTTGGCACAGCTAGGCTGTCGACTTACCTGCTTCCAGGTTTTGTCCTTTTTGGACAGCATTCTATCTACAGTTGGAGCAAGGGGCTTTTCCTACCAAGAGATAGGCTTGCGACTAATTCAATCATCTCCCACTGGAGATTCTTCAATGCTCATCTTCTACTTGGAGGAGAATAGGGGGTGCTGTCAGGAATTGATATGTCTTGATATAAAAAAATCTAAAGTTACGAAAACATCTTGGAATGCCATATTCTGCAGATCTCTTGAGGTTTTTGAAGATGCCCTATCTATCTCTTATATTTAGATACGCAAATATTGCTTGTCTCTTAGCAACTTGATTTCTGAGTAGCTTAGAAAATAACTGTGATAGACTGTCATAGTAACTAACAAAATGACACGTTTTCATGACTCAGGTGCCAAATACATATGGACTGGACATTGGGAATGTATGCTAAGCCATATAACTCTTATAATTGTGGCCTATTTATTTCTGTTGTTTTGTGTTTTATTTATAGTTATAAGAAAAAGAACCATTTTTTGGACTGAAAGGGAGAGATGTTGGGGGGAAAAAAGAAATACCTTAAACTAAAAAAAAAAAAAGAAGGGAAGAGGATGGGGGGTTGAGGGGGAAGAAGGTGGAAGGGTGGGACTGGAGGGGGGAGTAGGGAGGGGATTGTGATTGAGATGTAACTTGAAGAAATAAAAAATAAATTATTAAAAAAGAACTTTTAACACATTCTTCCTTTTGTAGGTGCCTTCTCAGTTATCATATAAGTTGCTCATAAGAAGTCCACAGTAGAACCTGGACGCACATCCAGATTGTAAATCCACACACTTTATAGAACATTTAATCATGTTTTAAGCGGGCCAATAATTCTTTCATCTAATCACTGACACTCCATGCATTTCTGCCACTCCTCTTTAGTTACTTAGCCACCATTGTTTCTTCACTACAGTGGTTCCCAACCTCCCTAATGCTGACGGACTGATGGACAGGTCAGGATTCTCTCTCTCTCTTTCTGTCTTTCTCCCAATACTCCCAAATTAGATATGCAATTTGACCAGTAAATGTGTTATGCAGAATATTTGAACCCAGTCATTTAGAAGGTCTAAGTAAATATGTTTAAGAGACATGAAGTTGCTACATACAAACTGATTATAATTTTTAGCATATTTTAAATTAGTCTTTGATTATACTTTTACTGTAAATTTATTTGTTTTAAAGTCAATGTATTTATTAATTATTTCTTCATAAATTTTAATTTAATTTCATAAATATATTTATATTATAAATAACCTCAGTTAATAAATTTTACCAGATTATATTTCTTATAAAGCATATACTTTTTCTTATACATATTTATGTATTTTACAATAATACTTCCAAATCTGTTAATCGCAAATCCACAGCCCATTTTTTATTAAGGATCTCAGTCTGAGACAGTGGTTCTCTACTCCTTTGGGGTCAAACAGCCTTTTTTTCAGCGATCATCTGGGACCATCTGAAAACACAGATATTTATTCACATAATAGTAGCAAAATTTCAGTTAAGAAGTAGCAACAAAAATAATTTTATGGTTGGGGGACACCACAACATGAGGAACTAACTCTATTAAAGAGCTGGAGCCTTAGGGAGGTTGGGAACCGCTGTAGTGAAGAAACAATGGTGGCTTAGTTGAAGTAACTAAAGAGTAGTGGCAGAAATACATGGAGTGTCAGTTGATTAGATGAAAGAATTATTGGCCCACTTAAAACATGATTAAATGTTCTATAAAGAGTGTGGATTTGCAATCTGGATGTGCGTCCAGGCTCTACTGTGGACTTCTTATGAGCAACTGATATTATTTATTTTCAGTCTGCATAATTGGGACTCACAGACTCACAGGATTGCTTTAACAGGTAGATGTGAGAATTTAATTTTCTGATGAATAAATATGAGAAATATTGAAATAAGTTGTATTGTGCTCAACACATTAGAGTTTAATAAAGGTTAGTGTTCTTTGCACTCCTTCCCCTACTTTGCATATTCTTTATCATCATGCTATAAGGGAAATGACTAAGTTCTAATTGTTTTGAGGAAGAGTTTTATGCAAAACTAACTTCCCAGCAGTGGATGAATCTGGTGCATTTATTTAGAAGTGATACTGCTTAGAAAGTATCTTGGCAGACAGAGTATTGGGGTATCCCAGATGAAACTATTAGCTAGAGAAGCAGAGATAACTTTTGTAGATAGTACATCTTACTTAATGAGTTTTACTCAGAAGGGAGGTGCAGAGATCACTTTGCAGATAGATGTGGCTGTTGAGTGAGACATGGGAAGGTTTCTCTGCCTTACCTGCTCTTTTGAGATGACCAGCTTTAGAACAGATCTGTATGTGGATAGAAATGGCCCAATTTTAGGAAGTAAAGATGATGTCTAAAGATGACTCAGTGGTATAGTGAGAGTTGTGGACAAAGCCATTTCTTCTTTCAAAGGGTCAGATATCCAAGGTCCTTTCTTTATTTGGGTAATTCAGTGGAAAATGCTTGCTTATGCATGCAGCTTCCACCTTATCTTCACATTTACAGACAATTGCAAGATTTAGCCCCAGGGGTTCTATAAAGTTAAGACAAACTTCTCTAGGCACTAATAAAAACAAAGACATCATCTTGTTCAGTTGTAGCAAAATTTTCCCAATTACCCATGTTTCTCTCTTGTCCCTTCCAGAACATTCATTGCTTCTCCTTGGTTAATAATTATGTCAGATTTCAGGATTCTTTGAGTAAAGATCTTCTACACACAGAAAATTTATTTTGCTTTTACTGTCCAATGAATGCACCAACCTTATCATTAAGGTAAACATAAGCCATATGTTTTGTTCTGGGTCTGGGTTACCTCTCACAGGATGATTTTTTTCTGGTTCCATCCATTTGCCCGTAAATTTCATAATGTCATTTTTTAAAGAGCTAGGTAATATTTCACTGTTATCTTATTGTTCTATCTAAGACTTCAAGTACTATATTGAATAGGTATGGAGAGAGTCGACAACCCTGTCTTGTTCCTTATTTTAGTGGAATTTCAGGCTTGGGCTCACAGAGGATTTGTGCATGCTGTCATAACTGCTGCGGCCTCATATTTGCAGCTGGCATGCTTTATCCAGAAGACACTATTTTCTATAGTCATCCATTGCCTATGACTTGTATGCTTTTTCAAACCACTCTTCCACAATGATTCCTTAGCCTTGAGAGGAAGAGGTAAGAGTGTATATGTTCCATTTAGGGCTATGCATCCTGCATTCTCTTATTCTCTGCACTTTTGCCAGATGTGCAGCTTGCCTAATGAGTGCAGAGAGATGCATTGATCTATGAATATAGCGATAAGTCATTAGGAACTGTATTAATACTTTATCCATTTAGGAGAATAATAATGGTAGGCCTGCTTAGACCTAGATTCTTGACCAAATAACAATGCTAGGCATGGGTTTCATTCTCAGATTTAAATCCAATGAGAAAGTGATTAGTTACTCCTATGATGTTTATGCCACTATTGCATCAGTGCCATATAGACCCAGGCTACTCATTAGTGCTGCTCATAAGGTTCAGAGCTGGGCAATATTGATAACTACTTTTCTCCATTGGTAGAGTACATAATACCTACTTCCAGCACTATCAAATTAAAGCTAGCCAATAGGGATGAGACTTCATCCCCTTTGCTGATTATTTCCAGATGAATAATAAATAACAATATGAAAGTTGGTATTTTGCCTTAATCTATTCAAAACAGTTCAAAATTTCATCATATATTAATAGAATAATGACTTAAGTGTATATATTCATATATATAATAATATATTTGTATACCTCTATGTCTATATCTATATAGTGTTTAACAGTCTCCAAATTAAATCAGTATATCAATTGAGTTAACATATTTTCAGATTTATCCATATTATGGAACTAGACAGTATACATAGATTTAGTTGTCTGATTAGACTCTAAACTCAGTTGTCCAGCAGAAGATATCACTACATTCATTTCTGAGGAACTCCAAACAAAATTTGGAGAATAAAAATAAATGTAAATGAAAGACAAATGGAAATACTGATTTTCCTCTGTAATTTTTAATCACTCAAGCTCAAGACCATACTCCAACTGCACTACTGAAATTTTTCACTATAAGTAGTTGGGAACATAGTAGAAATGTTACTTTTGTTGATTTTTTTTAAATTTACAGTTATTCCCCACAGATATTACAGTGACAGGACATTTGCACAGAACTAATAAAAGATGCATTAGCTGGAAATATTTTAAGATGTATTTCTAAAATTAATTACTCAAATCAGTAATGTCGTAACTGTATCATTCTGAATATAAGACTGATCTTTCATTAATTAATTTTAGTTCAGAAAACAGTAACAAACAAAAAAGCAAGAAACCTCATGAAGAATTTACTTTGGAAGAACATGCAGATTTAGCAATACTTCAGAACAAATAAAAAAATCTTGTGAAACTTCATTTTCTTTGGTCAAACATACTTTATTATTAGGATTTTTTCATTTAACACTTGTTTATTAGACACCATTTATTACTATTGATTTGGAACAAAAAGGTCCAAATGTATGCTAGGCAAGTGTTACCAGACATCACTTAAAACTAAGCCATAGTTTTTTGTTTCTTTTTTTTAAGATTATATTTTAATTACATTTCTCCCTTCCTTTCCTCCCTGTGAACCCTCACATACTTACTACTCTTCCCTGCACTCATTCAAATTCACTGCCTCTTTTAAAAAATTAATTGTTATGGCATGAATATAAATATATGTGTAGACATATATATACACAGAGAACTATAGACAATTGAAGAAATCTGGGAAAAAAGAAATGGCCTTCCCCAGGGAAGTGGACACCAATTGGTTGTTCAGTTCCAGGCAGCCCTGAAACTCCATGTTTCTTAATCACTGTGACTATTTTCTATAAGGGAAACATATCCATTATTTTCTTTTGAACAATTTTAAATTTCTTGATGTTGTAGCTTATATCTTTGATTCAACTGAAGTACACATTTAAAAAATGTATTTATTCAGGTTACATCTCAGTCACAGCCCCTTCCGTCCTCCCCACCCAGTCCCACCATCCCACTCTCCTACATATCACCACCCCTCAGTTCATCAGTCACATGAGGTTTAACAGCTTTCTCATGCACTAATGTCTTAGAAATATGGCTGATCTAAAAATAGGTAAATCATTATCACACTTGTGAAGAACATTCACTTCCAAATACATTTTATTGCAAGGTAGGTGACAATTCAGAAGTTCAAAAAGCTACTGTGGAAACACAGATAAGAGATCCTTTATTTTTACTTAACAGTGAGGTAGGATTTGATATAAAACATTATGCTTAATGAAACAAAGTTATCACTTTCATTTGGCACATGGAAAGGTGAATCCTCCTGAAAAATTAAACCAGTGATTCTTAAAGTAGGTTCTCAGGAGCATTAGCCTTTGCATTATCTGGGAACTTGGTAGAAATGTAAAATGTTGGGCTCCATTCCATCCTGCTGACTCATAAATGTCAAAGTTGGTTCTGGTGCTATGTATTTCGAAAAGGCCTCCATGTGGTTCTGATTCATAATAAAATTGAGGAGCACAGTATTAACGTATTTGGATGGAAATAAGAAGGTGGGGAAGAGAAAATTACTTCAGAGGATGGAAAATTTAATTTTTATAGAGCTCTTGCTACAAGAGAGGCAGTTGAGAAAGAAAGAGTTACAATGGAATTATTCAGGGGAGTTACTTCATGTTATTTTTAACCTAGATTAACAATGTGCAGCCTCCAATTACAATCAGACAACACAATCTATTAACAATGTACAGGTAGGGAGAACTGTGTATTGAAGGCTATTGACTCGGAAAATCATAACTTCAAGCTTGATTTCAGAAAGGATTGTTTTTTTCCAGAAGGGAGATTTGCAATTGTCCAGGTAGATTTGGACCATGTGAGGGGCAGCATGATCATAGGAATGGAAAGAAGGAGACTTCCTCTAGCTGTGTAAGGAAAACTGGGACAAAACAGAAATCAGACCAACACAGGAGGAGGAGGAGGAGGCTCGATCATTATCACATGGTTGGTTTTAGAAGGTTTCAGATACCCATATTAGAAATGGTGGCTGAGCTGTCCCCCAGTGGTTTATCAGAAAATGACCCTGCAGAGCAGTGGTTCTCAACCTGTGGGTCACGACCCAGTGTTGGGTCACATATCAGATACCTTGATATCAGATATTTACATTATGATTCATAACGGTAGCAAAATTACAGTTATGAAGTAGGAACTGAATAATTTTATGGTGGGGGGGTCACCACATGAGGAACTGTGTTAAGAAGGTTGAGAACCATTGCTTTAGAGGTTTGATGACTCGTGCAAAACAGGCGCCTGCTCAGCACTTCCTCAGTGGAAGACTGAGAGGGGGTGTGAAACATAAAGCATATGCATTTAATTCTGAAGATTTAGGGCAACAGTTGAAAGTATCTGATTAATGCTACATTACTTCTTGAAATTATAATACTTCAGATACGTTGGCTTACTTAAAATATTTTAAAAATAATTTTATATTGTATTTTTACTTTTCAAAATATGAACACTAGAAATAAAAATGTGACACTGACATGTCCCATTACGATTCTATTCAATAGTTGGTCTACTATTTCAATTTAAAAAAAAAAAAAAGGTAACTTGGAGCATGTACATAGGAGCATTTAGCCTAGCCCTTTACTATACTTGAAAGCATGGCACCGGATGAAATCTCATGGAATGAATTTAAAGGAAGTGAAGAGGTGCAAACACACCTTTTGGGAATGCTTTAATTAGAGATAAGAGTAGGAATGAGGTCAGGTGTGGTGGCGCACATCTTTAATCCCAGCACTCGAGAGGCAGAGGCAGGTGGATCTCTGTGAGTTCAAGGCCAGCCTGGTCTACGAGTCCGGGACAGCCCGTGCTATTACACAGAGAAACCCTGTTCTTGAAAAACACAACAACAACAACAACAACAACAACAAGGAGTAGGGACTTGAGAGGCACAGTTCATAGACTAATCTCTTATATTTTCAATTATGTTATTTCCTATTTATATAAATACTTCCTGAGAGAATAAGTATATGGGAAATGATGAATGGATTAACATTTGCTTGCTTCAAGTGAACACTTCATTCTGCTCTGCAGTCATGTTTTATTTCTGTAGACCCTACTTATGTTGCTTCTCTTATTCATGTACTGCTGGTTTCACCAACTCCCTAAGATCACTCATTCTTTTATCTCTAATCTGACAACCTGACTTCTTGTCTCCTATTTTGATATCTATCATAACAAAAGGCTATCCCTGTCCAGCTGTGCCCCACACATCTCTTTTGATTGGGACACACTCATCCTCATCGTGTCTTTTCCAGTTCCTGCTTAGCAACTCATTTCACTTATATACTGCCCCCTGGCCCCATTCACAGAAGAACATAGCTCCATCATTTTTGTCTGCCAGCATCACTATTTCCCCCTCTTGACTGGAGTACTCTAATCAGTATAGAAAATTGCCCTTTCTCTCGTCTTAATGAAACTGCCTCTTGATCCCACTTTGCTCTCAGTGATTGTTCTTTTTCTTCTTCTCTTCATATAAAAATATCTTGAAAGGGTTGACTGTACATGCTGCCTTCAATTTCTCTTCCTTATCCCCTCCTGAACCCCCATCAATCATAATTTTCACCATTTGCTGCCCTTTATCAAGGTCACTAATAACTTCCAAGTTTCCAAATCAGTTGTTGGTTCTCATCTTACTTGACTGCCCAAATGCCTTGATGCAGTTGATCTTCTTATTTGCCCTTGGCTTCCAGGAAGCTATATGTTCTTAATTTGTATTCTGTGTCCTTGGCTATTCTTTTCAGTATCTGTGATAACTCCTTTCCTGCCCTTAAATCCCCCAGCCTATAGTATTCTTTTATTGTTCATATGAATTCACACCATGGCTGTCGAGCCAGTTATACCTGGAACACACTTGTCTGAAACAAGTGGTTTTGTTACTCACTGCAGCAAGAAGAACATGTCACATGCAACGATACTTATTTTAATAAGATATTGTTTGAAATAATTATTACAGGTTTTGGCGTTTGGTTGGATGTTTGTGAATAGAGCCTAAAAAATGAAAGGTCACTCTTGATTGACTACTGTTGGATAAGTCCATAACTTTCCTAGTAAGTAATATCTACAGGGGACTAAAGTCTTGATCAATGCTAAAGCTACAATTTGTAAAGATGCAGTAGTCATTAATTATTAAATGGAGGATAGTTGTTTTAATTTTTTTTGTTTGTTTGAACATTTGTGTCTGTGCTGAGACACAAATGTAGGATGGTCTCCTGACTGTCTTGATCCATCATGGTAAGAGAGGTCTGATGTCAGTGCTTACTGAAGTTATTTATGGCTAAGTGATTAGCACCAGGGCTACCTGTGAGTGTCAGATCAGCATGGAGAGGACTAAGGCCTTATAGATAGTATGAGGGCTCCATATGGTGCTAGAGGACAATTATTTTTCAGGATTTCATTTAATCATTCTCATAAATCCCATGAGTATGTGGTTAGTCTTAAGTTCATATCCTTAGGTTTTAGGGTAATGGATTGTAATGGCAGTTGGAAAGCCTTCCCTTAGGCTTTATTGCACTGAACATATCTGGGGCTAGGATCTGTAGAATCCCCTCCAAACCCACTTATCCACTTTTGTTAGAAAGTTCCATTCTTTTCACTTGTTCATATATTGTATGTAATTATGTTTCTTCTATTACCCATGTTTGATATCTGGAAAATCCAATTGGCTGACATTATGAAGCAGTCTCAGTGTTGACTATTTGTAGCCTCTCCTGGGTTTTCCTTCTGATCTAAGCCATCAGCATCCCCACTCCTGGATCATGGCAAAGCACCTAACTGTTTTGCCTACAACTGTTCAATCTCTGCCTTAGACAATTGTCTGCTTGGCATGTAACATCATCCTTTCAGAGAGAAGATCATTCCACCCACTTGCAGAAAGCCTCTTAATAGCTTCCTGTGTTTGGTTTCCATCTGATAGTAAAATCTAACATTTTTCTCAGACATGTTTTGTCTAATATATTGACATCATCGGTTACCTGCCCCATTCCCACACTGCATATGCTACAATGGCCTCAATGCTGACCTTTGAACACCTAAAATGTCATCTGTTTTCTCTTTAGGGCTTCTGCACTTGTCTCCTCTCCAGGGTGTTATTTCTCTTGTTACCTTCTTGTATTATTTTCTGTTTTGCTCAGGTTTCTACTCTAATGTCAGGTGTTCTTCTTAACTTTATCTCTGAAATTATAACCTCTCACACTAACATTGTCTAAACACATATCTTACCTTATTTTGTTTTTCAGAACCTGGCACTCTGTTATACCCTGTATTTATTGCTTCTCTCATCTCTTCCACAGGAGACAGAACTTTTGGTTTTTAAAGTGCTATATAAAGAATATGACCCACAACCAACGAATGGAAAAAAAATTGTGGTACAATTGCACAATGAAATACTACTCAGTTATCAGAAACAAGGAAATAATGAAATTTGCTGCCAAATAGATGGAACTAGAAAAGCTCATCCTGAGTGAGCTAACTCAGACTCAGAAAGATGCACATGGCATCTACTCATTTAAAATTGGATTTTAGCCATACAGTACAGGATAATTATCTAACACAACAAAAGGATCAGGAACATAGACTTTGTTACCTATTAATGGGACAATTGGCCCTGGGGGTGCTACCATGTAGGCCCCCAGTGCAAGAGGAAGCTCTTAGCCCTCATATGACTGTTGAACTGAGAGGGGTTGATATACAGGGACACTCCACATTGGAGGAATGGGGAGGGTGGGAGAGGGATAAGAGGGTGGAAGGGTGGAACTGGGATGGGTGGAAGGAGGACACTGTGATGGAGATGTAACTTGAAGTAATAAATAAACAATAATAACCACAACAACAACAAAATAGAATATTTGTCAATGAAGACTGCATTGTCATTTCAGGGACAATAGATACTCGGGCAATCAGAGAGTCAGAGGAAGGTGACATGAGCAAAGAGCAAACCTCAAAGGCTCCAAACTTCCACAAAGAGTAGCCCATGTAAATACTTGCCAGTATGTTGCTGTGGGTATTGTCAAGCCCTCTTTCCTCTTTCTGGCTTCATCTGCACTCTTGTCTGGAGAGTAATTTTGGTATATGCTCATGTTAGAGGTTAGTATCTTCCACCCCCAAGCTACACTTTTTCTGCCCTGGAGGGTGCCCTGCACTAGACATTGTGTATACTTGCTTCCAAGTATGGCCAACTGTAACCCACATGTCTTATGAGGCTAGACATCAGTGAGCAGCTTCCCCTACTTTAGGCATCATTACTAAAAAGTTCAGGTAGACAGAGTGCAGAGTACAGTACTGACAAAATAAATTATGGTAACAATTCCTTTGTCAGTAGTTTGAAGGGCCACCATTGCCAGGGGCAGGCTGACACTAGTAAATATTGCTTGTATCATTTATCTACAATTAAATCAACCTAGACTTTTTCAACAAAAGGAATAAAAATGAAATGAAAGGTTGAATATGTCTTTTCAGAACTGAACTAGAAAGATAAGAAGTTGTTTTTGTACTAAGTTACAACATTTGTTGAACTTTCTGAGAGATCTTAAAGCATATTGAGGAAATATTCTTAAGAGTTTTCTTTTCTTTTTTGCTTTTGTTCTTTTTCACATTTTGAGACATAAATTGTGTTCTGTTACCAAGAGCTGGACTGGAACTCACTATGTGACTGCAGAGCCCAGGCTAGCTTCCATTTTGGAGAAAAACTCTTTCATCATCCCCCCAAGTGCTGGAATAACAGCTATGAGCCACTACATCCAGCTTTAACTGAATTTGTAAGAGCTGTATTTACAAAATGTAGACATTTTTGGCTTAACGCAAAACACAATTTAACCTATATTACTAATCTTTGAACCAGGATATAAGTGTATGCAGTGATATTAGCCTTAAATGTGTTTGTATTTACATATTTGAATATTTTAATTTCTATGAAAATATAACTCACCATCAAATATAGACATCACCTTAGGGTAAAAAGAAGGAAAAATATCCATACCTTGCACAACACTCATTAGAGAAAATTCTTCTTGCAGTAGATGGGAATTCACACAGTCCCACAACTGAACAATGTGCAGAGAATGCGAGGCTTTGGAACACTTAGTCCTAAATGGGATGCCTTCATAAAAACCCTTCCCTCAAAACTCAGGGATTTATGCAGAAGGGGAGCCAGAAAGATTTTAAGAGCCAGAGGGATGGATGGCTTTAAAGAAACAGTATCTTCCAGATACAGTAGAGCTGATGCCCATATGAACTCACAAAGACTGTGGCAGCATGTACTTCAGCAACATAAATTCAAGTCAGATGGAGGAAATGGATTCAGGGTTCCACTCCTTACCAAGAAGCTATTTTTAGTTTATATCTGCATGAAAATCAGTTTTCTTCACTGGAGTATCAGTGAGTATATCACCCACACACCAGGGCAGGCCCCATGCCCAGTAGATGTTGGCCAACACAAAAACAGCCTCATTTTTGGGGGGATGGGTGGACTTTTTGTTTTAACATTTTTTGCCTTATTAGATTTATATTTACTTGTTTTAATTTTTTTAATATTTAACTCTTTGTATTTATTTTCAGTATGCATATAACATGTACATATTTATCATATATGTACACAATATATTGTCTTTTATAATATAATGTCTCAGACCATTCATAAAGGCTAATTCTATGTGATTAGCCTGGGGAAAATTGACAAAGAGAACTGGTACAGATAAAATCTTCTGATCAAATAGAGGAGGTACCCTGGCAATATTTTTGTGAATTTTTCTTTAAGAGAGAGAGAGAGAGAGAGAGAGAGAGAGAGAGAGAGAGAGAGCACATAAATTTGGATGGGCAAGGAAGAACAGATGTAGGAGGAGTTGGAAGAAACATTCTCAAACTATATTGAACAAAAATTTTTAATTAAAATAACAAAAATTATTCTTTGATGGTTACATAGATATATACAGTGAAATATGGTCATATCCACCCCCCAATCTGTCCACTAATTTTACCTGGCTCATCTCCCACATTTCCTGATCTCAATTTCATCTCCTCCTCCTCCTCCTCCTCCTCCTCCTCCTCCTCCTCCTCCTCCT
>CAJQZJ010001969.1:10573535-10726159 GCA_907164525.1 Lophiomys imhausi
CTCCTCCTCCTCCTCCTCCTCCTCCTCCTCCTCCTCCTCCTCCTCCTCCTCTTCTTCTTCTTCTTCTTCTTCTTCTTCAAAAAATTAACTCAGTAAGTCCAGTTAGTGCTGCCTGTACATGATCAATTTTAAATTTCATTGCTTCAGACAATTTAGAAGTGAACTAATTGACTTTGCTAGCACATGCATTTTTTCCAAGTTCAAAATCTCAAGAAAATAATTTTCTGATAAATGGAAATTTTTGTAAAATAGGCCTCAAGTCTTTTTTTTTTAAGGATGTCTCAGACATAGAAATTCCAGTATTACTCAAATCCTTGTGTCTTTCATCTTTTTCATGTGACATTGGTGTATGTGCCTGGCCCTCCAGACTCAATGAATCATTTCACAGGGGGGCAGATTGCTAGATTTGGCATTAGCTTTCCTCTTCATCATCAGTTACTGTTGTTTTCTTTGATTTTTGTTTTTTAGTATGTAGGAAGAGATAATTGAGGTGTTTTATTATTCTTTGTCCCCTTTACTGTTCTCAATTTATGTCTACCTGATTTATACTTATTTGAAGAGGCATTACATCGTAGAAAGAAAAGGTTGAGAATCTGTTGGATAAGACTCGAAGAGACTAATTCTAGAAGCAGAAAGCTTGTGGATCTCCTAGAGATTGTCTAGACCTAGAAAACTTAAAAGATAGCCTTTCATTTCAGCCCATGTTATGCAGGTAATATCTATTATAAGAGTATGCATGTGCATATTAAATTTGATATCATTATGTTCTGTGTAAATAGCTTATCCAAAAAAGGGATATTCCTGTGAGAATGGTGATTGAATACATTATCTGAAAATAAATCTATTTTTAATAAAGAAAAAAGCAAAGAATCTGGGGATGCTTTGAACGAAATGGTGGAATGATACCTATGGATGGGCAGAAACCAGAAGTGAAGGTTTACAGGTAACAATCCTCTACTCTCCTATCCCCTTCTTGTCACCTGCTCTACGTTCCTCTGATATTTGCCATTTTCTGTATCCTTCCTTGTGTTTTCTTCTTTTTATTATAAAATTTCTGTGCTTCCTATTGCAATAAAAGGGAATAGCTTCTATTGGCTCTGATTGAGTCCAGTTCCATGGTCATCATTGGCTGAGGTTGCATCAAGCTGGTAAATAACTGGGTGGAGCTTCATGGCTATGCAAGTGAGGACAGGGTGGAGCATTGATGCTGCCAGAGAAGGGAACCAGAAAGAGAATTTATCATGTCCACTACTAGTCCTTTCTGGTTTGGTAAGATCTTAGGGAGACAAAAAAAAAATGATATGTTTTGAAGTTTGAAAATCATAATATTAGGTTCCTGTTCTTAAGATGTGTTGAAAGAGTATATGTACAGAGTGTAGTCTTCAGAGATGGACCCCAAGTAAATATATTATCACACACTCTCTTCATGCCATATATAACTGATAATTCTCTATGGATATCTGAGGTCCATTGTTTTTTTTTTTTTTTCTGAGTCTGGAGAAAAAAAATCCAAACAGAACCTAAGGTGCATAATTTGTGGGTCACGCAAAGCAGTGTGTCTTTTACCTGGCCCTCTTTAGCACATGTTAAGAGTTTTTAGTTAAAATATAAAAGTAGCCATCTTAACATTACAACATAGGGAAGATCACATGGAGAGGTAGCATCAATACAAAAATGGTCTCCAGTTATTTTAGGTCTATCTGTTGGAGCCTTCAAATATGTCTGTTCCTCACTCCTGAATGTAACCATAGCTGACCCCAAGAAAAACAGTGATAATCTATCTCATCAATAACCTGCTTATAGACTCAAACATAGTATATCTTTTATTACTTTTATCTATTAAGTTTGGGGGCATTAAAATTCATTAAATTTGACAATAATCAGAGCCTCACTGAGTTTTTGAATGTTAGCTCTTCCAAGACCACAAAGATCTACACTTATAAAGCAATTCATTAAAGTAAATCTTTATTTGCTTAGAATAAAATAGCCCTCTGGGGCTAGGGAGTTGGCTCAGTAGATAAAGTATTAGGAATATACAGCTCCACACACAGTGTTAGGATCTACAGTTCAGATCTTCAGAGCCCACCGAGAAGCCAAAGTAGGCCATGGAATACAACCTATAGTTCCAGTATTCGGATGCTGTAAAACCTATTTGTGCAGCAAACTGGGTAACAAGACTGGATAAACGGTTAGCTTTGGGTCCAGTACAAAGTCCTAACTTAAATAAAGTGGAAAGCGATGTAGGAAGATACCTGGTGCCAACCTTGGGTACCACACCCCATACACCTGTATATATACTCACGCATGTGTCCCCCCTGCCCACACACCTCAAGAGCCAAAATATGTTAAGTAAGAATATTGCCCTTTGACTACTTTTCAGTAGCTTTTTTCCTTCTGTATTATTTCATAGACACAATGCATACTACCTGATTATTTGGGGGTGGGGGGAGGAACTGGTTTTGTCATCCCAAATGACAATTTATAATGGATTATAGGATCACTTTTTTTCTCTATTTCCTTTTTATCAATAAATGCCTTTATCACCAAGTTACTTATTAAACTGATTTTTTTAAATGAGAGAACTTTACTTAGAATTTGAATTTTTATGGTAAGTTTCTATTTCTAAACTCCTAAATCTAAAACACTACTCTCAAATTTTCCAGAGTGTATGGTAAGCCCTGGCTCCACATTCAACATGTATATATATATATATATATATATATATATGTGTGTGTGTGTGTGTGTGTCTTGGTCAACTTAACTTATCTTCCTGAGCCCTAATTATTTATGCAGTTGTAAAGATTTTTTATGAGTACATACATATAACATAAAGCATGTAACATATAACATGCATCAGGTATATCTACTTATGCATAATTTTTAATATATAATTTATAATATTTGGGGAATAATATATAATATTTGGGCAATATGATAGGAAATAAAATTAATAATTATTTTCATTTTCCTTAAGAGGAGCCATAGAATCAGTGATGAAGAACTATTGTTCCTTGTACCCACTTCTCATACATGACCTTCTTCCCATCTTCATCCATGCATTACTCTAAGAATCCAACCCTCGTCCTCTTCCTCCCTCCAGCACATGTCTACCTTCACTTGTCATCAAGACTCCAATACATGAATAGGAGATTATAATTCATCCTTAGAATGGATTTTCCTGATCTCTACTCTCTTAAATGAATGATACAATTTTTATAATGCATATTTAATATCTTTGTCAGTAGAAGTTCTGATCCAAAATACAAAATATTTATGCATTCACAAGAAATGATTCTTGGACTTTACCTGTGTCTCAAAATAGTATTTTTTACAGATATGTTCCTGTATTTTTATTTAAAGTCTTACTTACTTCTGAATCAGACTCAATTGTGTAGAGGAAGCTTAGTTACAAGTGATTCATTTATATGCAGATTGTAAATACAAAAAATATTGACTTGCTATACTTTATTTCTACTACATTTTAGAAGAATACGGATATGACAAAGTCTGTTTAAATGAAGCTAAGAATTCTGGCTTTGAAAGAAAAGATGGATGTGAATTATTTTCAAAGGCAAATACAACCACTTCAGATTTTTCCAATATCCTCTCTAAAACTACTAGAAAATAAAATCTTTTTTATTAATTCTTTGAGAGATCCATAAAACATGGTGGATCATAGTAACCCTCTCGTAGTTTTTCTTACTTCACTACCAATCCGTTTTGTGTCCTTTTCTTAAAATTAATCCTTCAAGACAAATATGTGCTGCCCAAATATTCTTGAATGTGAGGTCTTCCAGTAGAGAGTGACCAACTTTCCTTTGCTACAGTCTTAGAGAAAACTGCCTCTCTCAACAGCTAACCATTGCAATAGCTCTAACACTTGAGTGTGCCAATTCCTCTCTCTGGTGGAACTTTGTCAGGCTTGGGCTCACACAGGTATTGCTCATGCTGTCACAACTGCCGTGAGTTTGTATGTGCAGCTATCCTGCTATATCTGGAAGATAATGTTTCTTTGAAGTCATCCACAGCCTCACGTTCTTATATTCTTTGTCTTTTTTCTTCCTCAACAATCCCCGAGCCTTGGGAGATGGGTGGTATATATGTTTCCTTTAGGACTCAGTATTCTACTGTTTTTTTTTTTTTCACTTCACCTTGATCAGTTGTAGCTCATTGTACTAATCATTATCAACTGCAAATACATGTTTATCATATGGGTTTTGAGAGATGTTTTTCCATTTCATGACTATAAGTCCTTAGGAGTCTAAATTCATTATCTATTTGCAAGTAAGACAGCAGTAATGTCTATAGCCCATGACCTATCTAGACACATATTCTTAGTCTGATAATGTGCCAGGTATGAGTTTCATCTTGTGGTGGGAATTATATTCTATTTGGTTTTAAGCCTCTCTCTTGATGGGAACTCTTGGACTATGATTCTCCATGAACAAAAATATCACTACTAAAAAAGTTACAGTAAAAAGTATACATAGTAAATAGAATGCCATTCTTGAGATTTAACAAAGGAGCCTGGATTACATTAAAATCAATTTCAAGTATGGTGGCCAATCACTGTTCCTTTTCAATGGTCAGGTGGATGGTTAAGAGCAGTGATAAATGGTGTAGATTATCAAGTTAGACTGATTTGAGGGCAAAATGTAGACTCATTAGTAGTTTTAACAGGCATGTGATCTGAACCTAATTGTGTCTCCCCTCCTCTACCACTCATATTCTTTGCTGAAGTCTTAACTGTCAATGTGTATACTGGGAAACAGCTTTCAGGAGCTAATTTAGATTAAGTGGTGGCATAGATCTGGTAGACTAATCTGGTGGGACTGATAGTCTTATAAGAAGGAGAGAAATAGAGAACTATTCCCACGCATGCATTGGACAAATGCTAAGCAAGCACATGGGGAGAAGGCAGGCATCTGCAAGCCAGGATGGCAGCTTTCTCTAGAACCTCTCCATCCTGGCACACTGATCTTAGCCTCCAGAACTGTGAGAAGCAAATGTATGTTGTTTATAGCTCTCAGTCTAGGGTAGGTTCGTCTGAGATGACTAAGAGAGTCAATTACTTAATCCTTTGTCTGCAGTAAAATGGTGATGCTGAAAATTTTTACTTCCCAAAATATTAGTAAGAACTAAATCTGTCACCCCATAGAGCTTGGGGACTTCCAGAAAAGACTGTGAGGGAAACTACTTAATGGATTTATATTTGATTGCAAAACCACACTGGATAGGTGTCTCTCATTCTATGGACCAGAGACCCCAGAACAGTTGTTGAACATATGGATTCTCATCCTCACATAGACCTAAAGAATCAGACTTCCTGGTAATGGCAAGGAATCTTGATTGTACAAATTTTAGACAACCTGCATGTTAAACTTTAGTAACATTGCACCAAAGGAATATTATAACAATTAATGTCTCATAATGTTGATTTACAAATGTGCAAACGAAAGATACTCAGAGTAAAGCAGTTTATGTCAGTAGATGCTAATCAGCATGAAGAAGATTAGCAGAAGTCTCTATCTGATAGCCACTTCCAGCATCTGCCTTGGGCATTGTTGATTTTTGCATGAAAATATTTAGAAAAACCACAAATGACAGTGAATGAGTGTTGGCTGGAAAATAAATTAAGATAGTATAAGGAGATTACTGTACAATTTTATAAATCATGACCCTATTTAAATAGCACTTTCTGATCAATAATATATCAGAACACAGTGTGTTGAACTGGAGGAAGTTACTGCTTCTACTGATTTGTCCGTGCTGTCTTGAATAACTAGCAGGCAAATCCTCCTTTCTGTCGGCACATGTAACAGCTGAACAGAAGGAAAACATCAGCGATGTTCCGTCTCTGGCTTCCAGAAATATTGACTTCTTTTTTTAGTGATACTAAGTCTCATCTAAATGATTAAATCTTTAAAAAGAATGCCAAAGACCCAGCAAATGGTAATTACAATGCCTAATCCACCTCCTCACATCTTCCTGCAAGACAATATTTACTCTGGGTTATAGTTTTGCCAGACAATCATAGCTCTGCTTCAGTTGGTGGATATTCAGCTGTATCTCAGCCATGAATTTTTGCAAGATGCTATGAAGATCCAACTGAAAGTCAGAAGCTTTGTCAATGGTTAAAAATGTCTCACTAGAAATATATTAGCATTTGCACTTGGATTTCAGTTTGATTTCTTTTTTTATTCCTAGTAATTTTAGCTCTCTTCTCTCTTCTTCCCTCTGCTAATGTTCCTAATCTAACAAGCCATATGTGATCATGAGCTTTGTGATTTTTTACAGACCTATTTAGATCCTAGAATGGATTTATTCTTTTTTGAGTTTCTACTATGTATTGGGTGCCTAGCTGGTTACTGAAGTCCAGATTTGTCAAAACTGATACTAAGTAAAACATGTATCTGGTATTTCTAATTGTACATGGAACAAACACACTCATTGTGTACCTGGTGAGGTTGTGTTAAAAACTATGTTATAGATTGTTTTCTTCTTTTAGCACAGTCTTTTTCTTTGATAATACATTTGTAAGACTCAGTATCATTTCCTAAAATCATTCTGAATTACTGTCTGCAAATGTTTTAAATGTTTTTGTTTTTCCTTTTCTATTCTCCCATAAAAATTTCCTGACTTGTGTTAATTTCCCATTGCTACTGTAATAAATCACCATAACTATGGTGCCTGAAAACAATACATATTATCTTACAATTCTGAAAATAAAGAAACTTGAAAAAGATCTCACTGGACTAAAGTCTGTAGCTGCATTCCTTCTTCCAGGTAATAGGAGATAATCTGGTGGTGGGAAGGGCACCTGCTTTGTTTCTTTCCTTTTTTCTATTTTTTTTTTATAGGCTACTTGTATTTCTCACCTTTGCAACATCAACTCATTTCATTCATTCATATGTCTATCATATATCTCTATCTCTGTCTATCTATCTACCTACCTATCTATCTATCTATCTATCTATCTATCTATCTATCTATCTATCTATCTGTCTGTCTATCATCTATCTACCTCTATCCTTTTCTTTTTGCCACCTCTCCAGGTCTGTCTAATCTTTTCCCCACTCCCACTATTGAACTCTTGTGATTATGTTAGATTTATATAAATATCCTAGAGTAACTGCCTTAAATTCATCTGATTGACAACTTTGATTCCTTTAGACAGTGTCCTTTGCCTTACAGAAGATGTTCCCATTTATTGGTGATCTTAGTGCCTGAGCTGTTGGTTTTCTGTTCAGAATTTGTCTCCTGTATCAGTTCTCTCCAGGCTATTCCCCACTTTACTTTTTAGTAGAATGAATGTATTCAGTTTTATGTTGAGGTCTTTCATTTTCTTTGATTGAGTTTTGTGCAGGGTGATAGATATATGGATCTATTTACATTCTCCTACATGCAACCATCCAGTTAGACCAACACCATTTGTTGAAGATTCTTTCTTTGTTCCATTGTATGGTTTTGGCATTTTTGTCAAAAATCAAGTGCCCATTGGTGTGCTGGTTACTTCTGGTTCTTCTATTCAATCCATTGATCAAGCTGTCTGCTTTATGCTAATACAATTTGCTTTTTATTACTATTGCTCTGTATTACCACTTGAGATCAAGGACGGTGATACCTCCAGAAATTCTTTTATTGTACAGGGTTGTTTTAGCTATCCTGGGTTTTTTGTTTTCCATATGAAGTTGAGAATTGTTTTCTCAAGGTCTGTAAAAAATTGTGTTGGAATTTTGATGGGAATTGCTTTGCATCTGTAGATTGCTTTTGGTAAGATGACCATTTTTGCTCTATTAATCCTACTGATCCAAGAGGATGGACTGAAAATGCCAAAGAGGTCAAGGACACCACAACAAAACATACAGAATCAACTAACCTGGGCCCATAGGGGCTCACAGAGACTGAGACATTAACCAGAGAGTATGCATGTGAAGGACCTAGAGCCACTACACATATGAAAGACTTGGTCTTCATGGGACCTCTCATAGCAGGAGCAGTGGGTGTCTCTAATTCTGTTGCTGACCTTTGGATCCCTTTACCCTAACTGGATGGCCTAGTCTATCCTCAATAGAAGAAGATGCACACATTCCTTTAATAATTTGATATACCAAGGAAGGTTGATATCCATAGGATGTCTCCCTTTCTCTCAAGAGAAAGGGAGGGGACATAGGAGTAGAGGAGGTTACAGGGAGGGATTGGAAGAAGAGGAGGAGGGAGGCTCTGATCAGGATGCAAAGTAAGTAAGTAAATAAAAATAAATAAATAAATAAGCAAGCAACTTTAATTCCACTATGTATAGTATACTTGAATGTTTCAGGAGATAGGTTATGGACATTTTAAGCTACATATATGTAGTTTCTGTCTGTCTCTTTGTCTGCCTGCCTGTTTATATGTCTCTGTATCTGTTTCCTCCTGCCTCTGTCAGTCTTTCTCTGTTTGTCTTAAGCTTTCCCTCCCTCCCTCTTCCTCCCTCTGTTGGCATTAAATAGATATTATTTATTAAATCTGTCCCTCCAAAATCATTTTTTAAGAGAAATGCTTTGATTTTTTTTTCTGTTAATGTGTGATGTAAAAATCACCTGCTTGCAGGACTAAATAAAAGATTAGACAGAGCATTCTGGTTTCAGTATCTTATAGCCTCTTCATCTTTTTTATAATCCCCCCTTCATTTCTTCGGATATCCCTGTGCATAGCGCTGCACTGAGTTCCTTCCAAGTGGTTGTGATGCCCAGGGGCCATTGGTTTCCCTTTCCCACCTAGACCCCTTCACCTAGTTCACTTCAGAGGCTAGGCTCAATTTCATTTCAATATAGAAAGACCAATATACTTTAAGTTTAAAATTTTTCCTCCAAATTATGTTGTTGTTTCTTTTTTGCCATGAATACCAAAAACACTAAGTAGTTAAACGAGGATCATAGATAATTCTGCCAGTGTAGATAAGTGAGCTTTATTTTCGATAAACATTAATTACCCGATCATTTACATATATGCACACAAATACCTATACAAACTAAAGATCACATTGCATTCAAACTTGTTTGGTTTAACTTTTCCATTTTATGTCCTAGATTCTACATTCCATTTACTCAGTACATGCAGTGAAAGGCACTTGAGTCTTCTGAGGGTGACACCTTCCGTATTTTGGGAATTCTGAGCTGCCGAGTAAGGCAATCAGTGAACTGTAGTCACATGAGACTCTGCACTCATTTCTCCAGATACACCCATTCTTCTTTAACTTTCAACAAGGCTTGGGAAATATAAACCAAGCTGGTGTGGACTATTTGGAGCAGCCCAGATAACTACCAGCTCCTGCTGAAGAGCACCAAGTGATGTTAGACTATGTCCCCTGGTAGAGAAGAGCTGCTCAGCCAGGTCTCTCCTGAACTTTTGATCCCCACAGTTATAATAAATACTTAAGTGGTTGGTTATTCTAAGTGACATAACTTGGAGATAATGTGTTACATGCTAAGGGAATCAGTGGATAAAAGGGAGGTGTGAAATACATGTTAACTCTCATTTCAGGAGATTTTTAAGGCTGTCACCATGCTAATGCATGCTTTTTTCTAGCACATGAAATAAAGGGCTTCAGTTTTAGACACTACCATAGCCTTTAATCTTCACACACACTGCAGCTTACCCAAAATGAAATCTATCTTCTTTACAAGATTGTCAGGCCTTCCCCAGATAGGACCCAGAATGAACTAACAAATACTGGTTACAAAAGAGAAATTTTGACCTCATCTGTAACATAAAATAGGTAAGTACCTTCCAATAATAAAATGAAAATCTGACAGAACATTGCCATCTTCCTTTCCCATGTGAACAACTCTTATCCTTTCACATGTAATAGAAACACAACAGAGATCACATTTATTTTTCTTGGTATAAGCATGCTCATTAGTAAATAATGCTATGACTTAAAATTTTAAAGATTAAATAATGAAAAATATTGCTCAAATTTTTATCTTTAAATAAAAAAGAAGTCCAGAGATAAGTTTTAATGCAGCAGAAATGTGTACTTGAGTCCCATGATTATAAAAACAACATAATGAGTAAGAAAAGTCTTTAAAATGACAGTAAATTTTCCTCCAAAAGATGAAAATAAAGTAAGAATGGCAATGCTTGCCTGTAATTCCAGGCTGTCATCTCAACCCTGCAGATCAAGGCAGCATGAGGCCAACTTGTACTATACAGGAAAACCTTGCCTAACAAATAAGTAGACCCTATTACTGTCACTCACTAAAATACCAGGTAAAAGAAAAATATAGTATATTTTAACCAAAATACAATAAAACTAATCTGATTATTGTGATAACTTGAATTGTATGTAATGTACCATGTATTACTTTTTGTTACAGAAACAAAAATATTAGCTTGGGACAGTTCATAATTTAACACTCTAGCAAATAAGTTCAAGTGAATTAGGTTTGAAGGAAACTTTTTAAGATCAGATACTAATTTGCATAAACAGTAATATTTTAAGTATACATATGACCTGACTTCTGTTAGTGCATATCCCAATTAGGATTGGGAAAACACTAAAATTGGATATAAAAACCTTTTTGACACAGACACATACCCACATATTAGACTTGGTAAAACATCAGTTGTCTTAGAAAGCTCAATACTGAGCTCATTGTTAGTGAAGGAACATGACGTAAGCACATGCATCCCGAACAGGATTGTCTCTGGGTCCTTGTTCTGTAGCAATGCTTGACATATAAGAATCTCTTATGTAGGGGTGAACAGACTTGAGAAAAAAATGGGACATAGACATAATATAGGAATGATCAAGAAAAAAGGAAAGATTATTGAATATGCCCTTACACCTTTGTATATTGATACAAAATTAAGATTATATTTGGCTAAACTGGTATTGATCTTTGTATATTGATGCAAAATTAAGATTGTATTGGGCTACATTGGTATTGATCTTTGTATATTGATACAAAATTAAGGTTAACTCTTTTTAAGGTATTGTACCTAGGTAATGCTTAAAAATGAAATGTGAAATTTTGGCCTTTTGCTACCAACTGTCATAAACTGTTTAGGATAATTAAGAAATGCAAACTAATAGTCATTCAAGCTTGTCATTTTGTTAGGTACTAGGACAGTCTATCACAGTTATTTTCTTTTTTTTTTTTTTTAGTTAAGAAATTTAATATAATGGTTAAGTTTGTCCACTCCAATATGAGAGTCCAAGGCACAATATATAGTAATGGGAGTTATGGGAGTTAGCACAATGTAATACACACACACACACACACACACACACACACACACATCTTGCATGTATACTCTACTTCCATGCCTAAATTTTCACAAAATATCAGTTACATAGCATAGGCAGAGAGTTCATACCTTGCTTTTTACTTCTCTTCAATGGGCATCATACTCACTACATTGATTGATTAGGAGCACACAGAAGCTCTTCTGCTCACCAGCTGGCCATTTGAGCTGTGGCCTCTGCTGAGGTTGTGTAAGACTGGATCATCTCCTTACCTGTGGGTTCCAGGCCCTGAAAAGCAGGCAAGTGCATCAAAAGCCAGAGGAGCCAGAGAACCCACGGTCACATGAGTTAGTACAGCCTTATTGGAAGAGTGTTCTCTAAAGCAGCAGGTTTCAAGCCTGCCCCACTCCAATCACTCTTTCTGTAACAAATACATTGCAGTGTAATTCTGAGTGTGATAGGATAAATAACACAATTCACTTCACACAGGTTTTCTGTAATACTCTAAAGAAGTAACATTTTGTTAGGTACTATGACAGTCTATTTTGGTTATTTTCTAAGCTAATCAGAAATCAAGTTGCTAAGAGACAAGCAACATTTGCTTATCCAAATATAAGAGATAGATAGGTCGTCTTCAAAAACTTCAAGAGATCTGCAGAATATGGCATTCAAAGATGCTTTCTTAACTTGAGATTTTTTTTTGATACTGAGACATGTCTGCTCCTGACAGCACCCCCTATTCTACTCCAAGCAGAAGATGAGCATCGAAAAATCTCCAGTTGGAGATGGTTGAATTAGTGGCAAGCCTATTTTTTGGCAAGAAAAATCCCTTGCTTCAACTGTAGACAGAATGCTGTCCTAACAGGACAAAACTTGGAAGCAGGTAAGTTGACAGCCTAGCTCTGCCAAGACAGGGTAGGCAAGTCCTTCATAATTCCTGCTTTACAATCAATGTCTGTCAGAGAAACAGGGCCAAATGGCTGAAGATTGATGCTGTAATGTATGGAGAGAAATTGCGAACTGTCCAGGCAGCCTCTGGTATGTCATTTCTTTGTTTTGGAAGCTGCTGGCCCCGCACTTCCTGTATAACCAGATATATTTATCCCTCTCAGGTCTCTGAGGTGGTTGAAGACTAGATAGCTAGAGTTTCATAGTTAAATTTTGAGTTGTTTAGGAATTAAGAGGGTGTTCTGGATCTAAAAAGATGTTTTTAAAATTGTGATGCAAGTTAGAATGAAAGCTGAGTTGGATATAGAACTTTAAACTCTTGGAGATGGTTAGATAGTAGAATGTTAAAGTCAGTTACCAAATATATATGGACTGGACATTGGGAATGTATGCTAAGCCATACAACTCTCATAATTGTGGCCTAATTATTTCTGTTGTTTTGTATTGTTATAAGAAAAAGAGCCATTTGTTGGACTGAAAGGGGGAGCTGTTGGGGGGGGGGAAGATATACCTTAAATTTAAAAATAAAGGAAGGGGATGGGTGGTTTGAGGGGGAAGAGGGTGAGAGGCTGGGACTGGAGGGGGAAGTAGGGAGGGAATTGTGATAGGGATGTAACTTGAAGAATTAAAAAATACATTAAAAAAAAAAGAATCTTGTGATGTGCATGACTCAGTGAATTTCCCTGTAAGAGCATCTGATGTTAAGATCACTTCAGACATCAAGGACAATTTGATGATTCAGTAAGAGTTAACTAGCTGCAAGTTACATTTTCTTACAGAATGACTAGGATGTTTTGAGTAGTTAATATAGTATTTGGGTCTTGGCCATACTGAATTTGGGAAATTGTGGGTTTTGGCAGACTTTCCCATGAAATGCTTTTATATTTCCCTACTGGGTTTGGGTATCTGCCTCCAATAAGATCCCCAGGTCACCTCTTGTCTCAATTTTATAATTCTTATCATTCTGATTTTGCCAGTTACAGGACATAAAATTGTTTCCCAATCAAATGCACATGATGCTTACCTTTGCACCATGAAGATATTTTGATATCTGAATTTTTGGGATACAGAGCCAGTGTTAGGCCCGGAGTTACACATGCTTATTCAGTACTCTGGATGTGAGGCCTGAGATTCTGTTTGTCTCACAAGCTCCAAGGTACTGCACAGCTACTAGCCTATGAAACATGCTTAGTGAAAGAAAAAATGTAGACCACGCTTACTCTTCTTTGTTTTCTCATGTGCTGATTATGAATATACTGCCTACTTCACACTGATGTTTATAAATAATGTACTGTGTGAATTGTCTGCCTCAAACTGATATTGCAGGTGTTGTTATAAGTAGGCCATGAGTTTCTGCAGTGAAATTCCTGCTACAATACCCAAGCAGTGTTTGGAGGGAGTGGTGAAGCTGGCAATAGTTTGATGACAAAAAACATTTTTGTGATATTTTAGAGAATGTCAGGCCAGAGGCCTCAGAAGTAAATTTAAACAATATAACTTACTGGTACATTCTATGGCCCTTACAGAGGAGGACTATTCAGGCACATATCCCTTTGGCTTTCTCTGATTGGCTAATCACACATTTGTTTAGCCCTTCAGTTGTTCTCTAGTAACTCAGGTACAGAGAGGATTTTGAGAGTCCAAGATAACGTTGTAGGGTCTTTGGTGGAAGTTCTTACAAACCACTACTAATGAGTTAACATTTTTTTTCTTATGGTCTGATTAGATGTTTGAAGAGGTGTGCTTAGGAGGAGGATATGTTGTGGAGGGTCTTGATACTGTTTTCTTTTGCATGTCAATTATCTACAGACCTACAAGACCTTTCATCAAGTGTTTTAATGAGGAAAGAATTGAAAGGCAGCTTTACCACCCTCTAGAAATAATAAAACAGTATGTGCAATACAGAAGTAGATAGACCATGGGTAACTTAAGGAAAGGGAGTGGCGTACCACGCCTATCTCACTTTAGTTCTGGGCTTCTTGAAGAATTTATATTACATACTTTCTTTCCCTTTGGTCATGAATCAGAGCCAAGGGAGGTTACGAGATATTTATTTACTGTTTTTAGTTGCTTGCATTACACTGTAATTCCAGGAGACTATATATAAATGCAGAAAGCCTGGAATTTCAGTCCCTCAATGCTGACCAAGCAGAGCAGAGAAACAAAAGAAGCAAGCTGATATTGCCAGCATTTTGCTATCACTGGACTTCTGCAGCACATGTTTTCTAAGGAAAATGCTTTTTCTCTTTCCCCTAAAGATTAATTTTCTAAAAGGTCAGCTGTCATCCTGCCATTACTGCACATTAAAATGTGAAATTCACAAAATTAGATTAACTTAAATACTTAAGCAATTTACAAACTACATTACCTTGTGATGTTATTTTTAAGATGAATGTGATGAAGGAATAAGTAGTATTTACAACTGGGTACCTATCAAAATGCTCACTCTTGCGGTAGCGGTTATCTTTCATAATCTACTTGAAACATCCTTCACGGTCCCGTTAACTTTAAGAGGATATGGATTCCTCCTCGAGACTTTTAAGGGAAGCACAACAAGTCTTTGATTTTCTTCAGTCCTGCTTGAAAGATGAAGATGTCAAGATGGATGACAGCTAATGAACTGAATGTTCAATAGTTCATCACCTTGGTTTCTCCTGAAACTATTCCTTGTCCTTGCCTGGTAAATTGAAATCACCGGACTTTGTTGCTATACCTGACAGGAGTCAAATCTCTAAAATATCCAGGGAGAGTAACCTCTTCTAGCATCACAAATCTTTTGCTGTCTGTACCTGTTAGGCTGGTAGGTTAAGGTGAGAAAAGATGAGGCCACAGTTGCGTTCCACCTGGCTCTCTTCACACCAATGGAATGTGCTCTGGACATAGATACTCTCACTGTGCCACTAGAAAAAGGACTAAAGGAAAGCTTGTTCACAGAGCAGAGTAAATGATTTACACTCTTGGAGAAATACTTGTACAATAAGCCTACGCATGAGTGACCATTTGTGCCTTATTCTGTAAAGTGTACTTATGATATTTTTGTTTACTGAAGTGATGTTAATGCCAAGGTATAGATGAATTATAAAGTGGTTGTATTTTTGTATAAAATTCTGAAATAGTCCCCATAAATAAAAATTAATAATACCAATTAATTTATTTTATGTGATAGTAAATAATGATAACACTAAATAATACTTAAATAATATCAATGGATTTATTTTATGTGATATCCTAGTATAGACTGTATAAAGGGAATAGCCTAAATGAAGAATTCAGGATACCTGATGCAGCACATACCTGAGCTGTAATTTACATTAAATATTATTTGTTTTACAAAATCTGCAAAATTCCCCAAATATTCATTCAAATGAACCCTTATTAGTAATATCTGTAAGGCCTTTTGGTTATGTCTATTTATTGTTAAAAACAAATGAATTAATTCCATAATAGTCAAGTACATGCTTATTTGGTTTTTATATTTTAGTTGGTTTATTTTCTGAGAAAAATCTGGCTAGCCTAAACTGGGCTGTCTTTCTGCCATGCTCTCTTGTTTTCTGGGATTATAGGACTATGTTGTCCTGCCTAGCTTGGTTTCTATCCTTGAATAACAAAGATAATAATATTTTAAGTTTGCAAAATGCTTTTGTGATATAAACTTACTACCTAGAATATATATAGAATTATTTTCTTACTGTTCATAGTTATTGATAAAAAAATTCTAGAGATCAGAGAAGTTGTGTAACTATTTTATAATATAATAACTATAAATCTGGGTTTTATCAACCCCAAACCAATTGATTAATTTTTACTAATTAAGTAGAGCATCCTTTGAAAGAGGATGGTGAACTGACTGAGAATATGCGTTAGATGTGGGGACTACATTTATAAAGACTGTAGTCTGGGCCTGCTATTTGAGTGGGAAACAGTGAAAGCAATGAGTCGGTGTAGAACTTGAAGACTGGATAAGCAGAAGAGACTTATGGACTTACAGAAAAGAAGGGAAAATAGTCTGACTAAGGAAGAGACCATACATGTGGATGCTGCAAAGCAATCATGCAGTACAGTGTAGAGTTTGATTTACTTTTAAATAGTGGAATTGCATTCCACTTTGTTTTAATTGTTGATGCATTATAGCACAGGAAGGAGAGGAATGATATGACTCAGATTAAATCAAGTATTCTTGTTTAAGTGGCTTGTGTCATTCCTTGGAATTGTGATGGATTGAATTCCATGGAATTTAAAATTTTTGTTAGCCCAATGTTTAACATATCATTTTGTTGAACCCTAGGAGGCTCCCCGAGAGCCTGATGCCCAGAGACTACCAATGTCCCAGATTCGCTGTAATAGACAAGAGGTTTATTTAAGCTGATGCGCCAGGGTTCGTCTCCCCCGTAGAGGAATGAACCCCATAAAATGGTTCTTGGGCCCTTTAAATACATAAATGGCTACAAAAAGGAGGGGGCACCAAGGAGTGGCTTTTTTTAGCCTGCCAGGCAACAGCCACAGGTGGTGACAAAGGAACAAAGAGTATGTTAAGTTAGGTGGATCTGAGGGGAGTGTGAACAAACCAGCCAGCTATGCAAGCTTTGATATTTTCAAGGACTGAGTTCTGTGGAATGTTTCCAGAAGAAGTGAGGTCAGGGTCTCACCCTAGAGGAGAAGGCCATGCATTCATTAATTTTTACAGTCTTACAATTCATTCATATATAATGAGTATATGAGTGTTTGAGCTATTAGATGCTATAAATGGTAGTTCTTTTATCCTTTCAGAAGACAGAATTTTGGTCAGAAAACTTCATAGGGGCTTCCAGGTGACTTGTATTTCATCGTCTATAAATTTCAGTGATAGACAATTAGGCTTGGATTTCTTTTGACATAATTTTTCATTATGCTAGCAAGGGGATGCATAAAACTTCTGATCAAAATGAAATGAGCTGATCAACAAAGGAACTGTTGAAAATTGCCAGGTGTGTCCTTGTCGGTCACATCCCTCGCCTCTGTCCTCACTCATCAGTCTTACAAACCTATTTCAAATGGTGAACCAGCTTTCAGTCCTTAAATATAACCTATCCCTTTCAGAGGTTAGCAGGTGTATGTGCTCCAAAGCCAAGAAATATTTACCTTGTAGTTTTCTTTGAAACAACTTATACTTCTGTCTATTGAATTAATGCCCAGAAGTTATACAGAGGCAATTCTGACACTTAGAAACCATCTCTTACTCCATTTTTATTTTCCTAAAAGGATTTTTGTGCCAAATGGCATTCTGAGACCAGTACTTATAAATTACCTGAAACCAAAATCTGTCAATAATCTTTAATCTTTGGAAAACATATTTTAAAGGAAATTAAATGGATTTTAAAGATACAAATATTGAATGTAATTGGAAAGTAATTCATTATAGACTGGTTTGGATGCTTATCAAGCTTCTCCATGGTGTAGCAGTACTAAGTCCCTATATACTTGGCACTTGGTGAGTAAAATGTTTTCCAGATGCAATAATGTTCAGCTGGTGTTGGGGATGCCCTTACCTTTAAAGAAGACCAACCTGTAGTGATTAACTTCATTTTTCACTTGCTTGTATCATTCCACATTATTTAATGTTAAACAACTCTAAGATGGCATCAAATTCACTTTCTCTTGAAGCAACAGCTGTGTTTTGTATTTGTATTTAAAAGATACATTGAATTTTTTTATAAAAGAAAACATACAATGTAGTAAAAGTAATTAAAATTTACTTGGTGTTCTAAGTCTCCTCTTTTGATGCTTCCCTTTATACCCATAAACAGTAATAATTTAAAAATTATCGTTACATATGTTGATAAATACTTTGAAGCTATTAAAATTATAATTTTAATACTGAAAAATTAAGCCTCAGCAGTTAATTTTATTAAAGCCTACTTATTTTGAGTTTTCAGTTGGGCTATACTACACTATATTCTGGATAATTGAATCTTTGGTTCTTGTGACTTTTTCTGAATTACATTGTTGTTAGAACCACTTATGATTATAGATAGCTACCTTTCATGTTTAGTGCACTGAAGATGTATTAAAAAATATATTGAAAGTATTTCCCATAATTAAACAGCTCTCATAGGTTCTGTGTTTTCTGTTTCATGAGATTTTTCCTTCGTGTCATGTTGTAAGGGAGAGGCCTTGTGAAGTGTGCACTCTCTGTAGAAAAAAATAATTAAATTATGTTGGGTGCCATTTGTAGAAATAATTAAATTGTTTAACAGTATTTATATTATTGTTAATTGATTGGCAGCCGTTAATTCTTAAACAGCCATTATAAATGAGAACACAGATACCACATGGATTTTAACAAGCCTAGGCCTGAGTTGTGGAATCCTAGCCCACCTAAGCTAACTCTTAATTCTACTACCCAAATATGAGCCCATATATACATACATTCCCTTGGACTGTCATTCTCCATGCTATGTGGATGTTACTGGCCATGTGGAATGAGGTTCTTTTTTCTAACCCACGGTGTGTGTCCTCCTTCTTCCTGCTCCTGTCTGGAATCAATTAATCCTCTGTCTAAAGCACAGGCTTCCTGTTCTAATCTCAGCAAATCCCACATTTTTCTGTCTTTGCACAATCTCAGGCCTCAGCATTTTATTTAATCAATCAGAGTCAATGTAAGTAGCAGACAGCAAACAGGACCAATTGATTAACAGTTAGAATGCTCAACACTACACCATCAACTCTCCTTGACCAGACCTTGCCACAGGACTACAGCAGCATGTATCCTTGAGGATCAATTAGTTTTCAACTACTGCCCTCTTAAGTCAATCTATTTCAAAGCACTGGTGTACTAATCCATGTGACTTTTATCCCAGGACTTGGGAGGCAGAGACAGGTAGATTTCTATGAGTTTGAAGCCAGCCTGGTTTTACATAGGAATTTCTGGGCTAGCCAAGGACACATAGTGAAATCCTGTCTCAAACAAAGAAACAAACAAACTAACCAAACAAATCCTATTTATGTAGGAGAGGGTATGCACCAGTAGTTTTTCTTTCTTACTATTTTTTTTTTTTTAAATAAAGACCATAGGAGTGTTAGGAGTAAGAATTAGATAGTGTGTGCAGATACATTACACTAAGCAAGCACTGCTTGGGTGAAATTTATATATGTTGGTATATTCTGATTCTCAGCATTATTGTCATCTACAGATTGATACATCTCTCTCAATCCAAGAACATCGCAGGAACTTTGCATTTGCATGCCTTTATCCAAAATTTAACTTTAGTTTAGGACAGGATCTCCCACAGTCTGTCTACTTAAGTCAGGATTACCTGGACTGCATGTGAAAGCGATTCCTCTCTACTTCCCATACGGAATTACCTGAATCAAAAGTGTTGCAGCTCTGGTCATCTGCATTGCCCTAATCTCCAATGTGGTTGTGATAGGAGGTAGGTGCTTTAGGAAACAATTAGAGTTGGCAGGTCATGAGAGTAGAGGATCCATGATCTCATTAGTTCTTTGGTATGAAGGGAAGGTTACACTTTAACTTCTCTTTCAGTCATGTGACATAGCAAAAAGGAAGCCATCCATGAATCAGAAAGATGTCCCTTACAAGAACATGCCTATACTGTATACCAATTCTAGACTTTTAACTTCCTGAATTTTAAGAAGCAAATGACCATGATTTAAGATATATCTTCTATAATAGCTTCTTATAGCAGCTCAAAGAAACGGAAGCATCGAGTGTCCTGAGGGAAATTTAGAGTATCTGAACCTATTGGTATTGCTATCCTTAAGACCAAAGAAAGGAAAGTGATCACTAAAATAGTTCACTAGTTCTAACATCTAACCTTAGTGTTTCTACTCTAGTAGCTGTTGTCTAGCATCATACTTCTATATCCTTCTTTCTTATTCCTTGCTATGTTCCTTCAACAGCAGCATTTAGTGCAGAAAAGCACAATTTGGGTATTTAAATGCCTAAGTGTCCTGATCTCTAATCTGCCTTTGACTAACCAAGAGACAGATTGTGTAAGACTCCTTAAATTTCAGCAGGGTTAACTGAATTTGCCTCAGCATTAAATTTAAGAATATCATGTGACCTTTCAGTACACATTAAAATTGACAATATTTCTTTAGTCTTCCATATAAAATCATGCTATTTTTGAGATACTGCAATATTCATAAACTGTCATTGAATTATCTGAAATTCAAATAGCACATTAAGAAATGGCAGTAAATATGATTTATGGGGTGATGCATCTTTTTGGCATGTGCTGTAGCTTTTTAATTCTTGGTTATTATTATCTGGGATATCAATGAAAAGTGCTTGAAAATGAGCTTATAGAAAATATTTATATAAAACAAAAGTAAAAAAAAAAGTCTCTTCTTAAATTTTGTTAGGGACACTAATCCAGGTTTCAGAAAATTAGAAGTGAAGCAACATTCATTGGCTTTTTATAATACAAGTTTCCTGTGAATATCTTCTTAGTTGTAAAGCTATGCTTCATTACATAAGTTTAGGCTAAAAATGAAAATATTAGGTAAATAGATTAATAATTAAATGTGAGTAAATAAAATCATTAAGTTGCAGTTCCAACTCTATGCTGTTTGATTGTAAACATATTTCTTTTGGATTTCATTGACCAGAAATTGACTATAAATAGATTTAAATCTAACTTTAAATTAATGAATTAAACTACATTCACTATGGACTGATAAGTGGAAGATATTTATTGTGTATCCCTAGATTTATAAAATTGATATTATAAAACATCCAAAATGTGTCATTAACACAACAGGACATGTGATTGCCCACACTTGCAAGGAAAGGGCATGTTGATATATATGAAACTGAAGTTAATCTACTCTAAATAGAGATTCAGGCCAGCTAGTGCCTCATGGTTAGACCTACATCCCAAAACAAAATAAGACAAACAAACAAAACCCCAACAACCTCTGAAACATTTATATTTTTTTATGAATTGTCAATTAAAATTAAAATTCCAAAGTGATTTCTTGGTATATTAGCTATAATAACAGTAATAAACCAAAAATGTATCTCATTTATTTTTTGTATTTCTAAAAAAGCTCATATTTGAAGAATCACTTCATAAAGAGTGAAATAGTGATGAACAGGCAGAGCTGCCTTATTGTCTCCATAATCCACTGTCTCCACAGAATTTTCCTGTGGATGAGGGCCTTGGTCAAAGATCTGGGGTCAGGAACTTTTCATGGCTAACACCCATCTGTACAACATGGCTGTCTTTTTAATTTCACTAATGTTCAGGTTAAGAAGAAACTTATTGGTATCCTTAAGAATTGAGTTATGGATGTTTGTTGTTTTTTGGGGGGATTGGTTACATGTGGTTAAATGATCTTAGTAAATAAGGTTTAGAGGTTAGACCCAGGGATCTTTTTCATTTTATCTATCCTTTCTATCTCATGTAGGGGGGAAAGACTTGAAAAGAAAAAAAAAGGGGGGGATATAGATGTGATATAGGAATGATAAAGAAAAAAGGGTAGATTATTGAATATATTCTTATATCTTTGTATATTGATACAAAATTAAGTTATATTTGGCTATCTTGTATAGATCTGTGTATATTGACACAAAATTAAGGTTAATTCTTTTTAAGGTAAAGTACCTATATAATTCTTTAAAATACAATGTGACGTTCTAGCCCTTTTGATAGCAACTATCACAAACTGTTCAGGATCATTAAGAAGTGCAAACTAATAGTCATTCAAACTTATTGTTTTGTTAGGTACTAGTTTAGTGTATCACAGATGGTTTCTAAGTTAATCAGATATTAAGTTGCTAAGAGACAAGCAACATTTGCTTATTCAAATGTATAGAGATAGACGGTCTTCAAACACCTCGAGATCTATAGAATATGGCATTTAAAGACGTTTTCTTTTCTTTTTTTTTTGTTTTTGGTTTTTCGAGACAGGGTTTCTCTGAATATCTCTGGCTGTCCTGGACTCGCTTTGTAGACCAGGCTGGCCTCGAACTCACAAAGATCCGCCTGCCTCTGCCTCCCAAGTGCTGGGATTAAAGGCGTGCGCCACCACCGCCCGGCAAAGACGTTTTCTTAACTTACGATGTTTTGGTATTGAGACATGTCAGCTCCTGACAGCACCCCCCATTCTCCTCTAAGTACATGATAAACATTGAAGATGTTCCATTTAGAGTTGGTTGCATTAGTGGAAAACTAGACAGTGGGCAAGAAAAAGCCCTTGCTTCAACTGTAGACAGAATGCTGTCCAAAATAGACAAAACTTGGAAGCAGGTAAGTCAACAGCCTAGCTCTGCCAAGATATGGTAGGCAAGTCCTTCATAATTCTTACTTTACAATTAATGTCAGATAGAGATACTGGGCCAAAAGGCTGAAAATAGAAGCTCCCACATTATAGAGAGAAATTTGGCACTGTCCAGGCAGCCACTTTCTGTCATGTTTTTGTTCTAGAAGCTTCTTGCTCTATACTTCCTGTGTATTCAGATATATTTATCCTTCTCAGGTCTCTGATGTGGCTGAAGACTAGATAGTTATAGTCTCACAGTGAAATTTTAAGTTGTTTAAGAATTAAAAAGATGTTTTAAGTCTAGGAAGAAGTTTTTAAGTTAGTAATGCAAGTTAGGATGGAAATTGAGATAGGTATAGAACTTTAAACTCATTGAGATAGATAGATAATAGAATATTCTTATTAGTTGCCAAATACATATGGATTGAACATTGGGAATGTATGTCATATCTTATAGTTTTCGTAATCGTTTCCTAATTGTTCCTATTGTTTTGTATTGCATTTATTGTTATAAGAAACAGAGCCTTTTATTGGACTAAAGGGGAGTTGTTGGGAAAAAGATGTAATACAAATTTTTAAAAAAGAAAAAAAACAAAAAAGAAATTCATGAGAGTTGAAAGATCGAAAAAATACTTCTTAGTTGCTAATTACAAGGTTAAAGGAAATAAAAAACATCTTATATTCTTGTAATTTTTTATATTAAAATATTCCCATTGATGTCTCAAATGATATTTCGTGACGACTTATCTGTGTTTGGGACACATGAGAGAACTGTGACTTTTTAAGTGAAGAGTGGAGACAATGAGGGGTTAAGTCACAACCCAAGGCCAAGTTGCCAGTTTCACATGGAACATGACATACACCATTGTTTTTATGTGACATATTCTGTTCTCTACTCCCAAGACCCCTTTATGACACTTGACAAATGGGATAGCTAGGGAAGGAGGTGTCACTACTAGACAATGATGACTTCCTGGACTATAGATCAACAAACGTTTATAGCAGAATGTCTGGATTTTATTCATTACTGATCATGACTCCTTTTGTCCTCATGTTCATTTGTGACATACATGTGAAAATAATTACTTTATTACCTATGACATAGTGTTAAGGCAGCCACTGAAACACACATAGCACCATTCCCTTACTAATAACACCCTTAAGCTGTTAGCCTTGGGAAAATCAGAGGTGAGCAAACGAGGGATGAGCAATAGCTACCTAACTTAAGAGGTAATAGTGATAGAAGCAATGAAAATGTTTTAATATGAATAATGTGTTCTTTTGTTTTAAAGACAAATGAAAACATTTCAGATGTCCTATTTTGAATCAATAGAAGCATGCACTTTATATAAAGTGAATATTCTCTTTCTGCAAATATAGATTTAATAACCTGTGTCACAAACATACACACACATGTGCACATAAGAGAGGGTGGGAAAGAGAGAGAGAGAGAGAGAGAGAGAGAGAGGGGCATACATGTGTCCTGTGTAGAAAACATCATCCATTTGTGATAGGTATCCTGGAAAGTCATGGTTGATTTTCAATAAACTGTATGTTGTTATGACAACTCATGTTTATCTCATGTCTTTAGAGGACTGGATGGTAAAACATGACATCATTTTGGAAACTTTTGAGGACTTTCTCTGAACTGATTCCTTATGGTGACACAGTGTGGAACTGTCAGGAGACTTGGAGGAAGGTCTCTAGGGACAAAGAACTAAAGTTTCTAACTCCTCAACCACATCACAGGACAGTGTGTGGAATATGAATTGACAGTAAAGACAGAGAAGAAGATTGCCTTGTAACTTCTTGAGTCACTGTAACAGAAGACTACAGCTAATGGATTGGCACAGAAATATAGAACTTTACAGTGGTGTGTGGTCACCTCCAGCTTATTTATTTAGTTTTCTGTTTTAGATGAAGAGAAAAAAGAGAAGCTTGCCAAAATTGAGGATGGGTGGGTAAACCAACTCATCATGGTAGCTTATTCATGTCTTGTGTTCATTAGGTTAATAGTTTAGTCACTATACGAGAGACTGGAAATAGAAGAATCTTTCCTCTAAGCAAATGAGGTGAAAGCTGAGGTGTAAGTTCCCCTCATGATGCCATTGTTAGGAGCACCTATATGGACAGCAGCATATCTAATATGTACTATGCAGGATATAGCCACTGGCTGCAGAAGATTTCAGAGCCTTTGCATTATGCATTGGTGTCAAAGTCTTACAATGGACAGCAATGCATAAGATCTCATTAAGTTTATATCTAATTCATTTTGAAATGATAATATTTTTTGATTTATGGAGCTAACATTTTTTCTAAAGTCAAATATACCTATTTGTCTTAATTTAACTACTATGGTTGTCAAAAGTCAAAATGTAAACTCCATTATATTTGTTGTTGGATAGCATTGCAGTAAGTGGTGACTAGGAACCCAAATGAAATGACAAGACCAGGGGACAAGGAGAGAAAATAATTAGAGAGACAACTATCAGTAACCCCATTATTATATCTATAGGACTTTACAAGTATTACACATCAAATGCTTGTTCAGTGTATGTTAATTTAACAACCAGTTTCCTTATTGAATATAGATACAAAATATAACAGATTTAGTGATGAGTTAAATTAATAGCGATACATTGTATCCTAAAATTTCCCTGCACAGGACTGTGAAATCAGTTATATCACTATGTTTATAGTAAAAGATAAAGGGTTGATTAGATGGCTCAACAAGTAAAGATCTTGCCACATAAGTCTAACGGCCTGCGTTCTATCCCTGGAACCCACTTAAAGGTGGAGGAAGAGAACCGATTCCTAAAAGTTGTATTATCACCTCCAGATGCCTATACTTATATAATACACACATACAACATACACACACACACACACACACACACACACACACTCACATATATACACAAATAATAAATTTATGTATATATGGAAATCTACATAGCCAGTTACAGGCCAGCCAGTGCTACAAAGGAAACAGTTTTTTCTACATTTTAAAGCATTTAATTAAAAAATAAAAAATAAGGATTTTTCTTTTGTTAATTGTTCAATTTATGCCAGTTATATGATGTAGCCACAACAAAATCCAACATAATTCTTATTTTATTGATAAAAATATATTTCAAAGAGCAGAGGCAGTGACTTAGTATATGTGTAAATCAAGCAATTTTTAGAGTATTTGCATTGTTATTTGGGGAACACACTCAGCTTATGATTCTTATAAGATGGCCACCTTAAGATGTTTTGAATACAGTCACATGCATGAACTGAAAACTAAGAAAAATGTGTTAACAGTTTTGATGTAAAATATATCTGTGTGTGAATGGCAAGGAGGCTAGAGAGGTGGATAAGTCTGTCTATAAAGAGTACATCATTAAAAATAATCAGTGTCATATGTAGAGGGAGTGATGAAAAAGGAGGCCAGGTCAAGAGCACTGAGGAAAGCACTCAGAAAAGTTAGCAGTCAAGAAAGTGTGGCCTTGCATCAGCAGCTGAGGGAAGGTGTGAAAAGTATGAGAGTTCTTAGCAGCCCTCTGGCTACACATGATCCAAGAATAAAAGGGTAAGATGTTCCTTTTACATTGAATAACTAGAGGGTTAATTGTGTCCTTAACAAGAGCAGTTTTAATGGACTGATGGACAATGAAACCAGGGAACAGTGGATTAAAAAGCAACGGAGAGGAGATGAAGTAGAGGCAGAGAGAGGAGATAATTCTTATTGAAAGTCTTGTCTGACATATCAGTATCATGAATCTCTTGATTTGACGCCCTTGGAAGGACACAGTATCATTTCTGTGTATTCCTGATGAAACTCAAGAAGTTTTCAAATTTCAGTCAATAAAATAACATGTGACAAATCCAAACTAAATGTCATTCAAAAAGTAACTAATGAAGTCTCTTAAAAAGTGCTAAGATTATACATGGTGAAGATAGTGTAACTGACACCAGGCACAGGGAACTCCAGAGAAATAATGACTGATTCCAGTACAGGATCCTGGACTGGATCCTGGGGGGAAAAAACCAAGAGGAGTACAAACTGGAGAAGTTGGAAATGCTGTTAGTTCACTAGTTTTTCACCAATTATCTTCTGCTTCTACAGTGTGTTAATTTTAGGGGACATTGGAATGGGTTATATGAAGAGTTCACTTCCAAAAATTTTTGTAGGTCTAAAATCAATTCAGAAACACATTTTTCTCTGAAAGGAACAGGAGAGATAGAAAAGGTTGGAAGCAGCATGAAGCCTAGAAGAATTTCAAATTAGCTGTAGAGATAAAAATGATTGGTAATATTTCTAGGAGATTATCATATGCTGTGCATTATGCAAATTGCCTTGTGGAAATTTTTAATTGTTTGAACATAACTATATTATGGAGGAAATCTATCTTTGCTGTTTGCTATCCTGCTTTTAAACATAGAAGCAAGGGAGACATGAATGAGATTCAATAGGACCACACAAACAGCAAGTGGTAGATATGGCTTTATGATTCTGACTTGTAAATTTACTATATTATATTTTCTTTATAAGATGATCTGTAGTTAGGGATGTTTAAAGGGATATTTATTGTGTGTGTCTGTGTGTGTGTGTGTCTGCATCTATGTATGTGTACCATATACATGCCTGGTGCCTGTGGAGGCTAGAAGAGGTCATTAGATCCCCTGAAAATGGAGTTATAGGATACTGTGAGCCACCACAGTGATGCCTAGAACCAAAGATGGGTCTTCTTCAAGAGCAACAAGTGCTTTTATAGACTTAGATATATTTCCAGTCCCCAGATAGATATCTTTAACTGATTACAGCACAGTTGCTATTAAACAGAGGGAAAGAAAACACGAGACAAAGGCAGTATAAAAAGTAGAGCATTAAATGCAGCACATAAGTGGAGTAATGGAGTTGGCTCATCATGGGGAGATTGTGTCCAAGGTCAAAGTGACAGAAACCTGAGGAATAAATACAGGCATTTAGTGTGGACGCTGTACTAGGTGGACATTGGAGATTCTCAGGTGGGTGCTCGTCAGCAAAAGTAATTGATTAAGAAATAGATAGCGATAAGAAAATAGGAGGATAAGTAAATTAAATCTAGTAGAAATGGCTGATGACCAAAAGAAAACTGAGGAGAATTTAAAGCAGTCAGTGTATTGTTTCAACTTATTTTATTACCAATACTTTTCATGTAATTACTAATATTTCTTCCAGTAATTATAATTCTGTATATAATCTATGACTATATTTTCTAAAAGAGGTTTTGTTTTCATTATCTAGGAGTAACTCATGTTTAAGGATATGATGTGTTAATAAAGATATCACCAATATGTTGTCATTTTTGTGGTTTACATTTGTATTTTTTGTATATTATTTTATTTAAATATTTAGATTAATTTATCCAATTAAACAGCTTTTAACTATAAAGGGTTATGAAATTTGGGTATTATTTGAATCTCATTTAAGTTAAATAAAATTAAAACTCCATTTTGAAATCTTAATAACTAAATTTTAAGTGTCCAATAGCTACATGTTGCTAGTAGCTACTATATTACATTGTGCAGCTATTGAAATTTTAATTATGTTTGAAAATTATATTGGAAGGCACTGCTATAGAATTTTTTTTAACTTGGAAGGCGAATGTTGCTTTTCTAATTAACTTTTGCTGAATGCAAGGAGATGATTTTTTTTAAATCTCAAAATGCTAAAAATGTTATGTTAAAAATTCTTTTGATATTTCTATAGATTTTCTAAAATTTTATTTAAGTTATAAATGTATCCGAAATGTTTTGTTACATGGGATAATCTAAGATCTAGTGTATCTTTGAACTTTCCAATAAATAAAGTTTAATGAAGTTGAAACTATTATCTCCAACATTTAATATTCAACGTTAAATATTTATGTGTTATTTATTGGATATTTATTGAATCACATTGACTTTTTAGTTAGAATTAACTTCACTTTCATAAAATGATTTTCAGTATTTATGAAATGAGTTCTGTGATTGGAAAGCTGAAGGGAACTAAGTTAATGTGGTGTGTGTATGTGTTTGTGTTTGTGTGTGTGTGTGTGTGTGTGTGTGTGTGTGTGTGTGTGTGTGTAAAGAGAGGGCAAGACAGAGGGAAGGGACTGTGATAAAGTATAGTGAAACTGGTGGGGATGTGTTTGGATGTCACTCTAGTTCTCATGAAAAATCAGCCTCCTTTTCATTCAGTTTAGGTTCAATTACTGAGCATGTGCACACAGAACCAGGAAGATGTCTCAGAGGTTGATTCTAGTAACAGTTCATATAAGAAGACTTATTCTGGGGCATTAGCATTGCTCAGGAGACCAGTGTAAGAAATGATTAAATTAGGAAGGAATCAATGAGTGACATTCCAAAGGTTAACTGTAGATGAGTTAAAATTTCCTCAAGGTCTGCCAGTATCAACCCAGATAACATAGAGAAGCCCAGTGCTGGGCAATATGTCATTACCTGATGGCCACAGTTGTCAAGTTCTAAGTAACTAGATGGGATTTCTTTAGGTTTAAATAGAGTTGAAATTTACACTATGAAATATCTTAACCTTGGAGAAAACCTAACTCATTACAATGCCAAGATTAATTCTGATAAAAGTGCTGCACTGAAAATATGGAAACCGCATATTAAGATAAAAGGAGGGGTCCTATAGTACAACCCATAGATATGAACTTATTATTGGAAGTATATAAGTAACTTCTTGATTCTCATTGAGTCAGTTTTATGAGTTTTAACTTTTTCTCTATGTTTTGAAACAGTTTAGAGTATATTATATATATATAAAATCATGGAAAACAAAATATATATATTATCATGGAAAACTATATATAGATATAATCATATATATATATAATCACGGAAAACAAAAATGTAAAAAACTATGGATACAAATTTAGTATATTTTAATGTATGATAGACAATATTCCTTTTATAGAACTTATTTGACACTGACTGAATCAGCCAAGAAAAATGAAATTACTGTATTTAAAGATTTGACATTTGATATTTTCCATTGCTACTAAGGATATATAAACTAGATTAACAGTAGTAAGTAAGAATAAATTATTTTTCATTCTGCAGTTACATTTTCAGTTACATTTCCCTAGAAATGTTTTTGACAGAACAGTTGACGTTTTTCACTTAAAGAACATAATCAAGCCCTAAGCCAATGTACAGAAAATTTAATTTAGATTTAATTTAGTATGTTTTTAGGATACACTTCCATGAATAACTTCAAGTAATATTTCCTACAATTTGTTGAAAGCAAATGAATCATTTGGAAACAAATTTTATTGTTTGGCGGATTAAAATGAGACATATTTGGTAATATTACAGTTGACTAAAATATTTCTAATAAGATGCTACACTAACAGGATGTTACACCATTCTTGCACATTCTTTTCTGTTTATCATTCTTCTATATCCTGGATGAAAGAAACCTATATTGTAAAGGTTTTAATTTTTATTTAGTTCCTGTTATTCTCTACAAAGTATTGTACTAATAATGATGGAGTTTAAACCTTTTGTGTAGTAACTCACTTTTGAATTCCAATTTTTATTTTGTTTATAAAGCTTTGAAAATTTTGATTTTCTGTGTACCTGTTATAGTTTGGGAAATAAAGTGTGTAATGATGAAGGAAAAGGAAAGAACACTTAATTATATAACTATATGTAACAAATATACATTAATTTCTCTTTATTCTTTAAAATTATGTTTGACTTACCTCCATGAAATTAAGTCTTTTCATTGAGGTGAATTATTGACCCATAAAAGCAGGGAGGTTCAAACAACCTCTCCCTTTGCCCACTCTCCTCAAATGTCTGCTCCTAAAAATCAATTGCTCAAAACTGATGATGGTGAAAGTGGTCAGGATGTGTTCAGAGGATGATGAAGGATGGGGAAGGAGTTTTCATAAATATGCAACCTCTCAAATATCTTTTAAGTTTACTGTTAACTGCCCATCAATAATTCTCAGTACATAAACTGAGCTTTACAAACAAATCAGATAGACAAGACCTTATAATAATTTCTGAGGAAACTGAAGAATATTTTGCATATTTAAAAGGTATTTATTACAGTGAGTAGATGAATTTTCATGGGCATTTCTCATGATAGGATTTTACTGTAATTCTCCTTACTGTATAAAAATTGAGTTGTAAGTACTAAATAGCTCATATGTTTGGAATTAAAATAAAAATTGTAGTAAAAACTCACAAAAGATAAGATAATTTTAAGATGAATTTTAAATTAAATTTTCTTTTGACAATTTTATACTTTATAGATAGAATGCTGTCCAAAAAGGACAAAACTTGGAAGCAGGTAAGTTGAGAGACTAGCTCTGCCAAGACAGGGTGGGCAAGTCCTACATAATTCTTGCTTTACAACCAATGTCTGTCAGAGATACTGGGCTAAAAGGCTGAACATAGATGCTACAATGTTATAGAGAGAAATTAGGTAATTGTAAGTGTTCTTAATTCCAGTCTCTTATCTAGTACTTTCACCTCAGTAAACTCCCCTCCTCCTTACAAATCTTCTACATTCAAGATGTTTCATTTTGTGTTGTGAGCAAAGGTGTCTAACCAGGGACATCTGTGTGATTGTGGATTTAGAACTAGTTAGTTGAGTCTAGTAGTCTCAACAGTGTATACAACTGAAGACAATGACTTTCTTTCTCCTAGAACCTAATAGTAGCCAATTGTTTATCAGAGAGTTATGGGGCCCCATGAGTCCCTCCCTTATACATGACTGATTATTGATAGGACCAATCTTGTTCAGGGGTGATGTAGGCAACCCAAAATTTTGTGAGTTTATGATTGCAATATCTATCTTCATGCTCAGGAGACAGACTTTTGTAAACTTTCTCCCTGTTTTCTATCTCTTATGTTCTTTAGACCACATTGACTACAATGTACTTAGAACATAAGACATGGGAGGGTTGTATTGTCTTGTTTGGGTATGAGCACTCAGTCATCACTTCTCAGTACCTTGAGCAGCCATAAGTTTCTATCTTCACTGCCATTCACTGTAAAGAGAGGATTCTCTGATTATAGCTGAGAGAAGCATTTTTTCTGCAGGTATAAACAAATATTTAATTTTTAAAGGTGGTTTTGACACTATGTTAACTAGGCAATAGTATGCATTGCCCCTAGTTTCCATGCCTTCCACATCTATCTATCTATCTATCTATCTATCTATCTATCTATCTATCTATCTATCTATCCATCCATCCATCTATCTATATCTATATCAATATCTATCTATATCTACATCTACATCTATATCTCTATATAAAATGCACCAGGTTTACAGTGTGAGACATGGATTCCCTCCTGTGGAATGAGTCTCTAGTATAATCAGGAAGTGGTTGGTTGCCCTCATAACAGTGTGCCACTATTGCACCGTTGGGCAGCACTTTGTCTGACAGATTGATATTGTAGTTCATAGGGCTCATAGCTAAGTAAGACTCTTGATGCCTTCCCCCCCCCCATGAGTATAGTACCTTCTGGTGGTATGAACGCTATCCATGACAGAGAAGGTTTTAAACTCAATTTCAGCTTTATTTCTCTGTATCTTGTAATCATGATGTGTGGTGTCTTCACAATAGTCTTACCTTATGCCAGTAGTACAGGTACCCAGTTTTGCTAGATAACCAACAGTACTGAAAAGATGCTGTACTGAAAAGTACTGGTAAGTACTACATCATTTTGTGGGCCATTGAGGTCTGTTCAATCAAAAGTTCAAGTTGTGAATATACCTTATTTGGTACTAGAGTTTTTGTTCTAGGAACAGCATTATTCAGAGAAAAAATATGCTTCTGTTCCAGATTCTTTTTCTTATTAAAAAATATACAGGTAATTAGTAACCATTCATTTTTATAAGAACCATTTCAAAGAAAAAATGAAAAAAGAGTTCATAAATGTATACAAATAATTGAAGTATGTAAAATTCAATGTTGAACTTCTACCCATATAATAGATCCATAGCACAGAAGATTGTATAGATAATATTGAGGATTTCTTTATTTTACTTTTTATTGGCTCTCTGTGAATTTCAAAACATGCACTCTAATCCTACTCATCTCCTCCTCCCTTTGTACTTTCCCCTCACATTTGCAACCTCCCCCACCAAAGGAAAAAAGTCTCATTGTGGAAGTTGTAGTGTGTCCCATAGTATACTGAAACTGCAATTTAATTATCAATTGTAGTTATTAGTAAGTATAAACTATAAAGATTAGGCTGACAGAACAGCCTGAAGCTTGGCAGAGCAGCAGGCAGCCTGGCAGGATATTAGCCGACAGGCCTGGCCTGCCTTAACTGGTGGCCTGATTTATCCTGGGGAAAGACCCCAGACCAAGGGTGGCCTACACCACCTGTAACCTAAAATCTGTTATGTAATATAAGTTGTTACATTAGGCCAGTAGAATTACCAGTGGCATAGTGGGAGATTCACCAGAGTTCAATGAGTCCAACGGCCCTGGATTGCTTGGACTGATGGCCTATAAGCTGCCGCAGTCCTTTTTCCAATAATTAAATACACCAAAACCTTTTAATGTTTCAATGCTTAACCCTTAGCTGGGCAGACTCTCAATTAGCTACTCTAAATTAACCCGTATCCCAAGTCACCATGTGCCTGTGATTACCTTCCAGTGTTCTCAAACTCGTCTATCTGCTTCCATGTCTCCTCTGGAATGAATTAATCCTCTGTGTAAAGCGTAGGGTTCCTGTTCTAATCTCAGGAAGTCCCGCCTTCCTACACTCTTTCTGCCCATCTAATTGACTATCAACAACTTTTATTAACCAATTAAGAGAATGCCTCAGAAGGGGTGGTAACCAGACCTCAGTATTAAAATTAGCCTATCAAAAGCAATGTTATTAGCCCCAACATCTCTCCCTTTAAGTCCAACAAAAGACTCCTTTCTTAATAAAATAAATATAGCAGTAAAGACAATACAGTAACAATAACAATAAATACAATAAAAACAATCATGAAAACTAAAAGGTGTGACATATATTCTCAATGTCCAGTGCATATGTATTTGACTAGTCAACTAGGAAATATATTCTATTACATATCTCTCTTGATGAATACCTAATTCAACTTCCATCCTAACTTACATTATTAACTAAATCACCTTAACCTTAAAACATCCTTTTAATTCCTAGATGGCTTAAAACTTATTGTGAGGCTATAACTATGTAGTCTTCAATCACATCAGAAAACCTGAGAAGGATAAATATATCTGAATAGATAGGAAGTATAGAGCAAGCAACCTCCAAAACTATGAAATGACAGGCAAGTGGCTGCCTAGACAGGCTCCTGTTTCTATAACATTAGAGCATCATCTTCAGCCTTCTGAAAAAGCATATCTCACAGCCTTAATTGTGGAGAAGGAAATAAGATTTGCCCATACTGTCTCTGTAGAATCAGGCCATGTATTTACCTGCATTGAAGCCTTGGTCCATCTTTGGACTGTGTATAGTCTGTTGAGAGAGCAGGGGCATTTCTGCCCAGTAGAAATTATGTCCTGATGGATATTTTTGATGCTCATTGTCTCCTTCCAAGTCCAATGAAAAATGTGAGGAGCTGACAGTCTCATGTGAAGGAATTTTTTTAAATAATAAAAGTATTTTAAATGACATATTCTACAGATCTCTTGAGGTTTTCGAAGACCACCTATCCATCTCCATTGAATAAGGAAATGTTGCTTGTCTCTAACAACTTACTATCTGATTAACTTAGAAAACATGTGGTGAGATTAACTAACTTAATTATCTTAATAAAATCACAAGTTTGAATATTAACTTGCATTTCTTAATTATCCTAAACAGTTTGTGATAGTTGCTGTCAAAAGGACTAGAACTTCACATTGCAATTTTGAGAATTACATAGGTCAATACCTAACCAAAATATAGCCTTAATTTTGTATTAATATACAAAGATCTATAGCAGTTTTTTCCTATCATTCTCATATGTCTATAACCTACATTTTGTATTAATAACATGGAACTATAGGAGTAGATTCAATAATCTATCTTTTTATCTTATCAATTCTATATTATATTTCCATATTCCCCCTCTTTTTTTTCTTTTCAAGTCTTCTCCTCCTATATAAGAGAGAAAGAAGGAAAAAAAGAGAAATCCCTGAGCCTAACATCCTATACCTTGCTTAACAAGACCATATAATGATTTGTAACCATTCCCCCTAAACATCTATAACCCATCAAATGACTCCCCGCTTTTTTGAGAAAGGGATGTTTGCTCTCTTAAAATTGCTTCCTGAAGAATTGGGATGCAGAAAACCTGTTTATGGGTCCCCAAACTGGAAAAAATGGTTAAGCAACTTAATTGTAACATTTGTTGTCCAGTCTCTATGTGCTCAGCAATTTGAATGTCCTGAGCAGTTTGTAGTCTGAAGCTGGACTTTGGTAGGAAAGTTCAGGGCTTTATTGACGTTCTGTCTGGAACAGTCTTTGAGGCAGGGCTATCTCAGGAAGCTGTTTGAATTGTTCTGGATGGAGATTTTGGAGTAAAAGTCTATTGAGGCACTCCATGAGGCTGGATCATTTGAGCTACTTTTCTTGTCTTCTTTGGTGTCTGGTCTCTTTTTCTTCAAAATTTCCAGTTGTCCAGTGGTCTCAGGACTCCTTAGTTGGAAGCTTTTATTATTGTGGAAAAATAAGAACAGAAACCTGCCCTAACCCTGGCTCTAGGGTATTCTTTTTTGGCATGTAATATCTTTCCTAGAGCAAATTATTTTTTGACAATAGAAGAAAAAATTATCTTTCAATAGAAATCTTGAAAATTTGAAAGTAAATATATCTTTAAGTGTATATAAAACATAATAATCTTAACATTCTATCAATATCTAATAATATAACTAAATAATATTAAGTTTTTAATAATAAAAGACACAAAGCATAGAGTGAAGGAAAGAAGAAAATCTCTGAATCCAATCCTTATTTTTTCACAACACATATCATATATCCATTCATCCTAGACAACAACAAACAATCACAACACATAACATACCATTCAACAAAAAACTTCCATCCCTTCTCTTGGAAATAGAGGTGTCCATATTTTTGGGTACCTTTTAAAAATTGAGATATTGATTGTTGGTCTTAGATCCTGAGCTGTTGGTGTTCTGTTCAGGAAGTTTTCACCTGACGAAAAGTTCGAGGGTTTTCCCTACTTTCTCTTCTATTGTTTTAGTGTTGTGTCAGGCCTTATGTTAAGGTCTTTGATCCACTTGGACTTAAGTTTTGTGAAAGGCAATAAGTATGGGTCTAATTACATTCTTTTACATGTCTACATCCGGTTGGACCAGCTCCATTTGTTGAAAATGCTGTCCTTTTTCTATTGTACAGTTTGGCTTCTTCATCAAAAATTAAGTGACCATAGGTGTGTGAGTTCATTTCTGGGTCTTCAGTTCAATTCCATTGATCCACTGGTCTGTTTTTCTACTAGTACCATGATTTTATATATATATATTTACTATTGCTCTATAGTACAGCTTGAAATCTGGGAAAGTGATACCTCCAGATGTTTTTTTTTTTTTTTTTTTTTTTTTAGTACAGGATTGATTTAGCTATTCTGGTTTTTTTGTTATTCCATATGAAGTTGAGAATTGCTTCTTCCAGTAAATCAATAAATAAGTGGGACCTCATGAAACTGAAAAGCTTCTGTAAGGCAAAAGACACTGTCATTTTTACAAAATGGCAACCTACAGATTGGGAAAAAAATCTTCACCAACCCCACATAACATAGGGCTAATATCCAAAATTTACAAAGAACTCAAGAAATTAAATGCCAAGAAACCAAATAATCCAATAAAAAAATGGGCAACAGAGCTAAACAGAGAATTCACAAAGGAGGAATCCCTAATGTCTGAGAGACACTTGAAGAAATGCTCAACATCCTTAATCATCAGAGAAATGCAACTCAAGACGACTCTGAGATTCCATCTCACACCTGTCAGAATGGCTAAGATCAAGAGCTCAAATGACAGCACATGCTGGTGAGGTTGTGGAGAAAAGGGAACACTCCTCCATTGCTTGTGGAAGTGCGAGCTTGTACAACCACTATGGAAATCAGTCTGGCTATATCTTAGAAAATTGGAATAGCTCTACCTCAAGACCCAGCCATACCACTTCTGGGTATACATCCAAATGATTCCTCACCAAATCACTAGGAATTTTCCTCATCTATGTTCATAGAAGACTTATTTGTAATAGCTAGAAACTGGAAACAACCCAGATGTCCCAGGGCCAAGGAATGGATTAAAAAACTGGTACATCTACACAATGTAACACTACTCAGCCATCAGAAACAACGAAATCATGCAATTTGGAGCCAAATGGATGGAACTAGAGAAGCTCATCCTTAGTGAGCTAACACAGACACAGAAAGATACACATGGCATCTATTCACTTATAGTTGGATTTTAGCCATATAGTACAGGATAACTATACTACAACCAATGCACCAGAGGGAACATGAACATAGACTTTGTTTCCTGTCAATGAGACACTTTGCCCTAGTGGTGCTGCCTTGTAGGCCCCCAGTGTATGAGGAGGCTCTTGGCCCTCATATGACTGCTGAACTGGGGTGGGGGACTGTTATGTAGGGACACTCTGCTCCAGAGCAGTGGGATGAAGGGATGAAGATAGAGGGTGGGAGGGCAGTACTGGGAGGGGCCGAAAGAGGACACTGTGATGGAGATGTAACCTGAAGTAAAAAATAAATATTTAAAAAAGGAAAAAATTGAGATATTGGCCAATTCCTAGGAAAGCTGGCTATAGCTTTTGTTGTCCAGTCTCTGTAGGATTGATCATTTTTGGGCTAGCCCTTTTAAAAATTATTTGCATGCCAAGTTTTTAAGAAAACAGTGTTTAAAGTAGTATGTTAGGCTGAATCTTCTGGCCTATTTGTCTTGTTGTTATTGTCATTCAGTCCTTGGCTCTGAAAATAAATTTTTGCTCTAAATTTGAGCAAGTGAAAGGCATAGAACAGCTTTGCAAGTCCATTTAAAGCATAAACTCTATCTATGTTGGAGTGTTAGACAATAGAACAAGTATGTCCATATATTATAACACTTAGTGATTATGCTACATTGATGTAGGTGATCATATTACTATCATTTCTCAGAAGAGAACTGAAAATTAGATGTGGTAATTAACTTTACAAGATTTGATCTCTAATGAATGACAGAGGTAGTAGTTACTAAGTTGTGCATCTTCTATATTACCAAAAGACTTGGTTCTGTTTTATGTGTTTAGTTGCTATAGAGAGCAAGTAAATATATGCAAAGGAATTAATATCAACCAAATTGACACATTTTATTCAGTGCTTGTTACAGCTATCACTAGGAACATTTTTCAGAAAATTGAAAACAAGGCAAAAACTGAGAAAACTGAAGGAAAAAAGGCAGAAAGACTATTACTGTGACTAAAAACTTGTAAGATGACTAATCACAGTATTAGTCTTTTTGTCATGATGAAACATTCAGAGTAGGATAATTTAAAGTGGAGAATCTTATATGAGTGGGATCCTCTATGGCTTTGTCTGGCATGAATTGGAAGTTAGGAAGTAATGGAACGTTAGTAAAGTTTGCTGAAGATTTTATGGTCTGAAGATTTATTGTAGATATTGTTGGGCTATTTTCCTCTTATGGGTTCTTTGTTTTATCCCTTTGGGTTAAGCTGTCATTTGTAAGGGGTTTCCTAATTCCTAAGGGATGAGAGATCAAGACCTCACAACTCAGGAATTTCCCAGTTGTTGTCATGGTCCTTCTGTCCTGAGATCTCTTAACTGTTTTATTATTATGGCTATCAAATGATGAGAGAACAGATGGATAGAAGCATTTGAGATCCTAGACAAAATGAAACTGATCATCATCATCATCATCATCATCATCATCATCATCATCACAAAAGTAAAAACAAAGATTATTTGTCCTATAAGATGACTTGTAACCAGAAGACTTATCAATGAACCAGAAACCCTCAAGTCAGGTCATGAGAACAAATCCCAGAGTAAGAGGATTACCTTTGCAATTATGGTAGCTCTCTTCCCAGATAAAGCATATAGTTTTTTCTGATTCATTGATCGATATAGCAAGAGGTATTAGAAATGACATGGATGTCACCATGGATAACCAATGAGAAATCTAGAGCAATTAGATTGTCCAGTGATACCTCCAGTGATTTGAGACTATCGATAGATACTCTTTTTTGACAACTTCTACTCAAATCAGTGGTAACTTTCTTACAGTCCTTGTGTGTGTGTGTGTGTGTGTGTGTGTGTGTGTGTGTGTACAATTCTTACTACTAGCACTACTGTTTTGATTGTTCACACAAACAATGAATAGGTAATTCTTTAAGGTAGAATGTCTGAGATGAAGGCTGGCCACTTTGAAACCTGTGTCTGAATCAGAATTTCTTGACTTAATGATTTGAAGATTTGAGATTTCTATAAATAATGTATTAGACTATTATTCTGAAAGTACTCTAAGAATTATTTTAAAATGAACAGGACCAAACATTGTGGCCATAATAAAAGTCACAACTAAAAGGGGCAGTTTGAGAGTCATGGGGAATAAACTACTCATGATACGGTTGGCAACATTGTATTATAGTAGCTAAGGTAATTGACCCATTGGGCAGGAAATATTATGGATCATGTTTAGAATTATTTTGGTTCTGATCAATAGGAGGTAATAATTGTTCCTTTGTTCTAAATTAGAGGACATTTTGATAAGACACAGGCTGAATTGTTTAAGGTGGCTGTGGCATCAACTATAAATCTCTGTGATGTCATTTGATGAGATTAATATTTCTCATACCTTTATCAGAGGATCTAGTTATGTATTACAGAACAATCTTCAAGGTAGAGGGTAGTAGCTATTGTTTGGAAGAATCTAATGATGCAAGAATGTATTCCCTGACATAACAAATTTTAAAGAGATGCATACTGTTTATAACAAATAAAAGTCTATAGAAAATGTGAATAATAATTAAGAAAGAAAACAAAATAACCCACTATATGAATAAACTCAATTCATCCAGAAATTAGGGCTTTTGGTGAAAGTTACTAGACAGAAACTATCTATTTTCTGAGGCATCTCCATGTTTTTCCTGAAAAATGCTTTTTCTGTACTAGATACTTTTCTATTGCTGTGATAAACCTCATGACCAAAAGAAACTTGAGGGGAAAAAAGGTTATTTAAGCTTACAACTCTCAGATCACAGTCTATCATTGAGGGAAATGAGCACAGGAGCTCAAGCAAAAATCTATAGTCAGGAGGTTGAGCAGAAATCTTGGAGGAACAGTGCTGAATGGCTTGCTCCACATGGTATGTTCAGACTGCTTTCTTATACCATCCAGGACCAACTCCCCAGGGGTGGCAGTGTCCATAGTAGGATGTTCCTCAGTGCAAAAATTGAAGAAGAAAATTTCTCACAGACTTGCTTACAGACAATCTGGAGGGACACATTATTTTTTTCAGTTGATGTACTTTTTCCCAGATAACTCTAGCTTGAATCAAACTGAGAAAACTGAAACCAACCAACCAACCAATGAACCAACCAACCAACCAACCAACCAACCAACCAACCAAACAAACAAACAAAAAACCCACCACCACTACCACCAACAATGAAACAACCAGGATAGCTATCAGCAAGTAATGCTAGGTCAGGGTTTGCAATGGGAGCCACTATTCAATAAGAATACAGAAAGTTCCCCAGTCTAGGAAAAATCATTGAAGAGTGTCCCTTTTTGGGGGGAGGAGCAAAAGGGCAGTAGGGTCTAGACCACTCTAGAAGTTAACAGTAATGTGAGGTAGAAAGAAAAAGAGTGTCTCATGAATGACTGGCTAAAATTATTATTATCATTATCATATTATTATTATTTGCATTCAGTCTATAGTAGTATCTGCATTGTGTGAGGAGCAATGAGGTCAAATTAGTGTTCTGGGGACCACTTCAGAAACATTGTGAGGTTTAGCACCTGTAGCTGCTGTTGCCCTGAGGTGAGGAGTAAACTTTTATAAATCGGGGGGCAGGATAAGATTACAGTAAGCAATGGATTTTTTTTCTGTTCCTCCTGAAACTGAACTTAAAGCTCACATTGTCTGGATCACCTGTGCACAGGTATTTAAATGAACTTTTTGTAGTCAAGCACACCCAAGAATACCGAAGCAATAACAATGCAGCTTTAAGGAGCCATCTCAGCCTGAAAATGTAAACATATGGTAGACTACTTCCTTAGTGTTCTTAACACTAGGTTTGAATGCTAGCCCAAAGGCAAAAGCCAAACTAAAATAAATGGATACAATAAATAAATAAGCTTCTTTTGGTACCAGGAAACCTGTTGGTCGTGGCCTCTCAAGAGGCTATCTTTCTGAAACAATAGTCAGTTCATGACAATGCACTAACAAAAAAACTGTACCAAACAAAACTTAATGATGCTTTAAATTGTCATTTTGTTAGGGAGATAACAAAACATAAGTTTGGATAATCCTTATTAGGGAGTATCTTCCCCCTCTATCAACAAGGTGTGTCTTTATTTTCCCTTTATTTTTTATTTCTTCAAGTTACATCTCAATCATAGTCCCCTCCCTATTCCTCCCTCCAGTCCCACCCTCCCACCCTCAACCCCCATCCTATTCCTTTTTTTTTTTTTAACTTTAAGGTATATCTTATTTCCCCCTACAGTTTCCCCTTTCAGTCCAACAAATGGCTCTTTCTCTTATAATAATAAATACAAAACAACAGACGTAATTAGGCCACAATAATGACAGCTATATGGCTAGCATACATTCCCAATATCCACTCCATATGTATTTGGCACCTGACTTTAACTTTCTACTATCTAAACATCTCCATGAGTTTAAAGTTCTATATCTAACTCAACATTCATACTAACTTGCAACACAATTTTAAAAGCATCTTCTTAGATCTATAACACTCTCTTGACTCCTAAACAACTCAAAATTTAATTATGAGGCTCTAGCTATCTGTTCTTCAACCACCTCAGAGACCTGAGAGGGATAAGTATGTCTGATTTTATAGGAAGTACAGGGTCTGCAGCTTCCCAAACTAAGAAATGACATACCAGTGGCTGCCTGGACAGTTCCCATTTTGTCTCCATACATTACAGCATCGATCTTCAGTCGTTTGGCCCCGTTTCTCTGACAGACATTGATTGTAGAGCAGGGGTTATGAAGGACTTGCCTACCCTGTCTTGGCAGAGCTAGGCTGTCGACTTACCTGCTTCCAGGTTTTGTCCTTTTTGGACAGCATTCTGTCTACAGTTGGAGCAAGGGGCTTTTCCTACCAAGAGATAGGCTTGCAACTAATTCAATCATCTCCCACTGGAGATTCTTCGATGCTCATCTTCTACTTGGGGTAGAATATGGGGTGCTGTCGGGAGTTGATATGTCTCAATATAAAAAAATCTAAAGTTACAAAAACATCTTTGAATGCCATATTCTGCAGATCTCTTGAGATTTTTGAAGAGGCCCTATCTATCTTTTATATTAGGGTAAGCAGATGTTGCTTGTATCTTAGCAGCTTTATTTCTGATTAGCTTAGAAAATAACTATAATAGGCTGTCATAGTACCTAACAAAATGACCAGCTTGCATAACTATTAGTTTGAATTTCTTAATTATCCTAAACAGTTTATGACAATTAGTAGTAAAAGGCTGAAACATCACAGTTCATTTTTTTCTTTACCTCCTATCCCTTTCATCCCATTTCTGTGGGGTGGAGTGTCCTTATATAACAGTCCCTCATCTCAGTTGAGAAGTCGTCAGAGGGCCAAGAGCCTCTTCATTAATTGGGGATCTATGAGGCAGTACTATCAGTGAAAAGTGTCTCATTGCCCGGGAGAGAGAACTAAAAAACAAACAAACAAATAAGCAGACAAATAGATAAAAAAGACTAAAAAATAGAAAAAAAAAGTCTATGTCCAAGTTCCATTTGGTGTGTTAGTTGTAGTATTGATACCTTCTACTATATAGCTAAACTCCTACTATAAGTGAATAGATGCCATATGCATCCTTCTGAGTTTGGGTTAGCTCACTCAGGATGAGCTTTTCTAGTTCCATCCATTTGGCTGCCAATTGCATAATTTCATTGTTCCTGATAGCTGAATAATATTCCATTGTGTAGATGTACCACAGTTTTTTAACCCATTTTTCGGTTGAGGGACATCTGGGTTGTTTCCAGTTTCTAGCTATTACAATAAGGCTGCTATAAACACAGATGAGGAAACTTCCTTATGATTCCGTGAAGAGGCATTTGGGTGTATACCCAGAAGTGGTATGGCTGGGTCCTGAGGCAGAGCTACTCCAAATGTTCTAAGATATCGCCAGACTGACCTCCATAGTGGTTGCGCAAGCCTGCATTCCCACCAGCAATGGAGTAGGGTACCCCTTTCTCCAAACCCTCGCCAGTATGTGCTGTCATTTGAGTTTTTGATCTTAGCCATTCTGACAGGTGTGAGATGAAATCTCAGAGTTGTCTTGAGTTGCATTTCTCTGATGATTAAGGATGTTGAGCATTTCTTCAAGTGTCTCTCAGCCATTAGGGATTCCTCCTTTGTGAATTCTCTGTTTAGCTCTGTCCCCCATTTTTTGATTGGATTATTTGGTTTCTTGGCATTTACTTTCTTGAGTTCTTTGTAGATTTTGGATATTAGCCCTCTGTCAGATGTGGAGTTGGTAAAGATTTTCTCCCAGTCTGTAGGCTCCCGCTTTGTTCGAATGACGGTGTCTTTTGCCTTACAGAAGCTTTTCAGTTTCATGAGGTCCCATTTATTGATTGTTGATCTCAGGTCCTGAGCTGTTGGTGTTCTGTTCAGGAAGTTGTCGCCTGTGCCAATGAGTTCGAGGGTTTCTCCCACTTTTTCTTCTAGTAGATTTAGTGTGACCAGCCTTATGTTAAGGCTTTGATCCACTTGGACTTAAGTTTTGTACAAGGTGATAAGTATGGGTCTAGTTTCATTCTTTTACAAGTGGACATCCAGTTGGACCAGCAACATTTGTTGAAGATGCTGTCCTCCTTCCATTGTGCGCTTTTCGCTTCTTTGTCAAAAATTAGGTGGCCATAAGTGTGTGGGTCTATTTCTGGATCTTCAATTCAATTCCATTAATCTACTGGTCTGTTTCTATACCAATACCATGCTGTTTTTACAACTATTGCTCTGTAGTACAGCTTTAAATCTGGGATGGTGATATCTCCAGATGTTTTTTTATTGTACTGTATTGATTTAGCTATTCTAGGTTTTTTGTTGTTTCATATGAAATTGAGAATAGCTCTTTCCAAGTCTATAAAAAATTGTGTTGGTATTTTGATAGGAATTGCATTGAATCTATTGAATCTATATATTGCTTTTGGTAGGATGACCATTTTTATTATGTTGATCCTACCTATCCATGAGCATGGGAGATCTTTCCATCTTCTAAAGGCCTCTTCCATTTCTTTCTTCAAGGGCTTGAAGTTCTTGTTGTACAGGTCCTTTACTTGCTTGGTTAGAGTTACCCCCAGGTATTTTATGTTGTTTGTGGCTATTGTGAAGGGGGTTGTTTCCCTTATTTCTTTCTCAGCCCATATGTTTGTGGTATAAAGAAGGGCTTCTGATTTTTTTTTTTTGAATTAATTTTGTATCCAGCCACTTTGTGTGTCTTATGTGATGGACTGAATTGACAAAGTTATAGTTTATATTTTGAGATGTTATATGTCTTTTATTTCTGCTAAAGTGAAACCTTTAATAGGTCTCACTGCCCTATGACTAAAGAAGAATATCATTTCTACACTGTAGAGGAATGGAATAAGAGGGGGGGTTTATACATCTGAATGTTTATTTGAGAATCAGAAAAATGAGATTCTGTCCTGAAAATGCCCTGTATTTTTCATATTTGCATAATTAATAACCTACTCAATTTTATTGCCTGATGATCTTTTCTGTAATCTGAAAAGTCTCTAAAGAAAGCTTTCATGTTGGCTCATATCTAAGGTGACATTATACAACTGGCTATGTCTGTGAGTCTAGCGAAATGGGTCTTGAAAGGCAACTGGTATTTTAGAATTTACCCCTAAAATAATTTGGAGAAAATCTAGACAAAGAGAAAAGGAGTGAGGCAATGACAGGGTTGGAGTGGTAAAAACGAAGAAGGAAAAACCAGGTCTTAGGAAGCCTGTGAGACATGAGGAAGGCAAAGGAGAGATGGGAAACTGCATTTTGTTCACTAAACCATTTGTCAGATTATCCCTTAGCTTTGGCAAAGGATCTATTCTGAAGTAAGTTTTTAAATTTAAGTTTATTTATTTATCCATTTTACATCCTGATTGTAGTCCCCTCCCTCCCCTCCTCTGGGTCCTGCTCTCCTTCCTTCTTCCCCCTATCTTCCTATCCTCCCTCCCTTACTCCTCAGACAAGAGGAGCTCCCCCCCCCCACCATACCATCTCAACTCTCCACATCAAGTCGTATCAGGACTGAGGGCATCCTCTTACACTGATGCCAGGCACTGCAGCTCTCTTAAGAGTAAGTGATCAAAAAGCATGTATCAGAGTCCATGTCAGAATCAGGCCCTGCTCCACTTGCTAGTTCACCAACATGATCAACAAGCTGCCCATCAGTTAACGAGAGTTACAGCTGAAGTCCGTTCTCTGTGTATCAATAGGACATTATTGCCTATAGTGTGGGCTTGAGAAATGTTACTCTCTTTTTCCTCAGGCTCCTCAGATGAGCAGATATACTTGAGCCAAATATTCCTCAGAGTGAGTTTTAAAGACTCACATTTTCTTCAGGGGGCTCCTATCATTATTTAGAATGCTATAATGGAGAATTAGGTTTGAGATGGAAATGCATAGAAGCATTGTGGATTTTCTTTTTTTAAATACTTTATTTTTTTCTTCAAGTTACAACTCAGTCACAAACCCTTCCCTATTCCCCCTTCCTATCCTGCCCTTCCACCCTCTTCCCCCCCCAGCAGTTTCCCCTTTCAGTCTAACAGATGGTTCCTTCTCTTATAACAGTAAATACTATACAAAACAACAGATACAAGTATGCCACATTTATGAGAGTTAAATGGCCCAGTATACCTTCCCCATGTCCAGTTTATACATATTTGGCTCTTGACTTTAACATTCTACTATCTAACCATCTCCATGAGTTTAAAGGTCTATATCTGACTCAACATTCATACTAACTTGCAACACACTTTTAAGAGTATCTTCTTAGATCTATAACACCCTATTGATTCCTAAACAACTCAAAATTTAACTATGAGACTCTAGCTGTCTATTCTTCAACAACCTCAGAGACCTGAGAGGGATAAATATATCTGCTTATATAGGAAGTGCAGGGCCTGCAGCTTCCAAAACTAAGAAATGACACACCAATGACTGCCTGGACAGTTCCCATTTTCTCTCCATACATTCCAGCATCAGTCTTCAGCCTTTGGGTCCTGTTTCTATGACAGACATTGATTGTAGAGCAGGGATTATGAAGGACTTACCTACCCTGTCTTGGCAGAGTTAGGCTGTCGACTTCCCTGATACCAAGTTTTGTCCTTTTTGGACAGCAGTCTGTCTGCAGTTGGAGCAAGGGGTTTTTTCATGCCAAGAGATAGGCTTGCCGCTAATTCAACCATCTCACACTGGAGATTCTTCGATGCTTATCTTCTACTTGGAGTAGAATAAGGGGTGCTGTCAGGAGCTGATATGGATTTTCTTAATGACCACATGAAACCAGATGATCATTGGTGAAGTGAGATGTTTCTATAGAAACTTCATGTATCAGGCCTCTAATTAGTCAGCTGCTTATAGTTGCAAACACCTGCCTGCTAGGCAGTAAACAGAGAAAATATTTCTCTGGATAAAAGGTAAGCTTTCATGACAAACTTGAAATGTACATAAGCAACCATTCAGTTTTATTGATGAGCCACAATATTGCTTGCACAAATGAATACAGGTCTGTCAAGAATGGAAAAGTCATTAGTCTTAAGGCCAGATAGATATATAGGACCTGGATTTTAACCCTTGGTTGTGCTTCTGTTACTAAGAACACTTCTAGACCACAAAACACAAATATAACACAAAAGAAAGCAAAAGGAAGAATAGAAAATAATCAGCTAGGGATGTCAAACCAATGGACCCTAAAACAAGACTTACACACCTAACTGACAAGAAATAGCTAAGGGATTTCACAAAGACAGCAGAGTCTATCATTTAAGTTACCACCCTGATGTGGACTCAAGAAGTCATAAGTAGCAGAGCAGAGCACGGGTTTTTCCTTGTATACTACACTTGGTAGAAACTTATAGGCAAGAAAGAGAAGTGCAGAAACCATTATGAGGAAACCCTCAGAATAACTGGAAATAGCAAAGACTACTCAAATGTAGATTAGGCCGGTGGAGCAGCCGGCGGCCTGGCCCACTTGCCTTAACTGGTTGCCTAACTTGTCCTGGAGAAAGAGCCCCGGGACCAAGGGTAGCCTACACCACCTATAGCCTAAACTCTGTTAATTAATATAAGTTGTTATATTAGGTCAGTAGAATTACCAGCAGCTTGGCAGCAGCTTCACCTGGGCCCCAGAGGAGTCTGGGAGTCTGGAATCCCAACAGCCTGGGACTGCTTGGACTGAGGGCCTATAAGCTGCCACAGTCTTTTCCCCAATAATTAAACACACCAAGACTTTTTAATGTTTTAATGCTTAGCCCTTAGCTGGGCAGACTCTCAATTAGCTACTCTAAGTTAACCTGGATCACCTAATCCCAAACCACCATATGCCTGCGATTACCTTCCAGCATTCTCCAGATGTCTGTCTCCTTCTGTGTCTCCTGGTGGAAAGCGAAAGAATCTCTGTGTGTTTCCAGAGTTCCTGTTCTGATCTCAGGAAGTCCTGCCTTCCTATACTCTTTCTGCCCAACTAATTGGCCATAAGCGATTTTTATTAACCAATCAAGAGAATGCCTCAGAAGGGACGGTAATCAGATCTCAGCATTGAATTCAGTGTATCAGAAACAATATTAGACCTTCTTTTCTACACTCAAATGAGAGCAAACAGAGGTGTTTATTCAGAATTTGTCACTGCAAAAAGAATTAGCCACTACTACTTTCCGTTATTTGAGACTAAAATCTACAGGTGAATGGGACTTGATGCAATTGATAGATGGGTGGATGATGAGTAGATACATGACTAATCCACATGTGCTCCGACTAGACACTGTTGGCTCAGAGATGCTGAAGATAGCAGTGAGCCCTCTCCTGTGACTGGTTGGGGGACATATTTGGTCTTATCTGATTGGTCCAAAGATTGAGTCAGAACAGGGATAACAAAGAAACTGAAACTCATTCATCTGGGTTAAGTTTTTACCTTCTTTGGATGATTCTTTCAGAAATGGTTTGACTTTCTAGGCTGATTACTGTGAGGGTTATGGGCAATAATTCTATTGTTTCTTATATGTCTTTTATATGACCCTTTTGGGGTCTAGCCATATATTGCTATTTAGAAATCCAGGCTCTCTTCAGCCATCTGGCTCCATTTCTCTGACAGACATTAATTGTAATGCAGGAATTATGAAGGACTTGCCTACCCTGTCTTGGAAGAGCTAGGCTGTCAACTTACCTGCTTCCAAGTTTTGTCCTATTTGGACAGCAGTCTGTCTACAGTTGAAGCACTGGATTTTTCTTGCCAAGTGACAGGCTTGCCACTAATTCAACCATCTCCAATTGGAGATTCTTCGTTGCTCATCTACTTGGAGTGGAAAAGGGAGGAACTGTCAGGAGCTGACATGTCTAACTATAAAAAAAATCTTAAGAAAACATCTTTGAATGCCATAGTCTACAGATCTCTTGACAGTTTTGAAGACCACCTATCTATCTCCTTATATTTGGGTAAGTGAATGTTGCTTGTCTCTTAGTAACTTGATTTATGATTAACTTAGAAAATAACTGTGATAGACTGCCCTAGTACCTAACAAAATGACATGCTTGAATGACTATTAGTTTTCATTTCTTAATTATTCTAAACAGTTTATGACAGTTGCTAATTAAAGGCCAAACTTCATATTTCATTTTTAGGCATTACCTAGGTACAATACCTTAAAAAGAGTTGATGCTCTTATGTATGGATAGTAATTGGGAACTCTCCAAGCATCCAGTTGTATGTCATTTCTTAGTTTTGGGAACTGCTGGCTCTGCACTTCCTGTTTAATCGATATATTTATCCTTCTCAGGTCTCCGATGTGGTTGAAGACTAGACAGCTAAATTTTGAGTTGTTTAGGAATTAATAGGGTGTTCTTGATCTAAGAAGATGTTTTTAAAATGGAGATGCAAGTTAGAATGGAAGCTGAGTTGGATATAGATCTTTAAACTCATAGAGATGGTTGCATAGTAGAATGTTAAAGTCAGTTGCCAAATATGTATGGACTGGATGTAGGGAATGTATGCTAAGCCTTATATTTCTCATAATTGTGGCCTAATTATTTTTGTTGTTTTGTACTGTATTTGTTGTTATAAGAGAAAGAACCATTTGTTGGACTGAAAGTGGGGAGCTGTTAGGGGGAGAAAAGATATACCTTAAACTTGAAAAAAAAAAGGAAGCAAATGGGGGGCGGGCTGTGGGGGAAGACGATATGAGGGTGGGACCAGAAAGGGGAGTAGGGAGGGGATTGTGATTGAGATGTAACTTGAAGAAATTTAAAAAAAAGAAAAATTAAAAAAAGATAAAAGAAATGCAGGCTCTCAGGTGGAAGGAGATTATTGGAGTTGATTCTGATAGAATATGAAGTGAGAGACCTCAGTTTGAGCAAGGAATTACCCCTATCTCTTACTTGTTTATTTATGGTGGAGACAGCAAGCCTGCTATAATAATTTGAAGCACAGCAGGCTAGAGAAAAACAAGGTTCAAGAAGACATACAGATTAATAAACTTTAGTACAGGCAAAGTAGGCCTTAATGCAAACTAGACCAACTTGTCACTATGTCTTCTCTCTGTTAATGGTACAGAGGCAATTTAACTTACACAGCAGAGATGTGTACTGCAGCCCTAAGGAAGGGTCATGATGATTTCTACTTGGGTTGCAAAGGTTAGGCTTATAAAACACAACAGTGTATCAACAGCCAGGATACAATGTAAGCGTCTTTGTTCAATGAGCTTTGGTGTGGAATTTTAACTTATGCCTCTTGTTGTAACTGTGAGGTAGCAGAAGGGGAAGGGAGAGAAGGGAGGAGAAGAGATGGATGGAAGGGAGTTTGCAACCTAGGTCTTTCACCTAGAACATTCTGAGACCAATAGGTTAATGACATAATGTTTATTTCAATTGGCTGACTAATCTGAGGACTGTAATGAGATAATAAACTAAGAGAAAAGGTCGTAAAGTGGAAAAGAGTTGGAAGGGAGAAAATTACTGTGACCAGTTGTTTTTTAATAAGTCTTTGTTATGTTCAGAGAGATAGCTAAAAGAAGTGACGTTGTGAAATAAGATATTTCCTTAAGATAGTACTCATATCTGTATGATAGTGAGAGGGTCCTTCCTCCTCCCCACCCCGCCCCACTAATCTTCTGAAGAACAGGCCAATGGGATCCAAAAGTGATAAGAGATGCAAAGACACAAACGGAGAGACAGTTTGGATAGAGCATTGAAATCAGTTGTAAAGGGAAACGCAGTCTCTTTCCTGAATCATTTATGATTGGGAAAGGAAGCTGTAGTGAGTCAACAGGTTTCGGCTCTTATATTTTTCACCATTCAAACATAGGAGATGTTGCTCCATGAAGTATGTGTGTTATAGTCAGTGGTGATAGTAGGTATTACTGATAGCTTGCCCTGGGCCAGGCATTGTGATGTTTTACACTTAGCACTTTGAGCATTTGCTCCTTCATTTAGTTCTATGAAGCAGAGTTAACATTCTCCTACTGATGGGGGTGTGTAGGTGTGACAAGATTAAATGAGTTGCCTAAGTAAATGGTGGGCAGTTTAAGACCATCATCATTCTTTTGACAGTGAGGCCAGAGCTCTGGGGTCAACACCACTACTTAGAGATAATTAAGGACATCAGTTCACTTGCTTGTAAGAATCATAGAACAACATTTAAAAAGTGACAGTAATTTGAGTATGAAGAATTGGAAGAAGTAACATCAATGTAATCTCTGTAAAAATGATTGTAGAAGAGTTGATTGATATCAGATAACTACAAGACTGCCAAAATGCCTATCGACATTTTGCCAACTTGATTTGTATTTGGAAATGAGCATTTAGTTCCTATAACTTTTCTACATAGTTTTATATATTTTTTCCTTCTTTGACATTAAATTCTCCATCATGTTGCACTTAGAAATGAACTCCACATGCAGGGAGCACATTCATGGAGCATCAGGCATTTCAAGCTCAGTAACAGGTTCCGGTGACCTTGCTCAACAAGGCAACGTTGCCATCTGTTGGTAGCTTCTTTGAATTGCAGACACAAGGTTCCAGAGTCCTTACCATTTAAGCAAGTGGCGGTGGCTTAGGGATGGATTCTTAAATGGAAAAAGGCACTTCCACCATTTACAAGGAAAATTCAAGATGATTTTGAGTCTTACAAGGACAAAAAAAAAAAATCACCAAATTTATTCAGAGAGGGATTTCACTCAATTTCCATTTTGGAATTTGTCTGGTTGACTTGCCATCATGAAATCTGTCTGGATTGCTCTTTCAAGGTCAATAAAATTTGCTAACAATGATCTGACTCTTTATGGCTGCCCACTAGATTCAAGCTTCACTGCTTATTAGTTGAACTCACATAACAGTATGACTCTGGGAATGAAAAAAATCTTGCTTGAAGCAGGCAGCCATGATCTTCCCTATCGTCTCTACACTTGTTTTTTTCATCTTTCGGGGGTTTTTGTTTTTTGTGACTTCATTTTGGTTTCCAGCACACTCTTATGAAAATATTGCCTATGTGAAGCTACCAGTGTATACAGACATGGTTAGGATCAGCACATTAGTGTCTAAATAAGCATTCTGCTTGTGTACATGAAACGCTGGCCAGAAAAAAAAAATTCTCATAATATGTTCTTCAGACACATTCATACTGTTGCAAATTATGGGAGTTCCTTCCTTTTTATATCATGTTTTCTGGATATAATCCTTCTTAGTTATATACTTAGTTTACTAAAATAAGACAGGTGTAGGAAAGGCATGGCTTACTCAAATATAGAATCCCAATATTCTGTATCCATAGAACAGAGCTGAGGGTTGTGGTGTTTACAGCATGATTACCAGGACAGCGTCACTCACATATTGGAAAACTTTGGTTGGACAGGAGGAATAAGTTCAAGAGATCAGTTTAATATCACGACATTGATAATGATATATTTTAAGCTTAACATTTGACAAATGAATACATATTAAGTGTTATAACCTTAAAAACCATGTGAAGTAAATTCAGTGTTAGCTTGATATATACATTGTATGATGTATACATATCTAAAATATGCTGGGTGCCATATAGATTTAATATTTATTTATTAAAAGTTTTCCTGACATAAGGAAAACAGTAACCACTATTATTTTTTTGGGGGGTGGATCTTGAATAATACTATTGTGATAGTATGGCTGATATTAGCTAGATTAAACCATTAGGTAACTCTTGCTAGCCAGAAGTCAAGCATAGCTCCTGTGGGTGTTTGACTCATTGCATTTCCTTGGATAGTTGAGGAGGCAGACCAAACAATGATGGCACTCAGTCAAATGATGTAACAACGCACTCATCTTTTCTCCCTTTGTAAGCAGTCACCGTGAAGGGACCAGGCAAGAACATCAGTTTTAGGTATGCTAAGAGGAGCCCTTTCAAATATGTTGTATATTCAAAGGCCCTTGCCTTCCTTCTTCCCTTCCAATTTATAATTATTTATTTTTAATTATAGTAGTGAGTATTTTAGAAATAGACACATGCATATTACAGGAAACTATATAACACTCATGAATTTAAGTAAAACCCTATCAAAACTCATACGCATAAGTGATGCTGAGAATTTTTGTGTTTCCCACGAATAGATACATATATTTGTTTCCATTTTACATAAAATAAATAATAAAATTCTCACACATTCATCTACTTTCTTCTTAGTATGACATAAAATGCTATGAATATTCATTAAATTAATAATTTCATATCTATATCATAACATTTTATGGTTATAGAGTATTCCACATATTTTCTACTTCTGGTTGCTTTAATAAACAGTAACTTTACATTTAATTAATATAATTTTTTAAAAGTAACATTGCTAGATAAAGCTTGCATGCATTTTAAAGCTTGTTTAGTAAATGCTGACAAATAGTTATGCAGGAACACAGAATTATATTTACTAGCACTGTCAGGAAATAGAATACCAATAGATGAAAAATTAAAGCCTTGTTTTAATTTGTGTTTGCTTGATATGAATGAGGCTAAACTTTTCAAATCTCCATTGGTTGTTAGTGGTTCTTATCTTCTTGATAACCCCTTTATAAACTTTGCCAATTATATTTAATATTATTCAAAATATACCTTTTGTCTTTATGTTGGACAGCTTTGTTTTTCTATAACATAGTTTTTGTTCATATATATATATATATTAATACATGTGTGTATGTGTAGTGTGTGTGTGTGTTTGCCTGAAGGGCTTTTTTAGCTTTGATGTTAATCACTATATTATTTTTTTCTCCACTTCATGTTTTGTAATTTTATTCAGCTAAATATGTCAATCATCCTTCCTAAGGTTTCTAATTTTGCATCATGATTTAAAATGTTTTCCCTTTGGAGTAATATCAGCATTGTGTTTTCTCTTAAGTAGTTGACTTTTAAAAAATAAAGATTGCTTTGCATTTAGAACTTGCTTTGGTGAATGTATGATAAAAAGGAGTTAAATCCTTCCCCAGTCACTGGCTGGGACATGACAGAAAAGCTCATATAGATCTGGATTTTTTTCCCCACATCTTTCATGCCTTTACTTTGCTTACAGCAGTGGTGGAGTGAGCATCAGATTGAGAGGCAGATCAAATGAAGTCAGCACACAGCAACAAGATGGATCATCATTGCTTAGTGTTTCACATTTCTCTGCATTACACATCAGGAAGATCACTATTGATGGACCAGAATATGGCTGTACCACAATCATAAATTTTAAAATGAGGAAAATAGGGACAGAACTCTCCAAAGGCTGGACTTTAGAGCAGGAAAGTGAGCAGGAAGCCTGACTAGTGTGTTGATGAGGAACTTTGCTAGGGAACCCAGGCTATCTTTGAGTAGGCACTGATGGTTGATAGAGGCTGATCGCCTTCCTGGGTTGGTAAAAAAAAACAATGCATTAGGTTATGATGAGATTCATAGAGCTTATGGTTTTTTTTTCTTTTTAAGTACCACAGAGTAATTTACCAAGGTGGGATACTTTTAGCTACATCAGTTATCATTATCATCATTGTTCTCATCAATCCAAGATGGAAAATGTTTTAAAAGATGGAACTTATGTTGAGGGCAGTTACATCATTTAACTTGGGAAAGAGAATGCCTACATTGTGTGACTTTATAAGCAAAGGTGAGTTTTCCAAATCCATTCCCTTTAAACAGGCTTTACGCTGGCTGGAGCACCAGTTGGTAATCTGAGCACTTGGGAGGCTGAGGCAGCCTGATCAGGAAATCAGGGTTATCCTCAACACAAATAGAGAGTCTGTGGCCAGCCTGGACTCTCTGAGCCCTGATTCAGAAAGAAGGCAGGATGTGTCACCATCCTTTTTCCCTGCTCCAGTTTCTTTAGATTGGAGAGAGGAGAACTCCAGATTCTATAACTTGAGACTGTTTCACGACACATCCAGATGTTTCCATATTCTTAAAAGTCTTAAAGAGGCTATAAAAACCCAACCTAGTTGGATCAGATTGGCAAGCAGAGAGGACATATACCAATGCATTATTATTAGTAACAACTTTGTTATATTAATAACTACATTTATGGAACAACTGCTGTGTTCCATGCTTCCAGCTGTGTGGTTTTATTCTGCTACCAGTCATAATGCCTCTGGAGCCTGGACAATTATCAGCTCCATGATAATGACCACTGTGACTTATGTGGTCAGCTGCTGACTGAAGTCCCATTGTGTTTTATTAATATACAAGAGGGGTACTTGATACTCAGTCCCTTCTATGACACACTATGAATCAAAAAGATTGCATCAAGTTGGTTTGGCCAACTCTCCTTCTTCCTCTTGGTCATGCCTACATTTTGTTCATATCTTTTAACTGAGCCCTGCTTGAAATTTCACTAAACTAATGTTTGAAAACTACTGCTTGGTACTTCCTGCCCTTTATTTGACTAACTTGGGATGCATGTTGTAAACAGAGACTCCTGAGCTCCACTTCAGCTTTAGTGACAAGGGGATTCAAGTAGATCACCAACACCAGTGTGTGTATGGACCTGATGAGAGCTTGTGAAGAGAGACTGTAACTCAGGAGGTCTGGGTGCCTTGTGGCTACCTGCATTTCTGTAAATCCCTAGATGTTGGTGCAGCTAGCTCGTGGGCCACATTTGGACAGTGAGCTCAAGTGCCTCAACATTCAAAATAATCCCAAGTGTAACCAGGGTGACATCCTAAGTTCAGCATAATCATACTTTCTCTCTATTTCCACAGGTTAAAAGAAAATGTACTTTTATTTAATCATCTTTCTTTTGCATTGAACTTCCCAGTGGAGTTACTTTATCTCCATCTTCCCCATCAGGACACTACTTGCTGTTTTTGTTCTTCTTGGTAAAATGCAAATACTGAAGACCTTTCCTTCATCTTTAGTTATCCACTTTGATCTGCCATTGCTCATTCTCTGTGTGGTTATAAAGGTGGTGTGCACTACACAATGGAGGAAAATGTTCTTAAATATTAATCTCAGAAGATTAATATTTAAGAGCAATGTGTGGCACCAAGAATAGAATGGACTTGGTACCATACAGATTTGTAAAGTAATTTTGAGACTTTAATTGAAAAAATTGGGGTGTCATGATGTCATTCAGTTTCTTGTCAAATAAACATTTTCTTCTTCTATTGTTTCTGGATACATAAACTTAATCCCAAGGAAACAACCGCAAGTCTTCTTCAAATGTTGTTAGCTGAATACATCTCTAATAAGATTTGTCAAATATGTTTATTCTCTTTAATCTTAACTTTAATGGGATATAAAAACATGTTTTAGGCAATATCAGATTTGAGCCAGAAAATAAGTTCATGTTACTATTTAGGGAAGAAGAAAAGAGACAGGAATATTTGTGTTCTTTTGTTGTTTGACACCACCTTTGTGCTATTAATGGATTTTCCAATAATATTTCATGTTCTAGGGATAGATTTTATTCAATGATTAAACCTTTCAACATTTCAACTTTTTCTCCTAAATCTCTTAAGGTCAAAATCATGAATAAATGTGTGCTGAGTACACTGAAAGGCTTCATCTTCAGAGAGTTGTCAGTGGACTTCAAATTGGAGCAGTCTCTCAGTTCTGTTTCTTGGTAGTTATTGATAAATCTGTAGACTTTTGGCTATAGTCCTAATGAATACATGCATGGGCCTTGGGGCATAGTTTGATATTTAGAGAAACCAAAAGTGTGTTTTTCATAAAAATTTAAATAGATTTGGAAATACTATTTGTGATTACAAGTTTAAAAAAATAACTTAAGAGTATGTATTGTTGGGTACCTTTAATTCCAGATTAAATGTAAAAAGCGCAAATAATTGATGATGAACTTCAAGTCATGTACTTAGCCCCTACAATTTAAGCTACCTTTACTAATGCTAATCACAACACAGATGAAGTATTTTTAAAAATTAAGAGCTTTAGCTGATTAAATTCTAACCTTTATACTGACAGAGAAGCCAGCAGAATTATAAACTCTGGATATCCCAAGAATTAATGAACTGCAGATCTGATAATAGCTTAGGTTGTAGGTAGGAAATTTTCACATTTAATGGTCATTTAATAGTCTGGAGTTCACTTGGAACTTTTTACTTTCAGTAAACACACTCTAATTTAAAAATGTCCAATTAAGCTCTCCTACACAGAGCATCTATGCTTTTGGGATTTAAACCTATCCAAGCAACCTGTATTTTACTTATTGAATCTGGCAACTGAGATTTAGTTGTCCTGAGGACAGACCTGATACATTTTATAACAAATGCTTAAAATTGAGACAAACACCAATGTATCCTCTAACACATTTGTGGGAATGATGATTATTTGTTAATAATAAATATAATATCTATGTCTAAGAAACTATTTTCATTGATGAGTGTTGTAACAGGAAAATCTTAGCTGCTCACACAAAGCAAGGGAACTTACATATTAAAATGAAAATATTTGATCATGTTGTGAGACTCAAATGATGTGGTAACATTTACATGTTTATAAAGTTGCCATAATTTGTGTATATTAATTGTATAAAATAATGAGTTTCATTTGATACATTCATCTTGAACTTGCATTCAAGAATTTATTGAATTCATTCAGCCATCCTATTACTATCTCCTCTCCTTGCCTTCTTCCTCTTTGAAGATAATCCACCTACTTTCATGCCTTTTTAAAATTTATAACATCTAGACTCCAGACATAGTATTTGTTTTCTAGGTCTGGCTAGATATATGCATACATTTACGTAAATATGTATCACATTTTCTTTATTCATTCATTTGCAATGGGTATGGAGGCTGATCCTGTCATTCTTTGTTTGATGGGGAATTCAGGCTTTGTCTGGTGTCCAGCCAGAAGTGCACACTCCTCTGCTGGAAGGTCAGGGCTATGGTGGTATCAAGCAGAAAAGGATGGAGCATGGGGCTGGATCTGTGCCACAGGATACCCTGGAGAGGCAGGAGAAAGAATTTTCTCCACCCCTGGCAGATACTACAACTCTCTTAGCTAAGCCTCCAACCCTGGGCCAGGCACTGGAACTCGGAGCCGCTGGACTGAGCCAAGCTACTTAAGGGGTGAAGCTTGCCTCAGACTGATATGAAGGCTGTTTCAAGGACAACCAGCGACCAGCTGCTATATGTGGGCACTGCGGTGGATGGTGCAGGGGAGCAGCACAAGATTGGCCACTGTGGTGACTGGCAGTTGTGATCAAAACTTGATCCTGGCTGGGAAACTGTGGTGGCAGTGGTGAGAGTGTGACCTGGTGCTCTGGGTAGTTAGAGAAGAGCTTCAGCTGCTGGCATAAGGAGACCTGGATAGGCAGCAGCAGCCAAGCAGGAGCCTGCACCCCATGTAAGCCTGGCTAGGCAGGCAGATCCAGCGCTGAGTTCTTCATGGGGGGAAAGCCTTTCCTCCCCAAGTCCTAAATAAACAGCTGAGTCTTAGATAGTCATGGTGGACAGAGAGAGAGTTTATTTTGTGAACAGGGACATTATAAACTTGAGCAGTGGGGAGGGGTTTTGGAAGTGAATGTGTTTGATATGCTGGGTATGTGGTCTTATTATAAGAAAGGGAATGCAGGACCTAATATCCCAAGGGCAATGGGGGTGGGAGAAGAACTCCAGATGGACAAATGTCATTGGCTGAACGCCAAAGCACCAAGAGATCTCATTAGCATGGGGGAATTCACCTCCAGGAATCCCCAGGTGTTCGCTGGGAGGGTATCTTATCAGGAAAAGGTTGTGCCTGTAACTTCCCTGAGGATTACATGGCAGTCTTTAGAGGATCTGGAATTTCCCCAGATTAGACAGAAGAGAGGATGTCGCTTAAAAAAGAAGTCTGTCATTGAGCTCCATTGTTTAGCTCACTTAGCTCAAGGGCTTTCCAGTAATGCCAGACTTCAACCTTAGCAGAAGAAATACCCCACACAACTTGACTATTTGTCATATGCTGCTTTTGTTTTTTGTTTTTTGTTTTTTTCACATGTGTACCTGGTAGGCTATAGCTCGTTCATTACGGTATTTCTGTTTGTGGGTTTTTGTGAAGTCTCCATATTTATTTCCACAGCAGCTAATGCATAGGCATCCTTCTTCACCCCATTTTTGCCTACACTTATAATAAGCAACACCAAAATTCATTTTTAATGAAATGATTTTGCTTTTATGTGAGATTTTACGATAATATATTGTTTTTTTGTAAATCATATTAATGTTTAAAAGTAGGATAACTATACTGGAAGACTTCGAATTCTCAGAAATTTGGTGGTTATTATTCAGTTTTACTGTTCCAACTTCACTGGCTACAGCAGCTTACATGTAGTAGCCTTAATCTTATTTATTGTGCAAACACATGCATGGCTTTTGTATCTATATTTCTTTCTTCTTGGATCCTAGTCACTGGATGACTAGGAAATGTCTAAATGCTCTCAATATTTGTTTAGAAGAAAATACTATTATTTTTATGCCACCTTATACACATTACTAAGGTGAAGAGTCTATGACATCAGAAGAGTTAGTCACAGCTGCAGTGTCTTTTCTAGTGCTGGGAACACTGATGATAGCGGCATGTTTGTAAATGCAGAAACCAATTTCCTCAAGATGAAAAACTCATAGCTAATTATGGACCCAACTTATAGAAGTTGGTTCATCTTATCATATTGTAGAAAGCTATTTTATTTTTTGAACTATATTGTTCTAATTACCCTACTGTGCAGGGTGATAGTAGCTTACAACAGTTTAGCATGCAGTTCAAAATAATTAGAAGAACATAAATGTTCTCAACACGTGAACACAATAAGCATATAAGGAGATGAAAAATCAGATTATCTGATTGTATCATTATATGTGTAAGTATAGAAGTATTTTACTGAACCTAGATGTATATAATGGTTATCTGTAAATTAAAAACATGTTACTTTACAAGCACATCATATGACTTATATTGAGGTCTTTAATTTATTATGTACTTAATTTGAAATCCATCAAATCCTATGAATATTTTTGGGGAAACAAAATATATGAAGTCATTAAAGTGCACTGGGCACTTTCCTGACTTGCATGTTTTGAGTTGAAGCATTCACTTCTGCCAGCACTAGATGGCTATTTCCATGAAGTGATGGATTTCAAGCCCACAACTTTGGGTGGCAGATTTAACAAATAAAACCACATTTTGTTTATTTAAAATTTAACTTCAGATGGATAAGAATTTTAGGGTTGAAATGTCAAGATATTTCTTTATCAGACCACTTTGGTCTTGACCCAGAATCTGATTTAATTGATTTGGTATAAAGTCTGGCCATTAGTGTTTGCATGTGTTTTCAGGTGCCATGTGCAGTGGCTTTGGGAGCCACTAACTAGATGAACAGTGTTTGCAAATTATGCTATGGATAGAAATTCCCACCAATATATCTGTGAAGGTCCAAGTTCCCTAGACTGTCTCATTCCCTGGGACAGAAGTGAAGATCACTCACAAGCATCTTGCTTAATTCAGGCTTTAGGTAGTTTGTGGGCTACACTCTGACAAACACTGTTTTAAGGCATATTAGCAAGCATTGCTACTTGCTCTCCTTTCAAATTAGCATTATAATGCTTTTGTTATTGTAAAAAACAAAACAAAACTTAGACTCCCAGGGAGCAGCATAATTTACTGGTTGAGAATGAGCATCATCTATATTCATACAGTAGAATGAATGATATGGATTAGGGAGACATTTTTCAGGAGAATATTAAGAATCCATATGAATTGCATTCTGCAGTTTACTATCGTTTCTTGTGTAATAAATGAAAGACATATATCTTCTAAATTGGAAGATGGGGTCTTTCAGATGATAATATGTTAACTTAAGGGCTTCACTTCTCTAAGGACTCTGACCCTCAGTAACTGGAGGAAATAACCTTTGAAAACATCAAACCTGAGGAACTGATATAATTTGGGATTACATGTAAACTCTTGCTGTGCAAATGCCTATGAGAATGAACTCCATAAGGTTAATGGGCTGATTTTTCTCAATAGCATATACCAGGAAAAATAATGTAGATAATTAACACTGTTAGTGCCTAGGGCTGGTTGGTTTTTTGTTTTTGTTTTAAATTTCATTTTTTTTTTCATTTCTTCTGTGGTTTCAGTAGTAAAGAGTAGCGGCATTTTCTTTTATTTTAGCCTCTTGGCTTTGATTTCTGAGTTCCCAATCAATATTTTTCTTAAGACTTGAAGAAAAGCCAAGGAAGTAAATATTGTGCTTTATTTTCAAGGGTCATTTAAATTGATGGAAATCTATACTTCCATTAATGATCCAAAGTGATTTCTTATGGGTGTGATTATTTCTCATGATCTATTACAGCACTGTGAATTTGCCTCAAAGCCTATTTTATTTTAGTAAACATTTGTGCATGCTATCATTTGACCCAAATATACATTTTAGGTGGTATGGTCTTTGGTATATTTATTCTTTTGCTGCTATTTGGGAATATTTTACCATCTATTTTCTAGGAGTCTCAGCTTGGAGCTATTTGAATGAAACAGCAATCGCTACTTTCTTTTTATTACTAACATTTACTAGCTAGTCAATTGGATCAACCTGTCTAATTTATGGCATTGTGACTGTATAGAGTAAAGGTCTACTACCACTGTGAGCTCAGTGAATCCTTATCAGTCCTGTTTTGTAGCTGGGTCTAGTAAACCCTTTCAGTGACACTAAATGTACAAACTCAGGCTTGGACAGCTCTTTACAGTGATCTCACATGCAATTCTAAATTGGACTTCCCAAGAGTGTCCTGAGGAATGCCAAGCAGGGGTTATCATTCATTTCACCTTTTTTTTTTTTCTTCTTCAAATCAGGAGTTCAGGCTTGGAGTTCTAAGTGGCATCTGCTGGTGAACTCGTAAGTTATGGGCTTGCCCCTTGAATGTGGACCCTCTGAGCCAGAGTACCTTTTCTGCTCAATCATAACTGTTTCTTATTAGAACATATAAAGGCAAGGAGGATGAAATGAAAGTGTATGGTAGAGTAGTATAGTTTAGTGTGTGTGTGTATAATTAACAAGGAAACTATTAGATAATTAAAAAATATTCATCAGAAGAGAATTGGATAAAGGAACCTTTTTTTTAAATATAAAATCAAAAGTAAAGAAAACAAGACAAGTAATCTAATAAAAAACTAAAGGGAAGCTGATAGCAAAACTGTCTTGAACAAAGATAAAGCTTCACAAGCATATTGAACACCAGACTTCCAGCTTCCTTCAGCTACAAGGATGGAGACAGTCACAAGGGGCTCAGCACAAACATGCTAGAAGTCTCTGAAGTTTAACTTATATTCAAGGGATAATTATGATGCACATTCTTTAGTGTGAATTTCATCAGGGTTAAGAAGCAATTTGTGTCTTCTGCAGCTCTGGGCAGTGCAGGATGGCTAGAACAGTCAGTCGCCTTTGGCGAGCATCACAGATGCCAGAGCATCAAGCTCATTTTGTTCCCAACAGTCATTGATGATTTTCTTTTTCTTTTGGATTTTTCAAGACAGGGTTTCTCTGTGTAGCCCTGGCTGTCCTGGACTCACTCTGTAGACAAGGCTGGCCTTGAATTCACAGAGATCTGCCTGCCTCTGCCTCCCGAGTGCTGGGATGTAAACAGCAAATAACTCAGTTTCTGGATAGGATAGAAGCAGTAACTCGGAACCTATATGAATAATTGCTTCTTTGGATTGGGAAGCTAGCTTTCTTTCCCGGAAATCTAGATGTGCAAGTGGTTGAAAGCAGTGTGATAGAAAAGGTCAGGTCATTATGAACTATAGGTCTTTCCATTCACACCATTGGCCATTCCTGATAACAGAGTCCCCAAAGCTAAGGAAAAGGTTGAGGCAGCGGGGTTGGGATCTAAACTCAAGGCCAGTCTTGGCAATGTGGTAAGCTTCTGTTTCAAAAAGTAAAAGGAGGGTAGGGATATAGTTCAATGGAGGAATGATTGCCTCTCTGCACACAGTCTTCTAGCTTAAACTCTAGTACTGAGAGAATGTTGATCTTTGGAAAATTTTACTTACACTAACTGGGTTTTCCTTGAGCTAATATTTACAAATACTAGCATTGCCGACTGTTATAAATTAATATTATAGGTTAACATACCATGCTATTGACTTCTTAGGGAAGATCATATCCTCCATAAAATAAGGAGTTATAGACAGTACAGAGGTGGGCCTGTTCAGCATCATTTTCCATATCCCCATCTCTCAGTAAAACTCCTTTTCCTAGCAATTATATGTTAATTTTAGTATAGTGATTAACGACCTAATTATAATTGATATTTGTCTGTTTTAGAATTATAATTTATCATCACAGAATGAATTAACCACTTCTCTAGTTTCTTTTTTCACCCAGAAGCTGTGCCCGGTTGTCTATGTTTTACTTGATGGGAACCAATGATAATTATGACCCCAATTCACGGAACCATCATTTAAGGCTGTGCTTTCAACTCAGTCCTATGCACTACACTGGCACAATTTATGGAAGCCAGTTTCTCCCTCAGAGTGCCTGACCAAGGAGAAGAGAGCATGCTTCTTCATTCTGTACTTAAATGTATGCAAACCTCAAGGGTGAGTCACCACCTCATGTTGGCAGCCTCCCTGGGTACAGCAGGACTTAAAAAAAAAAAATCTGGGAGAGTTGCCTCATATGAAACAATACAGACAATGCTCTGCATTTAAAGTATGAACCTAGTACAGAAGGAGAAGGATAATAATGACTCCGAAAGAGTGTCTGTGTTGGGAAATGCAAGTCAAAAAGTAAATGTAGGTAGAGGAAGAAAGCTGGCAGTGAGTGGAAGGATCCAATTATTTATTTGGAAGTGTGGCATTCCAAATTTTGCCTGTTCTTAGAAGAATGTAGTTATATTCTTAAGGAATGTATATTATGCAACACCAAAGCCCCTTACTCTCTTTCTCTTTGTCTGGTATAATAGCTGTCATATGAGGTGCATAAGCCATTATTCAACTTTGTTTGGGTGGGAATAAGATTCCGCATTGAGTATCTGGGTATGCTAGAGTGGACATCTATTCCAACAGATGCTCATCCTCTATTTTGAATTCTAGAAGTCCCATTTGTTTGGGATTTTTACATATCCTCCTGACTCTTCAAAGAAAAGATACCCGAGACATAGACTTCTGCAGGTCAGGGAAGCAGTGCAGCACCTGGTAGTCATGGGAAACCATCTAACCTGACCCTCAAGCTCACCTACAGAGCTAGCAGGCATCCCACTCTTCATAAAGAACTACAGAGGTTCTTTTTCATTCATAGTCATCTGTTTGGACCCTGGGCCATTCTTACCATGTGTTTCTTCCGCCCTTAGTACTGCCATGGCATCAGGAATGGTCTCTCATCTGGCAAATGTCTCTTTACCTTCTGACAGCCTTTGACATTTATATGCAAATAACTGGTTCACCTCAAAATCCTAAATAAGAAGAGTAAACTGAAAAAAAAATGCTAATATGATAGGGTATAGCAATGGCCAGTGCAACAAGATGAATTATTATTAAGGCAAAATTAAATGTCTAGCAGTTAATTAAAAATATTGATATGAATTGTTATGTTCCCCATAGTATCTTTATGAAGCTGCATAGAGCTGCATTTCTCTCGAGGAAGTAGAGGATATCCACATCTATTAAGCAAAACTAATTTTAATGCACATGCTTCCCAACAATTTCCTTCTTTTTTTTTTTTTCCTTTTGTTTACTTTTCCTAAAAGGAGGAGAATATCAGTACAGTGTCTTTTGGTATGGTCTCTTACACAAATCTGTTTTGGAATTAAACAAAGAAAATGGTTTAGTCTAAATTCCAAACTGCCAATCGCTTAACAAAACACCAAGCACAGTTGCTTGGTCTGTGACTTGCAGCACTGTCCTGAGGAGAAAGAGGATCACTGGGACTTGCTGCCTACCAGGTATCTCACGATTTAGTGACAGACCCTGTCTCAAGTGAGTAAGGTGGAATGATGGAGCAGAACACACACAAAATAAATAACTAAATAATAAACATTTTTAAAAAGAAAAAATACATGGTCACAGAAGCAGCAACAACTCACTTATTGTTCCCTTGGACGACGTGATTTTAGCAAGTCATATCAGACAAGATCCATCTGTTTCAGGGAGAGTGGTTTTCATATTTCCTCTAGCTTGCTATCTGTCACTGACAAACAAGAAGCCACTTTCTCCTGAGGCTGAGTTGTAGTTATTTATATATTTAAACCTGTGTTATTTGTCATGCTCCAGAGGGCTTTAACATTAAAAAAATAAATAAATTAGCTTCTGAGGAGCATTAACCTGACCATTTGGATGTCGGTCCTGATACCTGAGAACTGAACTGCATTGCCCCCCTTGTCTGTCATGGGATCCAAGACAAAAAGCTTGAATCAACAAAAATGTATAACACAGAAGCTGACTAGGAGTTCCTGGCTGTTCCTTTATGCATTGTCTTGTTTGCAGGATCATAATTATAAACCGATTACAGCTAGAGAAAAAAAAGGGTCCCTCCATTTTTCTCTCCACTGAATAGTAATTACTCTGTTGTTATGTTTCATTGTGCTTGTGTGTATGTGTGTGTGTGTTGGTCTTTTGAATATTATTAAGCTACCTTAGATTTCAGTATGGCTTCTGGCAAGTGAGGAATGCAAAATACATGTAATATATGTAAGATGTTTATAGCAATTAACTCACTATCTATTATAAATTGTGTTGCAGACAAAGGAAGTATAGCCTGGCTACTGAGCATTGTGTTTCCATGTCTGTAGCCATTGTGAGGTTTGCTTCATGTTCTGATTCTCCTTGATAGTCATACTTATCTCAGAAAGGCTGACTGGAAGTTAGAGAACCACACAGCCTGGCTTTTTAAACATATTCTGGGCACTATGGAAAGTCTATTTCAATGTGAAGAACAGTTGATCTTTCAGTGTCATTGTGTTTATACCATCTTAAAGCATTAAAAAGGCTGTGATTTGGTTCTTTTTCTTTTCTGAGTTTTTTGTACTATTAATTTTTGGTTTTGAATTGTCCTAATTGGCCTGGTTGCTGTGTCATAGGCAATGCTTGTGGATTCTCTTAAAGTCTAGTTCCAGTTACTTTGAAATTATTCGTGGTTTGCTACTAATGAAATGCTTAATTATGCAGTTATGATGAAGATCTTTCTAGAGAGAAACTGGATTCATTCGTCATGTCCTTTAATGTGATTTTATTTTATTTTTTTATTGTTATAATAGGCTGTTAAGGGATACAAATTTTGCCACATTCTGGAAATAATATATAAATGGCTAGTCAATAAGAGATCTATGAAAAAGATGCGGCATAGCTAAGATGAAGAAGGTTTAGAAGCTCTCACAAATTCAGGTAAACACACAATAAAATGCAAAGGTATTTTAATTGTCCACCACATCCCTTATAGACATTTTTTAAATGATAGAAACCTATACCATTTTTTTGATGGCTTGCTGTTATTTGGGATATAATAGAACATTAAGGGAAGAAAACACAGCACAAGTGTGTCTATAATCAACATTTTCAGATAGAATCAGTTATGTGAAGATGCGTCCTTCCCCAGGCATTTGTGATATATTTAAATCTCAGGTTACATCTTTTGTGTGAGACAATCAATCATGAACTGAAAGTTTTAACACTAGTTAAAGTCTTAAACACTAGTGTAATACTCTAAAAGTTGAATTATAGTAGGATTTTTCTGAAAGAAGTTGTATAATTGAAACCTAATCACCTACATATATTGGCAAAGATATTGAGATGGAAATAAAAGGTCCATACCAAGTTAGTAAACATCCCAAAAAGAAGTCATAGGAAGTAAAAGCAAAAAGGAATATGAAGCCAGGTGAGGTGGTCCATGATGTAGTACCAGTACATAGGAGGATTAATGAAAGTACCATAAGTTGGAAGCTAGCCTGAGATACTTTACAAAACCTCTTGTTTTCTCTCCCTCCCTCCCTCCCTCCCTCCCTTTCCCCCTCTTTCTCCCTCCATTCCTTTCATTTGCTCATTCATATTTATAATGCTGGGAATTGATCCTTGGGCCTTGTACATGCCAACCAAGAGCTCTACCACTGAAATACACTTCCAGGCTGTGGAATCTGTTTTAACAGTAACAAAAATGTGAAGTTTATAAAGAAGTCAAAAAGGAGCAAAAACATAAATAATAATTTAGTAAGAGTAGATAACCACTTGAAAAGTTTCTTAAAAGGATTAGAGACCACTGTTCTCTAAATAGAGCACCAAAAGAGAATATAGAACATTTTCTCATAATTAGAAATGTTTATTGATTTGATGATATTTTTCATTGAAATTTTGCTTTTGATTGTGAAAATAAGCACATTGAAATAATAAGAATTACCTACAAATTATTCTATGGCATTTCTACCTCCCTCAACATGGTTGCTAACTCAGAGTAGATTCCTATATATGTTGGGATCCCTCTTAGCTTCTGAGAAAAAGAGCTGTTTTTAAACCTTTGTATACTCAGTTCATCCTGTCTAAACGCTTCCAATCTCACATCCACTCTATTTTCTCTGTTATTCTTTAGTGCCAGTAAAATAATTTAGGTAGCAAAAATAAATCACTGGGAAACCAGATTTGTTAGAAATAAATATAAAGTGAAGCTCGGGCTATGATTCTCACATTAGTCCTAAATTTATCAAATTTCTATTTATAGTTTTTTTCTCACAAAATGTGTTTTGATATTCAAAGCTTATGATGAACATTCCAAGATGAAAATATTTTCAGTTCTTTATTGCATTTGCATGCAATGAAAGTTTGAAATGAAAATATTTTCCATTTTCCCCTTGCATTTGCATATGGGATAATGATGAGAGATTCTAGGGCACCTTGTTTCTTCTCCTGAGCTGAACCTAGGATTTTTGTCAGAGCAGATTCTGGGTAGTTAACATAATCCTTCCTGGGCTGGAATTCACTTGTGCTTTGAAATGTTTCTAAGTCCTATAAGCAATGGTGAAGAACACTTTTTTTTTTTTTTTTTTTGGTGAGATTATCCTAGAAAAAGCCTTGTCAAAGTAATTCACCTACGTTCTTATAGGTTAACTACTTAATAAAAAGTCACACTTTTGAACTCAGGCAACACAACCTAAGTGTTCTGCTTAATGAATACTGATGTTTTATTGAATGTTTAGGAAGTGTTGGAATACAGCCACAGTCTCCTGATTTGTGAGAGACATGAAATGAGCTGTCATGTGAGACTTTACCTCATCTTGGATCTATTGTTTCAACACTGTCTAATGTGGCTAGTTTCAGGTGATCTATTTCCTCCACTATGGAAAATATTCCCCTAGTCATTCTGGATGGAAATAAAAAAAAAAAAAAAAAAAAAACAAGCACACTCCAACATTTCAGAACCTTTATTTAACAGTTACAATAAGAGAATGGCATGTGTTTAGTTTATTTTGACTTAGGTTTTTCCAGTTTCCCTTTAATATATGATAGTTTTCCTAGAGTAGAACATGCTATAGAATATCAAGATAAAAGAACAGAGCACTTACTGGGAATATTTTATTTATACTGCCCCCCCCCGGTTTTTTAAGCAAGGATCAGTATCAGTTAGTTTCTAATCATTGCCTTTAACGTAAGAAGTATTAGGTCTCTAGACGATCTAGTGAGAGCTCAGAGGATTTAAGTCCAGCTTCTGTTCTAAAACATGGGTTGCGTTTTTGATTATTGTGGTTTCAAAAAAAGAAAAAAAAAGTGGCTGAAAGAAGAATCTCACTTATCTGGTAACCACAGGGTGAGATCCCCATGTTTGCTGAGTCCCGCTGAGGACTTGGAGTAGAGCTCACATCCCTAAAGGAGTCTGAAAGAAAAACAGGCTGATTCATTAATTGGAAGGCAACAACAGAGGTCATCTTGTCTAGTCCCTGTCCTCATGAAAGATGGCCCTAAAGTTCTCCCAGACAGATTGTGACCTGCTTTAATCAGCCATTGGCATTATATACCTACCTGCCCTGTAATCTCTAAAATTGGGTAAGAAAAGTCGAAGACCAAAGCAACCATGCCGAGGAATAACTGCCTTGCACCGAGTCAACAACTCTTTCCGGTTTTCACCTCACAATGAGTGCCACACACCGATTCTGAGACACTATCTTTCAAGTGTTGGCATCATAACTTGAGCTAATATCTCTTTTTAAATGTTTGGTTCTGTTACAAAAGTGTTTGCTTTTGCCTTTTCCACAAAACCATGATTCTTTGTTATTGGTTTCTGCAGTTTTAGTCCCCACTGGATTCAGACAACTTTCCTATCTTCTTCTTACTCATATTTTCTTGTAGTTTCTCTGGATTTCTTATGGGCAAACCTATTTAACAAACACCTTAAGCTTTATTTGTCCTCTATGGAACATAATAGGAGAAAAATAGGGATAGTCATGCGTTTGGTACTGGAGTCAATGCCTGGCTCTATCTTTTCATAACCTACTGGACCTGGGAGGGGGAAATCACCCAGTTTCTACTTTTAACTTACAAAATAAGAATTAAAGTAGGTTTTAAGCTTTGAAGTTCTTTGATTATAGTCTAGATTACTAAGTTATTGTGTATGGAAGCATATATCTCAGTACACACACTTCTCAACTGCAAATTTCAGGAACATTCCTTAGTGTTACCATTCATGATTTGTTTCACTTCTGTTTACTTTATCTCAAACTATGCTGTTTTGACCCAATATGCTAATGTCAAGAACCACTCATAGGTCATGCCATGAAGTTTAAAGAGAAGATAATATTTGTGTGTGTATGTGTGTACACACGTATGTGTACATGCAGCACATGCATACATAAGTTTAAGGAGATGTCAAAAGTCTTCCTTTATATTTTATGTTTTTCCACTTTAATTTTTTGATATACAATTTTTTTTCTCACTAAACCTGGAGCTTGCTCTTTGTTTGTTTAACTAGGCTGATGGTCAGCAAGCTTCAGCTACCCTCTACTCTCATCCCTCCCCAGCACTGTGGTACAGGTAAATGTGGTCATGTGTAGCTTTATATAGCAGTTCCGTGGACCTGAACTTAGGTCTTCATGCTTAAGCATCAAGAGCTCTTTCCCACTGAATCATTTCCCATCCCAATTCTATGATGGTTTTCAATGTCATTGTAGCATAGGCAGTTCTTATCTTTAGCACATGTAAAAACATCTCATTGCTCATATTCTATAGTACATACACTTATATTGGGGCAATTTAGATATGAAACGATTGAGAGTGCAGAGAACTAGGGAGGTTGAACCAGAGAGACTTAGAAATGGGGAATGTTTCTATTTCTTTTGTTTGCATTAAAGGTAGACAGTGATAGTTGTTGGTTGATAGATGTCGCTGCTTGAAACCTGCAAACAAAATGACTGATGTCAGTGCTGAATGGTAATTTAATGTTAGATACTCCTAAGCCATTTCCTTCTCTAGTTCCTTGGTTGCACTTTATATCCTGGGAAATTTATCAGTAACAAAACAATCATAACCCACTGTTGAAACTTGACCCTGAGCATGAAAATGTTATTAATCAGGGAGGGTGCAGTTCCATTACGTGAACAAACAAAGTTTGTAGGAGATGAGGGCTAGTAATATTCTTATGACCTACCTTAATGGAACAGAGATACCATGTTGATTGCCCACTCGGCAATTATGTAGTTATCTGTGAAAAATTATACTTCTAGTGTAGAGAGTGTCTCCTGTTTCACTGAACAGCATCTGGATCTGTACAGACAAAAATGCCAGGGAGCCCAAGACCACTCTTAGGGCCAGCCTCTGCTCCAGCTCCAGTAGAAATCCAGTGGACCTTGTCTGCAAATATGTGTCAAGAACATGCACATTTTTTCATCTTTGTCATCACTTTACTGAATAGCATGCTATGCTTCTGTGTGGCCTGTGCAATTGCCTCTTTTTTTGTTTTGTTATGTTTTTGTCCTTTATTTTTTATTTCTTCAAGTTACATCTCAATCGCAGTCCCCTCCCTATTCCCCCCTCCAATCCCACACACCAACCCTCAACCCCCATCCTATTCCTTTTTTTTTTTAAGTTTAAGGTATATCTTATTTCCTCCTACAGTTTCCCATTTCAGTCCAAAAAATGGCTCTTTCTCTTATAATAATAGATACAATACAAAACAACACAGGTAATTAGGCCACAATTATGAGAGTTATATGGCTTAGCGTACATTCCCAATATCCAGTCCATATGTATTTGGCACCTGACTTTAACTTTCTACTATCTAACCATCTCCATTAGTTTAAAGTTCTATATCTAACTCAACATTCATACTAACTTGCAACACAATTTTAAAAGCATCTTCTTAGATCTATAACACTCTCTTGACTCCTAAACCACTCAAAATTTAATTATGAGACTCTAGATATCTGTTCTTCAAACACCTCAGAGATCTGAGAGGTATAAATATATCTGATTTTATAGGAAATACAGGGCCTGAAGCTTACCAAACTAAGAAATGACATACCAGTGGCTGCCTGGGCAGTTCCCATTTTCTCTCCATATATTACCGCATCGATCTTCAGTCATTTGGCCCCGTTTCTCTGACAGACATTGATTGTAGAGCAGAGGTTATGAAGGACTTACCTACCCTGTCTTGGCACAGCTAGGCTGTCGACTTACCTGCTTCCAGGTTTTGTCCTTTTTGGACAGCATTCTGTCTACAGTTGGAGCAAGGGGCTTTTCCTACCAAGAGATAGGCTTGCAACTAATTCAGTCATCTCCCACTGGAGATTCTTCGATGCTCATCTTCTACTTGGGGTAGAATAGGGGGTGCTGTCAGGAATTGATATGTCTTGATATAAAAAAATCTAAAGTGAAAACATCTTGGAATGCCATATTCTGCAGATCTCTTGAGGTTTTTGAAGAGGCCCTATCTATCTCTTATATTAGGGTAAACAGATGTCTTGTCTCTTAAAAGCTTTATTTCTGATTACCTTAGAAAATAACTATAATAGGCTGTCATAGTACCTAACAGAATGACCGGCTTGCATAACCATTAGTTTGCATTTCTTAATTATCCTAAACAGTTTATGACAATTAGTAAGTAGTAAAAGGCCAAAACATCACATTTCATTTTTTTTTCTTTACCTCCTAACCCTTCCATCCCATTTCTCTGGGGTGGGGTGTCCTTAAATAACAGTCCCTCATCTCAGTTGAGAGGTCGTATGAGGGCCAAGAGCCTCCTCATTCATTGGGGGTCTACGAAGCAGTACCATCAGTGAAAAGTGTCTCATTGCCCGGGAGAGAGAAATACTAAACAAGCAAACCAATAAGCAGACAAATAGATAAAAAAGACTAAAAAATAGAAAAAAAATAAAATATATATGAAAAATAAATAAAAATTAAAAATTAAAAATAAAACATCTATGTCCAAGTTCCCATGGTGTGTTACTTGCAGTATCGATACCTTCTACTATATAGCTAAAATCCTACTATAAGTGAATAGATGCCATATGCCTCTTTCTGAGTCTGGGTTAGCTCACTCAGGATGAGCTTTTCTAGTTCCATCCATTTGGCTGCAAATTGCATAATTTCATTGTTCCTGATAGCTGTATAGTATTCCATTATGTAGATGTACAAAGTTTTTTAACACATTCTTCAGTTGAGGGACATCTGGGTTGTTTCCAGTTTCTAGCTATTACAAATAAGGCTACTATAAACATAGATGAGGAAACTTCCTTATGATTCTGTGAAGAGGCATTTAGGTGTATATCCAGAAGTGGTATGGCTGGGTCCTGAGGCAAAGCTATTCCAAGTTTTCTAAGATATCGCCAGACTGACCTCCATAGTGGTTGAACAAGCCTGCACTCCCACCAGCAATGGAGGAGGGTTCCATTTTCTCCACACCCTCGCCAGCATGTGCTGTCATTTGAGCTCTTGATCTTAGCCATTCTGACTTGTGTGAGATGGAATCTCAGAGTCCTCTTGAGTTGCATTTCTCTGATGATTAAGGATGTTGAGCATTTCTTCAAGTGTCTCTCAGCCATTAGGGATTCCTCCTTTGTGAATTCTCTATTTAGCTGTCCCCCATTTTTTGATTGGATTTTTTGGTTTCTTGGCATTTAATTTCTTGAGTTCTTTGTAGATTTTGGATATTAGCCCTCTGTCAGATGTGGAGTTGGTGAAAATTTTCTTCCAGTCTTTAGGCTGCCATTTTGTTCGAATGACAGTGTCTTTTGCCTTACAGAAGCTTTTCAGTTTCATGAGGTCCCATTTATTGATTGTTGATCTCAGGTCCTGAGCGGTTGGTGTTCTGTTCAGGAAGTTGTCACCTGTGCCAATTAGTTCGAGGGTTTCTTCCACTTTTTCTTCTAGTAGATTTAGTGTGACTGGCCTTATGTTAAGGTCTTTGATCCACTTGGACTTAAGTTTTGTACAAGGTGATAAGTATGGGTCTAATTTCATTCTTTTACAAGTGGACATCCAATTGGACCAGCACCATTTGTTGAAGATGCTGTCCTTCCTCCATTGTGCCATTTTGGCTTCTTTGTCAAAAATTAGGTGGCCATAATTGCGTGGGTCTATTTCTGGATCCTCAATTCGATTTCATTGATCTACTGGTCTGTTTCTATACCAATACCATGCTGTTTTTATAACTATTGCTCTGTAGTACACCTTGAAATCTGGGATAGTGATACCTCCAGATGTTTTTTTATTGTACAGGATTGATTTAGCTATTCTTGGCTTTTTGTTGTTCCATATGAAATCGAGAATATCTCTTTCCAAGTCTATAAAAAATTGTGTTGGTATTTTGATAGGAATTGCATTGAATCTATATATTGCTTTTGGTAGGATGGCCATTTTTATTATGTTGATCCTACCTATCCATGAGCATGGGAGATCTTTCCATCTTCTAAAGGCTTCTTCCATTTCTTTCTTCAAGGGCTTGAAGTTCTTGTTGTACAGGTCCTTTACTTGCTTGGTTAGAGTTACCCCCAGGTATTTTATGTTGTTTGTGGCTATTGTGAAGGGGGTTGTTTCCCTTATTTCTTTCTCAGCCCATTTGTTTGTTGTATAAAGAAGGGCTTCTGATTTTTTGAATTAATTTTTTATCCAGCCACTTTGCTGAAGGTGTTTATTTATCAGCTGTATGAGTTCTCTGGTGGAATTTTTGGGGTCCCTTATGTATACTATCATATCATCTGCAAATAGGGATAATTTAACTTCTTCATTTCCAATGTTTATCCCCTTGATCTCTTTTAGTTCTCTTATTGCTCTAGCAAGAACTTCAAGTACTGTATTGAAGAGATATGGTGAAAGTGGACATCCTTGTTTTGTCCCTGAGTTTAGAGGAAATGCTTCAAGTTTCTCTCCATTTATTTTGATGTTAGCCACTGGCCTGCTGTATATTGCCTTTATTATTTCTCGGTACGATCCTTGTATGCCTGTTCTCTCCAGAACTTTTAGCATGAAGGGGTGTTGGATTTTGTTAAATGCTTTTCCTGCATCTAGTGAGATTATCATGTGTTTTTTTTTTCTTTCATCTTGTTTATATGGTGAATGACATTGATCGACTTTTGTATGTTGAACCATCCCTGAATTCCTGGGATGAAGCCTTCTTGATCATGGTGTATGATACTTTTGATTTGTTCTTGAATTCGGTTTGCTAGTATTTTATTAAGTATTTTTGCATCTATGTTCATGAGGGAGATTGGTCTGAAGTTCTCTTTCTTTGTTGGGTATTTGTGTGGTTTAGGAATCAGGGTGACTGTGGCCTCATAGAATGAGTTTGGCAATGTTCTTTCAGATTCTATTTTGTGAAAGAGTTTGAAAATTATTGCTGTTAGCTCCTCTTTGAAGGTCTGGTAGAATTCCGTGCTAAAGCCTTCTGGCCCTGGGGTTTTTTTGGTTGGGAGATTTTTAATGGCTGTTTCTATTTCCTTAGGGGTCATAGGGTTGTTTCATCTGTTTATCTGATCTTGATTTAGCTTCGATAGGTGGAATCTATCAAGAAAATTGTCCATTTCACTTAAATTTTCAAATTTGGTGGAGTATAGATTTTTAAAGTAGGATCCAAATATTTTCTGGATTTCATCAATGTCTGTTGTTATTTCTCCCTTTTCATTTCTGATTTTGTTGATTTGGGTATTCTCCCTCTGTCTTTTAGTTAACTTGGCTAATGGTCTGTCTATTTTTTTGATTTTCTCAAAGAACCAACTCTTGGTTTCATTGATTCTTTGTATAGTTCTTTTTGTTTCTAAGTTGTTGATTTCAGCCCTAAGTTTGATGATCTCCTGTCTTCTGCTCCTCTTGGGAGTGTTTGCTTCTTTTTTTTTTTCCCAATTCACCCAGTTTAGCTGTTCATTCGCTAATATGAGCTGTCACAATTTTCTTTTTGAAGGCACTTAGTGCTATGAACTTTCCTCGTAGCACAGCTTTCATTGTGTCCCATAGGTTTGGGTATGTTGTGTCTTCATTTACATTGGATTTTAAGAAGTCTTTGATATCTTTCTTTATTTCTTCCCTGACCCAGTGGTCCTCTAGTAAAGAGTTGTTCAATTTCCATGTGAGTGTAGACTTTCTGTTGATTCTTTTGCTATTGAAGTCCAGCTTTATTCCATGGTGGTCTGATAAGATACAAGGGGTTACTTCAATTTTCTTGTATCTGTTGAGGCTATCTTTGTGTCCAACTATATGATCGATTTTGGAGAAGGTTCCATGAGGTGCTGAGAAGAAGGTGTATTCTTTTGTGTTTGGGTGAAACGTTCTGTAGATATCTGTTAGGTCCATTTGGTTCATGATCTCTGTTAGACTTATTATTTCTCTGTTTGGCTTCTGTCTTGATGATCTGTCTATAGTTGTGAGTGGGGTGTTTAAGTCTCCCACTATTAAAGTGTTTGGATCGATGTGCAATTTAAGTTTTAGAAGGGTTTCTTTTATAAACGTAGGTGCCTTTGTAATTGGGGCATAGATGTTCAATATTGAGATGTCCTCTTGTTGGATATTTCCTTTAATGAGTATGTAATGCCCTTCTCTGTCTTTTTTTATTAACTTCAATTGGAAGTCTATTTTGTTTGATATTAGTGTGGCTACTCCAGCTTGTTTCCTGGGTCCATTTGCTTGGAAAACTTTTTCCCAGCCCTTTACTCTGAGGTAGTGTTTATCTTCAATAGTGAGGTGTGCTTCTTGTATACAGCAAAACGATGGGTGTTGTTTAAGTATCCAGTCTGTAAGTCTGTATCTTTTTATTGGCGATTGAATCCATTGATGTTGATGGATATTAGTGACCAGGGATTGTTATTTCCCATTATTTTGATATAGCTGGCTGTCTTGTGTTTCTTTTTGTTTAGTTGCTGTGGAGGTTTCTATTTCCTCTGTTTTCTTGGGTGTAGTTATCTTATCTGTGTTGGAATTTTCCTTCTAGGATCTTCTATAGGGCTGGGTTTTTGAGGAAATATTGTTTGAATTTGATTTTGTCATGGAATATCTTGTTTTCTCCATCTATATTGATAGAGACTTTTGCTGGGTATAGTAGTCTGGCTGGCCACCTATGTTCTCTCAGGGCTTGTAGGACATCTGTCCAGGCCCTTCTAGCTTTTAAAGTTTCTGAGGAGAAGTCAGGTGTGATTCTGATGGGTCTGCCATTTTATGTGACTTGGCCTTTTTCTCTTACAGCTTTTAATATCCTTTCTTTGTTCGCTACATTTGGAGTTTCTATTATTATGTGGCGAGAGGAGTTTCTTTTCTGATCTAATCTGTTTGGTGTTCTGTAAGCCTCTTGGATTTTTACTGGCATCTCTTTCTTTAGGATTGGGGAGTTTTCTTCTATGATTTTGTTGAAGATATTTCCTGGACCATGGAGTCAGGAGTCTTCTCTTTCCTCTATGCCAATAATTCTTAGGTTCCGTCTTTTCATTGAGTCCTTAATTTCTTGGATTTTGTGGGTGAGAGATTTTTTTAAATTTCTCATTTTCTTTGGATGTTGTACTGATTTCTTCCATAGAATTTTCCATGCCTGAGATCCTGTCTTCCATCTCTTGCATCCTATTTTTGATACTCACATCCGTAGTTCCTGTTCTCTTCTCTTGATTCTCCATTTCGTCTTTTAACTCTGACTGTGTTTTCTTTATTGTTTCCATTTCTATTTTCATGTCTTGAATGGTATTGTTCATTTTGTACATTTCCTTCTCCAGTTTACTTGTTTTGCCTGGAAATCTTTCATTGTTTTGTCCTTTTCCTGTTCAAGCTGCGTCACCTTGGTTTGGAGCTCTTTAATGGTGTTATTCATTGTTTTGACTTGTAAAATTGTGGCTTCTTTGACTTCCTTCAGAGTTTTAAGTTCTTCTTGAAGGGACTCTATCATTTTCCATAATGTAGAATTGTCATCGTTTTCATGTGTTTCAGTTGTGGTGAGGTGGTTCGGGCTGCACGGAATAGTGTTGCTTTCTTTTGTTGGAGACATTTCGCTCTTTTTTTTTTTTTTTGTCTGGGGCCTCTGGCCATGTGGGATTTTTTTTGCTGTCTTCTGGACTTGGGTCCAAAGGGGGCGCTTTGTTATAGGATTCGAGTTGCCTTACTCCACTCCTATCAGGTGAGTCATTCAGCCCCGCCTCCCAGGTGGAGACCTAACTAATCCAGGTGGTGGAGCTATGTACAAGTAAGCTTGGTTCCCATCCAGAAGGGCCAGTACTAGTACAAAAGTCCGATATAAGACAGTTTCTGATATCTCGCAGTTTGTCTAGGGTTGGTTCCTGTAGCAGGTAAATCTGCCGTTCAGCTCCAATAGCCTTGCTGCTCCCGTGGCTTGTAAACTGGCCAGTTTTGTCACAGACTGCGATTTGCAGTCTGAAGGCACTCTGTAGCCAAGCTGAGCTCACTTCCAAGGGTCGCAACCTTTCGCCAGATAGTTTGATCATCTGTGCGAGACCTGGGGGTGCCCAGCAGGGTGGGGATTATCTCTGCATGGGATCTGAATCTGCCTGCTAGGTATTAGGTTGGAACTTACCGGGAGTCTCTCCTGGTGGGGGAATGGGTGATCCAAATTCCTGGGTCCAGTGGCTTCCTTGCATGTCTGAGAGTGGGAAGGAGCGTCCTGCCCAGGGATCCTCCGTGGTCCCTGGGTATCTGGGTGAGATTTAGAAGGGGTCGTGCCCTTTGTACAGCGTCCTGCAACACTTGCCGCCTTGTGACTGTTAACCCTGAAATCAAAATATGTCCGTGCAGGCTGCCGCCATCTTGGATCCCCTCGCAATTGCCTCTTAATAACCCACTCCATCCATATATTCTTTGAAATATATTGTATTTATAGGAACATTTTTTTTTCCTATTTCATAGGGAACTGTGGCTTTCTTTTTTCTTTTTAAATAAAAGTGATTTTATTTTTTAACAACACAAAATATGGTAAGATAAAACAAAAATCATCACACCGAAGTTCATTATGGCAAACCAACAGGAGGAAAAAGAGCCCTAGAGAAGTCACAGGAATCAGAGATCCACTTGTTCATACACTCAGGGCTCCTGTAAAAATACTAAACTAAAAGCTATAATATATACCCAGGGGGCCTGGTACAGACCAGTGTTGGCCCTGTGTATGCTACTTCAGTCTCTGGGAGTTCATATGTACTTTGCTCTAAATAAGAGGGGCTTGATCTCCTGGTGTCCTCCAACCCTTCTGGCTCTTATACTCTTTCTATGAGGTTCTCTGAGCTTTAAGGGGAGGTATTTGATGGAGACATCTCATTTGGAGCTGTGTGTTCCAAGGTGCCACTATCTACACAGTGTCTGGATGTGGGTCTCTGTATCTGCTCCCAATTGCTGCAGGGTTAAACTTCTCTGATTCTGGCTAAGGAAAGCACTGATCTGCAAATAATTTTATTTATTAGGTCAGTTGTATTTATTTCTACTTTAAGTCTCTGGGATGTCTAGTCTCTGATTTTTGGTCACCCAAACAGTACTGTGTATGTGTTCCATTTGGAGGAGAAAACCTTAAGTTAAATTAGACATTGGTTGGCTATTCCCATCAGTTTCTGTGCCAACTATTGCTGTAGCATATCTTGTATGCAGGACATATTGTAGGCTAAAGGTTTTGTGACTGTTTTGATGTTTATATTTCTCTTTTGTGAGCCTGCAAGGACACTAGAACCTAGGGACGAAGATCCTATGTGGGTACCAACTCACCTTTTCATGTTCAATTAACTGTGGATTAATTAATGAATAGTCAATTAATGAGAGAGATGTAGTCCCTTACTGGCTATCTCCTGCCATCAAAAAGCTTTCATTACTGCACTGGGTTACATTCAATTGAATTGTTAGACAAAGCGGTCCCAGGAAAAATCCCAAAACAATTCAGGCTATTGCCAAGACAATAAAAAGTATGGTTTTCAATATGCCTTTAGTCTTTAAATTCTTGTGTAATCATCTGTCATTGAATAGATTTATATTTTTTTGCAGTAATTTTTTTCTTGGTTGTCATGTGATGGCTATAGCAAAGTCAGTCCCACTTTGTTTTCCAAATAGTGAGTGAATTGTGTCAGTACAGAACTTCCTCCCTGTTCTGCCACCCAGGGCTCCTTTTGAATTGGAAGTCTGGTTATTCTATTGTTGCCTTATTTCCCATTGCACTTATGGAGACGATTAGTTTAATCTAATAGCCAGCTAGTACTCCTATCTGTTCCCTCTTCCTCATAGGCCTCACTAGACACTGTCTTTATTCCTCTGTCCAGCCTCTTGGGCTTCATTAAATCACCCATACCCTTCTACAGTCCCGTTACTGGGGATTTGCCACTGCAGATACCTCCCTCCTGTGGTCGGCTTATCTGTTCTCATCCAAATAATTAACTTCCATGTGTTGCTTTGTCTTTTTATGACATCAGGAACTACTCAGTTTTTTTTAAATTATCATATCCCACAACTTAACAAATCTCAAAACTTAATAAATATATTAAAAATGATAGTAACATCTTACTAGGTGTAATAGCTTATGTATATATTCCCAACAATTGAGAAGAAGATGAAGATCTTAAGTTCTAGACTAGAATGAATTACAAGTAAGATATTAGAAGAGTGAGACACAGAGAGAGAGAGAGAGAAAGAGAGAGAGAGAGACTGTGACAGAGAGACAGACACAGAGACACAGAAAACGGGTAATGACATCCTCTTATGTAGTGCTTAATATTTTCATCATATTCTTAAGATTGCCCTGTATATATTAATTCATTTAATTATAGCATCAGCCCTATGGAGTACATGCTAGTAACCTTATTTTACAGGTAGGAAAACTGAAACGAGAAGGCTAAGGGACTAACTCGGAACCCTGTAACTAGTAAACGGACATTCCAACACCTGAAGCATGGAAGATGGGAATGAAAGACCCGGGGGAGGGAAGTTCCTCACCCAACACTCAGGATATCACGACCGCCCCAAAACTCGCAAGAGACCATCTTGATGCAATCACAAGAGGTTTATTTTGGGGGGCAAGGGGGGGAAGGGGGGGCTCAGTGCACTGAGGGCGCCACTTGTATCCCATGCAGGGGTAGGAGCCACGACCCTGATTTGGGGGAGAGGAGAGTATTTTATAGGGGAGCACCACAGATTAATGGGGTGGGGGAAATTACAGGTGGGAAGTACCAGCCCAGCCCATTGTTTATCACAACCCAAGGGGGAGGGGAAATACATGTGGAATGTACCAGCCCATTAGTTAGTCAGTGGGAAACATCCTACATCTGTTTTTCTCAGGAGTGAATCTAATCTTGTTTTGTTATCTACTTTGTGGTCAGCCAGTTCCTGAAACCCTGGGGGCCCGTGGCCCAATTGACCTTCATTCTTGGTTTCACCCTTTTTATGGTCAGCTAAGTTCCTGGGACCTGGCAGCTGGCCTGGCTCTACTGCTGACTTAGGGGGTCTCTTAATAATTTTTATTCCCTTCAGGATGTAGGGTGGTTGTCAGTTTTTGTTTGTTGAATAAATGCATGGATGTCTACCCTGGGTTTGACTTCTGGTGTGATTTACTACATTTGTATGATTTGGACAGTGTTGGGCATTATGGAATGCTAAACATTTTATGTCCCCACAAATCAAGGCATGACGTGCCCCTACCTAAGATATCAGATGGCCCACATTATTTTATTGAATCCTCACAAACACCATGTAACATGGGTAGTAAATTCCAATTTTATAAATGAAGGATAAGAGCCTTTGAGGCACTGTGTGTATCTTGATCTATCTGCTCCAGGAGACCCATCTTTCTTGCACACTTTTTTTTTTTTAATGTTTGGACAAGATTAGAGTTAAATCTAGGGCCTTCTAGGATGTACAGAACTTAAGCAAGAGGAAAATGGTGCTGAGCAGTACAAATGAACAGAATTTCTAAGAACATAAAATTAAAAGTCAAGTGGAAAACTCTTATTTAGTAAAACTGAAAAAAATCCATGATGTCACAAGAAATTAACTTAACATCAAATATATGAGTGACATGAATTTACTAAGGATTCTGAACAAAGTGTTTAGTAAACAGAAATCTCATGGTTTCAGATTGGAAATTAATGTGATTGCTATGTCAAATCTTCTGTAATTAATAGTTACAAATTGATGCAATTCTAATAAAAACCTTCACTTTTAAAAATAGTAAGGCTAATTAATATAAAGATAAGAGTGTGATACAACCAGTGAACCAATAACCTAACACTATGAAATAACAGTACTATTAAAGATAGAATATTGGCATATAAAGAGACAAGTGGCTTCAGGCAGAAACTTTGAATATATATATTTTAACACATATTAAATATGGCCTCATATCAGTTAATGGAAAAACTGAATACACATTCAACTAAGACCTTTAGCAGAACTGGATCACTATTTGAAATACCAAATTGGGACCGCTGGACCTTTCCATAAACATCATATAGAGACCGGAGAAAAGAGTTACATGAAAAAATTCAAATCTGTTCAATGATGGAAGATTATAACAAGAATCTTAATTAAAGATTAAAAACATTATCAAAAGCCATACTTTCCTGCAATAAAGGGAAATTCCCCCTGTAAGTGGAGTGAATACAGCATATTAAAAAGAATAGATCACTTTAATGTTTTTAAAGAAAGAAGCAAAGAAATGCTGTAAGGCAACAGACCAATATACAAATGGTGGCAAAGAGAGCAGGCTGATTATTCTCATCTTCATCCACTATGTTCTGAATTTCTAACCACGCAAATGTGATACTTTTGTAATTAGGAAAAAAAATATAAAGAAATGTTTAAAGCCAAGTTGTGGTCTGAAGACTATAACATGCTAGGTCAGGGTGGCATTTAGTTCTCCCTTATCTGGTGAAATGGGAATCAGCAAGGGAAATTTGAATTTGTCTATAGAGGACACAACTTTAATCTGCTTTCAAGAGAGAAAACTTCACTATTCATCAACACTTTTATATAAACTTTCAAATCAAAATTTGCCTGCTATGTGCACCATCTAAGATAGATAATTATGTAGGAAAATGCAAATGACTGAATTTAATCAAGCATCCTTTTCTTTGTTTGGGGACTTAGGGATCTAGGTATGAAATAACTTAGTCTTCTCAGAGTCTTTCTTTTAAGCTGGCTGTTTTGCCTGAAGATACACTCTTAATTTTATTTGCCACTTACCTACAGTTTTTCAGTGTCTTAGACACCCTGGGGCATTGTTGGAAATTTCAACACCTGAAGGGGACACCTGGCACCTGCCTGAAGCACTTTCTATTTCCTGCCAGACATAAAGGAAAGAATTATTGTAGACTGGAGAGCTCTTCAGTGGCTGATTTACAAGTGTCTCCTGGTGTGTCTGTCTGCAGGCAGCTAGGGAGACTTCAGCTCTAGCTACTGCAGTTAAATTACAGAAGGTAAAGGACAGATAATTCTCAGCAAAGGAGTCTCATCTTCCATTTCTACCACCCCTTATAAATGGATAAGGCAGAGGTTCCAATTACTTCATTAATTCAATACATCTATTTTACAGGTTCTTGATAAGCTTGCCACAGAATCTGTGAAACAGAATCTTTGGTTGAAATTCCTTTATAGTTTGATATTATTTACCAGCAGAAATCCTATGGAGACATCAACAGATATACATACTTACTAGACTACAGTGTTACAACTTTATGAATAATCTTTTTATAGTCTAATTATTTTTTGGATTTCCCAAAATATTTAGTCACCTCTTTTCATTTTAGCTGATTTTATCTCAAGTGCATATTTGAAACTCATAAACAATGCTCTGCAATGGTTCAGGAAAACTCTTAAAATATTATAAAAATGTGTTCCAATTATGTAGTTTATTTCAAAATAAGTTTTTTTGTCTTTTCATATTTGATAATATTTATTAGTATTTCTGTAAAAGCTCATATTCTGGAACTCTTGTTCCAGTGCCTTCTTAAAGGAAAACATCCAGCCAATTTCTAATTACAACTTAGAATCATCAATCATATAGCAGTTTTATATATATATATATATACACATTTAGTATTAAACCATAATTCAGAAAACAAAAAATCAAAAACTGAACATGCAACATGCATTAAAGGAGTCAAGTTTCCTGAGGAGGGGGAGAAGATTTGGCAAATATTGGGGAGATTTTGAGTTCTATACACCTGACTTTAAATTATAATGCACTGCTTCCGTTTCTGATCTTGGGTAAATTATTCAACACTTTGAGCCTCATCTTTTTTTTTTTCTTTTTGTAAAGGAGGAATGATAATATTTTAATATTATCGGTAAAGAAATGTTATCTGTGGCATCCTGGCCATTTTAATTAAGTGCTCTTTCTCTTCCTTTTTATTTCTCTCATTTCATTTTCAATAACAAGAATTAAACTAAACATGGTAGTTCATTGCCAAGAACTTGATATGATATGTGGTGGCTGCAGTCTAATAAATAATAAAAATATGATGAAACATTGGCCAAGACAGAGTGAGTGTGGGAATTACATGTCAGGATTTCATCTGGTGCTTAGGTTTGCTATGGAATTTCTAGGACTTAGCAGTAATTCAGTCACAAGATACCATACTGGAGAAGTGGGGTTAATATGTTAGGTTAGATTGATTATAAGGAGTTTAGGTAAGAAGAAATTAGAAAGGAACAGGGCTTGGAATCTGTAATTAAGAGACCATTAATGTGTTAAAGGAATACTTTAAGACAGAGAGCCACAATCAACTTTTAAAATGATTGCAGGTTGTTATTTTAACTTTATAAAATTGTGTTAGTTTCACATTTTCTCTCTTAACCCAGCTATCACCCAAATAATTGAGACTTTATTATATTATTTGTTAAATGGCCTCACAACACAAAAACTGAGCAGTTATTACTTTATTCTTAACCCACTAAAATAATCTGGCTTCCCCCCAGTTTAAATCTCAGTTGCATTTTATAGCTTTCCTTCTTCAGCTGAATCTCTCCTGGTCTCTCCTGCCTCTGCCTGTTGTTAAATCCCCCCCCACTTCCTCTCAACTTCTCATCTCCTCTAGGTCAGGAAGTCCAGCCCTGTTCTCTCTCCTGCTCAGTGATTGACTGTAAGATGCTTTATTGGCATATCAGGGGACAACTGGGGAGCAGTGTTTACACAACATTCAGACAGATGATTCTAAGTACAAGGATTGCAATTAAATATGGGAGGGATACAGAACTTAGAATTTGAATTTAGTAGTTAAGTCAAGCATTTCAGATGTTTCATGATCTAATCTTAGCTGTTAAATTGAGAAAAAAAAGTCATTAAATACCAAGTAACGAGGTAGTATGAAGTATGTAAGAACCTAGGCCAGAGTGAAGATTTAGTGATTAGCTGAGTGCATAACTGTAGTGTGGAGATCATATTAAATGGGAAAACCTTATATGGTGAATCAGATGTAGTGGACAGTAGCAACAGATAAGGCTGAGAGAAAGGGAAAATGGTGCACAGAGGTCATAGTTGAAGAACAACTCTTCCAGCCCAAGATCCAGCCACAGGGGGCTTCTTGAATGTGTTCAAGGCTATGCTTCAGGGCTTCAGGGAGACTTACTGTTGAGGCCTCTCCCATAGACTACTTCTTGAATTTGTCAGCTTGTTTTTCTGTTGGAGCTCAGGGATTAACTTTTCATCCCTCTGTCCTGTGTGGTCTTACACTTCTTATGTGTATCTTAGTTCCCAGGAGACATTCCTAGGTCTCATGCTTCTTGCTCATGTTCCCTTTGTTTTATCTCTGAACTCACTGCAAACCCAGAAAATGATAACCTATGCTGGTCAGCTGGACAGCAGTTGCTCTTGAGAGAGAACAGTGTGTTTCTTGCTGGTTTAGGGGACTCTGAAGGAGATATAACTTGAAGTAATAAATAAACAAAACAAAAAGAAAAACAAAAAAAAAGTTACTCTACTCTGCAATCACAGCCTCTGTGTGCAATGCTGGGGGAAACACATGTAAAGTACTGCCATCATGATGGTGGTAGCCAAGAGGAAGGGCAGTGGACTCCTGTGGAATTCAGAATGACTTTTAAATTCTCTCCCTGATGCATTTATTCACGGCAGGCTCACAAATTCTTGCTTTCCTCTCACCATTCTCTCAGCAGCAACTTTGAGGAAATGGTTTAATTATTTAAAACACTTGCTGCATACTTAAGGAAACACCAGGGAGGAATGTTATGAAAGAAATGTTTTTTAACATATAAATTTAGAGTCTGAGATGATTACTAGCCCAATGAAGACAGTAATAATAATAAAAAAAAATGCAAGCAACTAAATGTTTGGTTTCCTTTGACTAAAACATTGGATAGGCTTTCTTTTTTCTGTGCGATTTTGTTTACCTTTTTGCCTTGAATTGAACATTGTTTACTCTGTTATGTATTGAAGCATTGCATGTCTAACTTCAGGAAAATGAACCTCGCTCTCTGAATGTCCAATTTTACTAAACTGAACTCTTTCCTGAAAGGTGGGAAATGCATAGAAAGCAAAACCGTGCAACAATAAATGGCTATCCGCAAACTGTAAATTCCTGCTCAGCTCATCTTGGGAATTCCAATTGTATCATGCATAGCATTTTGTAAATTTGAGCTGATTTTTTTTCCCTTTTACAAAGAAGCAATAAGCAGTGAGACTCCATTGGAGAAAAACTAATTTTTCCTTTACAAGAGGATGTCAATTGTGTTTTACTTCTTTTCTTTTATTAAAGTTCTGTTTGTTTGTTTGTTTGCCTGATTGATTTCTAAAGAGAGAGAAAAAGAAAATGCATAAAGTTGGATGGGTGGGGAGGTAGGCAGTGTCTGGAGGAGTTGGGAGAGGGGTAACTATGATGAGAATATATACATTCTCAATAAAATAAATATATATCTAATAAAATAAAATATTTTATTGAGAAAATTTCAGTTGAAGTGGTTTTTTTTTTGTTTGTTTTTTTAAAGAAGCAATAAACAGCAAGGCAATATAGCAAAGAATGTGAACTACCTGATCTCAGGTCTATGTGGTACCATTTGGAACCACACACATTCAGTGTTTTCCAGAAACACAATGTGGACTCAGAAGTTTGAGATTTCATTACTGAAAGCATCAATCCTGCTGTATGAATTGTGAGGTTGACTTCATCTCCCAGTGTATGAGAGAGCTTCGTTGCTGTATGCAGTTAATTTTAAACCATGACTACAACACTTTACAACTTTACAGTGACATTTTAAATGGATGGCTGACAGCCTTTGACAATATTTAGCGCTTTACAGTAATACATTAATGCTAACTTTAGAAACTATAGCATAATGAAATTTTATAGCCAATTAAGCTCTTGAGTCACTGTCAGCTTTGTAAACTCTAAATGAATGAGGGAGTCAGCTTTAGGAAGGGAAGAACCAACCTTAGCTGCTATAAAATCTGAGGCATTACCATAAGAATCACATGTTAACAGAGAGAAAAATCCAGCATTCAAACAGCCAGAGAAGAAATGAGCTATTTCTTTTCAAGTTTTGAAATGTGTTTTAGTCTGTTTGTTGACGCATGTATCTGCTGATCATAGGCGAATACTTTATAGTGTTGCCAATTCATAGAAGGCTTCCAGTGAACAGCGTTTTCAACTTTTAGTTTAAGAGGTAGAAAGGGCCAGAGGAAGTAGTGTACAAGTGTAATACCAGTATTCTGGGGTCTGAGTCAGGAGTTCAAAAGCAGCCTGGACTATATAGAGGACCCTGTCTTGAACTCTCAAAAAAGCTGAAAAGAAATACTATGCAAGTTGGATGCTAGTTATTACTCTGCACTCACAGTAATTGAATCTTACTCCTGGCTAAGGCCATAAGGAGTTAGAATAGTGACAATCCAAGCAAGTCTATTTAATAAAATGCATAGGGATTCATTGTGTATGAAGCATATGAAACTGGATCACATTGAAAGAGAGATCGAGGAACAGCAAGCCTATTTGTCTCTCAGTGTCTCAATATCCGCTTGTCAAGAATGTGTGTATAACCCTGCCCCAGTTATTAACCAGAGACTGGAGAATATCTTTACAGACTAACAGAGCTTCCAGTGGCTTTAAAACAAAGTCATATTATATTATTGACAGAATAAATGGGGATGTTATAAAACTTTTATTTATTCACTTTTTGCATATGTATATTTGTTTGTGTGTATGCATGCATTTTCGTGCATAGGTATGTGTCAGGTCCAAAGGAAACTCACTTCCCCAAATTCTGGCAGTTATACAGAAGCCAGTATTCTTTAGGAACTTGTGAAGCCAATTTCTTCTACCAAAGAAGCTATTTCCCTTACCACTGGCATAACAGACTAATGGCTAACTGTGGTACCCATTGGCACCGCTTTCTTATTCTTCTAAAAGCCCCGTCATTTTGGCTGTATGCTCTGTTGAGCCTCCTTCTTGCCCTTTCTTAGTCCTCTCTCTGTCTTCATCTATCTCTCCCACTTTCTACCTCTTTCTCTATCCTGCTCCCCCTTGTCTCATGCTCAGGCCCAATCTGCTGGCCATGTCTGCTACTTTCTCTCTCTGCACAGGACTCTTCCAGATACCTTTACATGTTTTCTCCCTCATACCTGTAATAAAACCTTTTACTTAACCATACCTTAGAGAGGTCATGTTGTCATTTTATGTTATGTGTGTATGGAGGGCAAAGGATGACTTTGAATCTCCTACAGTTTCCACCTTAGTTCTTGAGACTGATTCTGTCATTGAATATAGGTTCTACTGGTTCTGGTAGTCTGGCTGAATAGAGAGTCCAGGATTTTGTCTTCTTTCCCTGCTTCCATGGCACTAGTATTACAGGTGTGTGTCACGTGGGTATCCAAATTTAAATCCTCAGGTTGCACAGCAACCCTTTTACCAAATACTCCATCCCCTTACACCCTGGTTGTAGGACCTAACTATGTATCTCTGCTTTCCTTGAACCTGTGATCCTCCTGTGTTAGCCTCCTACATATTGGGATTATAGGTATGGCCTATCACAAGTGGTAGCCACTTACAAAGTAAAACTATTCATATCACTTTTAAATATATTCCTCCGGTGATGGGAAATTTAAAAATGCCTGAATTTTTTCATGGCCAGTAATTGCTTTGAAGTAATTTGGCTAAGATGTTTTCTCGCAGTTGTATGATTGCTAGTCACTGTCAGTCTCTAATGACGGAGTGATGGACAAAGAAATACTCCTTTTACCCTTTTTTATTGAAATCAACAATAGAAAAAGGGAAAGAAATCAGGTAAATTGCAACATTTACAGAGGAGGAGGAAGATGTGCAACAGAGGAATTTTCTGAGCACAGCTTTATATAGAAGATAACACACCCCTGCTTAAAATACTCCTCTGCTGCTCTTGCACCTGGGGCTCCAGCCTTTCCTTCTGTACCCACCACCTCTGGTTCTGCTTTCTCTGCTCTGTTGTAGCTCCTGTTTCCACCCTCTCTGGAGGAAAATATTTAATTCCTCACACTTTCTTACTAGCAGATCATTCATGTCCTTCTGGATTCTACTTGAAATCATCTCTACACCCCCTATATGTCCAAAAACATGATAGAAATTCTAAAATTTATAGAATGTGGAATTTACAGTTATCAGTCTTTATCCACACATTTTACAAATGAAGATTGAGCCAACCATAAACCAAAAACATTTTAAAATGCATCTATCGAGAGTGTGCCTGACATTTCTCTCAGCTTTATTTCTGAAACAATGAGTGTAACAACTCTCCATGCAGGTTTTGCCTTGTGTTGGGTATTACAAGACATCTAGATATTTTAAAAAGAATATGCTTAAGTTACAGGTAAATACTACCATGTTTTCTTGGACAGATTTCTTGAATATCTGTTAATATTCTTGAAGATCTGGAACAGAACTCCATACAGATACCAAGTGGTGACTGATTGACCTTCAACTCTTCATCTGATGGCAAAGGGAAGGAGGAGTTGATTAGATTTTCTTCTAGTTGCACTCTCATGAAAGAATTCGTTTGACAATTCAGCAACATATAATTCCCCAGGCCAATTTCTATTTCTAAATGTAAGATACGTTAGGGAATAGTGGCTCCCAAGAAACAGGCCCAAGACCAGGCTGGATATGCCACAGTTTCCTGGGAAGCTTTTGAAATAGCAGATTCTTCTAGTCTCCATTTCAGGAGATTTGAGTCCAGCAAATCTAGGGTCGCACTGAGCATCTGTGCTTATAGAGATGAGTGAGCTTGGGAACAGCTGCTTTGTGCCTCCTGAACTTCATGTTGATTCTTCAGGCTCAGTGAATCAAAGTCAAGGAAATGTTCGGTCACCATCCAGGCATCAATCTTAGACACACTATTTTTTTTTTTTCAGTTTTCTGTCACTGACTTTCCTGCCCATTGTTTCCTCAGCAAATACCATGGCTTTTACAAGACTGCTCAAACCTTGGACTCATGTCCCAGGGAAAATCCTCAATTCAGAACTTATCAGAGTAGCTGGTAGCCAGATAAAAGTCTAAGAGGAAAGCCAATATTTTAGTTGTGGCTGGCTTTCTTTAATATTTTTGAATTATCTACTTTGTGTTTAAAACTGTGTGAGATAAATTTGAGGCAGAGCTGAAAGATTTACTTCACAGGTAACATGATGAAATTATGGGCTTAGTAGTAGTGTTCTGGCATTTAAGTCATGAAGGGGACACAGAGATATGGATGGGAGATTGTTTCCATTTTTCATGATATGTAACTAAGATTATGCTTCTGAGGGACACTGTACCTTCTGGTGCCTTGGAAGTACTCTTTGTGAGAGCTGATGGTGTTTCTGTCTTTACGATCCTAAATTTGCAATAGCTTCAGAAGGAGGTTTTAGGAAAGTACTACTTTTATATCTGACAATGAAAACTTGATCTTTGAGTGAGACTTATGAGTATGTTATTCCTAGAGATAAAGCAATTGCAAATGTGCCAGTGGCGATGAAGTAACAAAAAAATTCATTTCCCAGACTTATTTCCCCAAATGATTTTAACTGATTACAAATTTGACATAATGTTTCCATTCTGTAGACTATGCTTATGTCTAGACACAAGTTTTGACAGTATCAGATATGTATAGATTTCAAGGTTGAGAAAAAAGGAGACTTGGTTTTAGAGGATGGTCATTGGAGATATTAGAAAAATGAAAAAAAAATCCATGTATAAAATGGGAGTGTAGAATTGACCATCGTTACAGACTTTAGGGTCTGGAACACCCGCCAATAGAATCTAAATGAACAGAGTGCTAAAAATGACTGAGGGCAGAAGAAAATATGACTAGTGATCAAATGAAGAAAAATGAGTAAACAAAGTTAACTGATCTTATTACAGTACAAACACCCCAATATTAACCATTTCAATTTGATCCACTAAATTTAGAAGCTATATACATCAATGTTAGGGAAGTAAATATTTATTGTATTTAAGGATTATTTATTACACATTGCTGAGATCCATGAACAAGTAAGTCCTTTGTTTCTGATGAGGTTGGGGTGATAGGTGAGGTGTTCTAATATGTAGTAAGCCTTTCATATTCTTTTTCTCATACCCTAAGCTCTGAACATTTAGAATATTTTCTCTCAGAAGAAAGAGAGAATGTTGATTGTAACTCTGAGATTTGGAGAAGTTTCTACAATCTGTTTTATATGCTCTGTGACTATTATCTTCGAAAGTCCCCGTTTCCTCATCTTCAAAATTAGACCGTTGGTTTTTAGATGATATCTAAATTATTTTTCATGTTTAAACTCCATGCTTCTATTCCACTTTAAATGATAAACACCAGTCTACATACCGTCTAGTTATTGACCTTACAATTATTCCCACTAACATTCATTTTGAGAGACCTACATCTTTTTAGTAGAAAGGTAAAAGAGAAAATTGAGTTTGAAGAGAAAATAAATTGGATGATTCTTTATAAGATATCCAGAGTCACTAAAGCAAACATTATCATTTAATACTTACAAAATTACTTCTAAATACAGCACTTACAAAAACAAGAATTGATATGAAATGGAAATGTATTAGACCACTATTACAGTAGTTCTCCAGAAACAAAAGTAGATAAAAAGAATTACATTTTACACATTAAAAAAAAAATCATAGCATCACCATAATGTTATATAATTATCAAAAAGTAAAATAAAATGGAACTTGAGAAGGAAGAAACAGAGATAATGGTCTTACTTTTGTTTTATATTTTCATGCTGCTAGTTAAATAATTTTTGCTTTTTCCAAATACCAAGCATAAAACCTTACTTTGTAAGGACAGGGCTAACATAAACATAATTAAAAAATAGCTGTGTCTCATTAAGTTTAAAGAATAAAAATCACTATGCTAATCTAATTTAAATATAATACTGTCCATTGATACCTTTCTTTTCCTTTGCAGGGCTAGAGCGAATTGCACGGGATTCATCTTATGAACAGGAGGGAAAGGTCCAATTTGTAATTGATGCAGTATATTCCATGGCTTATGCACTGCACAACATGCATAAAGAACTCTGCCCTGGATACATAGGCCTTTGTCCAAGAATGGTCACCATCGATGGGAAAGAGCTATTGGGTTACATTAGGGCTGTGAATTTTAATGGTAAGTCACAATTTTATTTTTATCTCAACATTAAGTGACAGGGAGTTTCACACCCCCAATCTACAGAAGATGTTCGGACGGAGTAGAAATTCAAAGATGAGAAGTACGTTTTGCTCAGAAGTGTGAAATTTTCCACCTGCTTTTCAATCTCAACATATTTTTGTACTGCCCTTAATCTGTTCCTGAAAGAAACAAAAGTTAAAAATAATTCTCTATCAATCAAAAAATTCTACTTAAATATCAGTATCTCAGAAATCATTTTGAAGAGTCACTCAGAACTACTGTCAATAGATCAAATTCATTTTAAAATGTTTTGCTTATGCCATTATTAATGAAGAGCCTATAGAAATTTGTCTTTAAACTTATAAGCTTTTTAAACATTAAGCTGAGGAAGAAAATGGATGGAGTTACTTTAATAATTCAAGACAGTGTATTTTTATTTTTATGTCTATTTTTTCTTGTATTTCCTTCAATGATTTAGTCATATAGTAGCAATGAGTTGAGTGATGCAGTTTAGGCAATATTTTAATATATATGCAGAAATATTGTTTTGTGACTGATAACCCAACACAGACTATGTTGGATTTACAGTATTTGGTTGTGAATAGCTGACCTGCCTCTTTGAAATGATGGAGGTACTGAATGCTGTCCCTTCATGAAAGTGGTAGTGGTTGCTGCCCATGACTTTGACCGCCATTTTCAAATAAAATGATAGAATGTTCAGAGCTGTCTAATTCTCTCAGCTTGGCTGTCATCCACACAATGGACATGCCTCGGGCCATGCACAGTGCCACACTGTCCATCACAATACACACCGGTGACCTCAGCTGCCAGCCTTTTGCAAAACAGCACAAGGCCATCTTCCATTTAGAATTCGAGCAGAAACACTGTCTCTTGCTTTGTGCAGGCAATGTAAGGAATAATTTGGCCTGTGTTCAATACAGGACACCCTCTTCTCTTGCAAAATTTCCTGGAATCATTATATAACATTAATTCTTATGTTAATATAAACACTAAGGGGAGTTTGAAAATAATTTTCATGCAGCTGTAAAATTGAACAAAAGAGGATTGTTACAATGTAAAGTTATTTACTCTAATGTGAGGTTAGGGAACCCTTCATTTCTCCAACAATGTTAGGAAGTGGGAAGAAGAATGCAAATGAGCAGATTGCTCTCAATAACTGAAGCTCACCTCTGAAAAGGAAATACTTTAAAGAAACACTCAATGAATGCAATTTAAAGGTGAATTACTAATTTTGCTTTTATCTTAACCATGCATCAAGAGCTAACCCTTCCTGATGGCTTCAATTATTATACTAACCTCCAATGTAATGATGCAATTATAGACTATTAGAGAGTGTCTTAATGTCTAATGGCTATGAGGACAATTTGCCTCTGGACTCCAATGACCTCTGAGTTTCTCAGTCCACTTTTTATAGGTTAACACACTTCTATATATCCCGTGTGTCAGCCTTTAATAGGTGCTAAAGATATATTACAAGTAAAATAGGCAAAAGAGTCAGAGGATTTTGAGCTTATTAGAAAAGATATCAACGCAATAAGTAAGCACAAGAAACTGTGATGATATACCACACAATGGAGGCTGGAAGAAAAGAAAGTCATATTCTAAATAAAGCTCATAAAGAGATTAGTCTAGAGAAGAGAAAAACTTGAGACAAGGATGAAGCAGGTCATTTCCATATAGACCAGATGTGGTCTTGTAGGTAATCCTAATACTTGTTCATTCGGACATTAGTGGAACCTATTGAATCATTCTATGACTGTGTCAGATACAGCAGTCCACCAACTCCCAACTTGGGTCACAGGAAATATATAAAATTTAGTGTATAAATTTTGTGAGGGGTGAGATTTGTTTGTTAATGATATAAAGTGAGAGACCTGAACATGAGCTTAAGTAATGCCTAAATAATGATTTTAATTTTATTGCATTTTTAAAAATCTCAGAGCTACCTATTTGTCTTCATCCATCCTTAATAGCAAGGCTGCTCATGATTTTTACAAAGCCATATAAGGCTATCCAAGTACAAGTATAATCAGCAGAGTATTAATAAGGAAGGAAATACTGTTTTAGAAACAAAAATAAAGGACTTATTATGCATTTTAAATACAATCAAAACCTAAAAGAGACCTGCAATAAAGCCTTATGATGGAAAGAGTTCTAAATAATCTTAAGAGAATACTCTTTGAAACTATTTCTAGAAGGAGGCATTGCATGGGCCTCTGATAGCTAACCGAGCAATGCTACTTAACATAATTGGCAGCCACACCTACAACCCTCTCTTTGTCTGTTTTTATACATATAATCAAAGCTAAGAAATTCAATTGGCTGTTTCATGAGAGGGGGTTTTCAGGGATGGTGGGGATAATCTTGCCTTTGCTATCTAGTGATGTGAGGAAGTTCTCTGTGAAAAAAATGAATGAAAAATGAGTGAACCGTTTTTAAAATTCTGTTCTCTAAATCATCCTACTCAAAAATAAAATATTTCGGTCATTTAACACAGCTTCCTTTAGTTCTTGTAGCTGGCCTTAGAAGCTCCTTAAAGATTTCAGTGGCTAAATGGTGCTCATTTTTCTAGCCACACACTTAGACTCATTACTTTTTGCAGGGCTTTCACAAGTTGATGTTTTACACAGATGTTTGGAATTTGGATTTTCTTTTGGGATCCCAGCAGTCTCCTGTTTCGTGTCATTAATTTGAATATCCTTGAATAGGTTGTGTTGGCAATGGCCAGTGTTCTCACGTAATTGAACAGATGGTCAAGGCCCGGTTGTGTGATAGGTGCCGTGGGACATACCAAGTATTCCTCAGGACCAGGTTTTACTTTCCTAAGGGCCCAGATGTGCCCACTTAGAAACATAGCTGCCCATATTATACGGAAGCAAATATGTTTCAGGAACACTCCAGGAGCGTTCTGAATGATTGCTTTTAAAAGGGGAGCTTTACAGAAAACCTGCTAATTTTTTCACCGTTTTACTGCCAGGATCAGTGAAATACAAAATGTTTTTTTAAGTAATTAAAAAATGACACACTCAAATTGATCCTTTGATAAAAATATTTAGTAATCATCATTTAAACTGAACAGTGGCTGTGTCAAAGAAAAATTACGTCTTCGTAATAACTTTACCAAACCGTTTATTGTTTTCATTAACATGGAAAAATACTGTTTTGCTTTGTTTATTTAAGTTTGAATTAGTGAAATAATGCAGTTGGTTTGGAGAAAGAAACTCCTACTTTATAAGTGGAGGTCATAAAGTAATTCAAGCAATGGTCGCCATTTAGACTGTTGTTGTGAAAGGATTATGCATGGGTCTGAATCAGGTCCTCTGCATATACCTTATTTTTATGTAGCTTGGTGTTTTTGTAGGATTCCCAACAATGGGAGTGGGTGTGTCTTTGACTCTTTTGGCTGGTCTTAGGACCCTTTTCCCTTCTACTGACTTGTCATATCCAGCCATGATATGGGAGTTGTGTCCAGTCCTACTGTATCTTGTTAATCGGTTGATAGACCTAGGAGGCCAGCTCTTTTTTCTTTTTTTAAAGGAATATAGAAGATATTTCCCCTGGGGGAAAGGGGAAGTTGGGGAATGCAGTAGAAGGAATAGAGGGAGGGGAAACTGCAGTCAGGATGTAATGCATGAGAGAAAAATAAAAGTTAAAAGAGAAGTTATTCTTGCCAGGACTATATCCAAGGACAGCTACTTAAGCAATAGTTTCGAGATACACACTTAGTTTCAAAGTTCATACATCTTATAGTGTGTTTCAAAATCAAGAATGCAAAGAACATGCTAGAATTGAGGATGAGAAACTATTAGTATTTAAGACTTGAATTATTCTACTACAAATAGCTTTTTAAAGATGAAGTATGTAAGCAAAGTACTAAACTAAAAATTCCCACTTTGACAACAAAACCATAAGCTACAATAGCAGTTTTATTGATTTTAGTCAGATTGATTTCTTCCGTTACTGGAACATTCTTTCCTGAATCTGTATTGTAAGCACATTCTGAATTCTGGCATCCACAGAGCTGTTCATGTTTCCATTCATGGTTTGTCACCTCTCCTCTCTACCTGGCAAAGACTTGCCTTTTAGGTTACTTTTATTGCAACTGTTTGAACAAAATGTTCTTTTTATAAATTTTTAAAACTCTAAGATCTATCAAAAGATACTTTTTTTGAAATTTAAGCAGCCATGCTATTTCTTACTCCAAAACAATAAAATATTAATGCTCTACATCTTGTAAGAATCAAAAATTTTCCAGAACAAAAGAACCCTACTTAGCATGAAAAGTATTGGATAGAATTTCGGAGATACCACTCCATTCCTTTGACTTTTCCTTGAGCTCAGGTTAAGAGAAAGTCAAGCATAATAACATGTATTAATTAGGATTGTTTGGTTGTTAGGTAACAAAAAGAAACCTTGCTTAATTAAGATAATATAAATGAAAATATGAATATAAAATGAAAACATGTTTAGAAAACTCAAGGGAGATTATGAAGTATTTAAGAAAAGAGATAGTTGCAAGATCATGCTGGCACTCACCTTTGATACCAGCACTGAGAGGAGGAGGCAGGCAGATCTCTGTGAGTTCGAGGCCAGCCTGGTCTATAGAGTGAGTTCCAGGACAGCCAAGGCTACACAGAGAAACCTTGTCTCGAAAAAACAAAACAAACAACAACAACAACAAAAGAGATAATTCTAAAAATAAAAAATAAAAACCAGCTCTCTGTTTCTGTTAGCTGTTATTACTATACTAACTTTTCTTGCATTTGATCTGCGGAGCAACACAAGTAGAGCCTACCAGTTGAGATTCAGCTTCTTTTGTTTCAGGGCACCTGCTGAGACTTACAAACTTACATGTTGAACTAAGTAGCAATTACATCATTACCATGCTCTATAGAATAAAACAGGAACATTTACACAGGCAGGCATTAAGGTGAATTTACCAATGTTTTCTTGAGAAACTATATTGATTCTATAACAAAATTATGAATCTCTGAACATGGTGTTCCAATTATGACACAAATTTGATTTGCATAAGAATTATTTTTAACTATCTAAAATAAGTATAATTCATTATTAAATAATGCTTTGCAACCATGCTAATAGGTCAAATATGGCCATCTGGTTAATATATAAATTATATTGTTCGATTTTTTTTTTCCTGTGGTGCTTTTTTTTCCTTTTTTGCCCTAGTGGTGCTGTGCTGCCTTGTAGGCCCTCAGTGTATGAGGAGGAGGCTCTTGGCTCTCATATGACTGTGGAACTGCGGGGAGGGACTGTTATGTAGGGACACTCCACTCCAGAGGAGTGGGATGGAAGGGATGGGGGTGGAGGGTAGGAGGGCGGGACTGGGAGGGGTGGAAAGAGAACACTGTGATGGAGATGTAACCTGAAGTAATAAATAAATATTAAAAAAAGAAAAAAAACCAAATTATATTGTTGTAATAAGTACAAACTAAACCATCTAGAAAGAGAATGAACTTTAAACATGATAAAATACAGTTCTTCCAGCTTCTTATCAGTAGTATGTTTATAGTAATTTCTATTAAGTAGATGTATTAGGCTTATCAACACTGTCATTAGTGTTCTGTAAATTAAAAACATTATAAAGAGATATAAAACAAAATATCAAATGTTATTGCTAAAACACAACAATTGTCATTTTGGTGTCCTCATTAGATTTAAATCACATGATCAGAAGACAATATATTTTTTAAATTAAAATATTTATTTTAGAAAATTAAGATAAGAATTAACATGAAAGATTAAGAGACATCTTACATAAACAAATTATTATTATTAGTAGTAGTAGCAGTAGTAGTATTTAAAACATTTATTTATTTCTTCAAGTTACATCTCAAAGTCACCTCCCTCCTCCCCCTCCTAGTACCCCCCTCCTACCCTCTTCCCAAGTCACCCTCCTATCTGCTTTTTGTTGTTGTTTAATTTAAGATGTATCTTCTTTCTCCCCAACAGCTCCCCTTTTAGTCCAATAACAGGCTCTTTTTCTTATAACAATAAATACAAACAATAAGAATTAGGCCACAATTATAGGGTATAACATTAATTCCCAATGTCCAGTTCACACATAAACAATTATTTTATGTAAAGTCGATCTCTGGGTCTTTTGGTCTGGCAACAAACTAGGCACAAAATATGAGAGAACTCTTTTTAATCTTAGGTTTTATCAAATCAGCCAATCTTTAAATTATTTCTTTTAATTTTTTGAGGTCATAATATAATGACATAATTTTTCTTTTTCCTTTCCTTCCTGCAAAGTCCTCTTCAAACCTCCTCCATTCTTATTTTCTTTCAAATCTGCATCCTCCTTTTCTTTATTTGTTGTTCATGCTTATGTATGTGTATACACACATATACTCTTAAAAAATAAATATAATGTGAAAGCGACTGTTACAGATATGCAATGCATTTGAAAATATGAAAAGACATTTCTGGTCAATGAACAGAGGAGATAATTATTAGAAATTTTAATTGTTTCAAAATAAATCTACATGGGGCTTAGTATAACTACAAAAAGAAAAAGAATACTTTCTGGAAGTTAGATAAATCATATTATAAAATTTAATAGTAAGAATGAATAACCAACATTAGCTGAGGTTATTTTGAAGATATTCTTCCTGCCAAACACTTAACATGGAAGCAAATATTAAGCTATAAGATTATAATGATCCATCTAGTGTATAACCAGTAATGCATCTTTAGATTGTGATAAGTGGAACTTGATAGAAATAGCCTAGAACACATAGCTAATATTAAAAAATAACAAATTTACACATTTTTTCTATCTCTATGGAGGAATTGGTTTATATTATGATAAAAGTAGATTGAATCTTTAGTTGAGAAGGTAATATTATTATTATTGTTTATGTTATTATTATGTGAAGCTATTTTCTGTACAAGATGAAATTTATTTTCCACTTAGTTGGAAAAAGAAAAGAGGACGTATAAGTGTGTGTGTGTGTGTGCATGTGTATATGTGTGTATGTGTGTATGTTTTCAGAGAGAGAGAAATTATCTTAAATGGATATGTTTAAAATATATAAAGAAATTAGGAAAATAGGACATCCTTGACTTCATAGAAATCTTACAGTGTTAAAGTTGAATATTGAAAATTATAAAGCTATTCTGAACAACTCAAATAAATACACAAAACTTAGTGACATCCTAAAGTTGTGTGTAAATACTTAATATTTAATAAATTCAAAGACACATAGATTGACATAAAACACATTTCCAAGATATTAACTGGTGAAACTTATGAATGTTAATAAGTATTTCAACATGCTAAAGTTTAGAACTCCAATCACTAATAATAAACTGATTTTATTAAGTAAAATCTACTAAAATTAAAATGACCATAGTAATTATTAAAAGATAATTATACCAACCATTTTAAATATGTGAGAATAGAGGCTGGTCTGATATTTTTCTGAAAAGATAAATTTATCAGTATATTTCAGGAATGTTTGTAAATATAAGGTCTGAGTGTAGATACAGTTCAGGCTTGTCTTGAACTTGCTATGTAGATCAAATCAAGGTGAAGTAATTATCCTTCCTCAGCTTCCCCTGTGCTTGCAGTACAGGCGTGTACTACTATACTTGATTGATTAGTACACATCAAATCCTTATTTTCTTATTTGGGGGAATATATCCTAAGAGCATTATTCGACATAATTGTATTTTCAGACATTTATTGGAAAAGGAGGCAAAACAAACTTTTATTCTGTTTTTGCTTAAAGGCTACCAATATTATGCAAGATACGACATAACACTCCCCTATCTCTGAAACCACTCTGCTTTGCTATAAGCAATCCTCCTCCAGCCCCTAACCCTCAGCACATCTCTTACTCAGGAGGGTTATAGAGAAATGAAGGAAATTTTGAAGTATCTTTCAGCTCTAAATTCTCTAGAGATCATTTTAAAAGAGAAACACATCTTCTTTAAAACTGTAGATCCCTAACAGTGTTCTGCTATTGTATTTCCTCAATTCATTTATTTTATCCATATAAATTGTTTACTCTACATTTCATCAGTAAATTTATATGGTACAAAGCAGAAGGGCTCTGTGCTAGGCATCATGGGAACAGACAGTAGTAAAACCTGGGTCTGTGGGTTGTCAAATCTCACAATTTAGCGAAAGGGGCCCAGGGAAGCATTATAAAGAACAAATCCATTCAATGAGTGCTGTGATAGAGGCATGAGCATGTAAACCCCCCAGTGGAGAAAGTTTAGAATTGACGTAACTGAAGCTTTAAGACCACAAAACTACCAAGACTACGATGTCAGGTTGCCTCTGACTTAAGTTGTGAGGTGAATGGGACATTTTCCCAAGTGGACAAGGTATGGATACAGCATTAAGGTAGGCTCACATGATAAACAAGTTGAGCAGTCACAGAGAAGAGAGCTCAGGGGACCACTTGAGACATCAGCCTGGTAGGATGGGATTGAACTCATTTGAAATTAATGCCAAACTCTGGTGTTTAAATGTGGCACACCAGCAAAGGGGAACTGAAGGAAGTATTTTGAAAAGGATTTAAAATTCTAGGGAAAGTGTTGCGGAAAAATAACTTAATCCAGAATTTGGAGGGTAATTGAATGAGGATGAAGGCAAAGATGCTGAATTAAAAGACAACAGTTGAGGTGAAAGAAGAGCACCTGAAACCATAGAATGGATGTACACAGGAAATGGAGATGGAAGCACAGGAAGAAACACAATGTCACTAGAGCTGTGGTTCTCAACCTGTAAGTTGTGACTCCTTTGGCAAACCTCTATCTCCAAAAATATTCACATTATGAGTCACAACAGTAGCAAAATTAGAGTTATGAAGTAGCAACAAAAATAATGTTTTGGTTGGGGTTCACCACCACATGAGGAAATGGATTAAAGGGCCACAGCATTAAAAAGGTTAAGAATTACTACTTTAGATTCCCTGTCACAGGCTTCCCTAAGAGAGCTTTCTTTGCATTTTTGTAACAGACCTACCATTGGAGTGATTTTAGTGTTTTTTACATTTGTACTGTTGATTAAACTGATACTACCTGCTGTGTCATTAATTTCTATAAGTAGAAAATGAAACACAGAAGTTAAGATATTGACAAGTTGAAATAAAATGTCATTGTTTTAAGTGATGATATATGCTCTCTTTACAATTAAAGTTAGTTTATTAAACAGAGATAAAGCAAAGTCAAGCATTTTGGCATGCTTATTAATCCTTAAATTACTATCCTTTTGAAATAAAATTAAAAAATCATTATTAATAATTTGAAGGTATGTCGCATATTAGTGAATGTGGTACTGTGTATGTGTGTGTTGTTTAGTGTGTACATAGTATGTATGCACACGCAATGTGCACTTGTGCATGTATCATGTTTAGTGTGTATATGGTGTGCATGTTACTTAGTGTGTATGTGGTGTGTGCATGTGTATGTGCATGTGTGTATGTGTGTGCATGTGTGTATGTGTATGTGTGTATATGTGCATGTTTGTATGTGCAGGTTTGTGTTATATGTGCATGTTTGTATGTATGTGTATGTGTGTGTGCGCATGTGTCTGTGTGTTGACTTGTTCATGTTGTGCTTATTTGGAGGCTGCAGGTTGATGTCATATGTCTTTCTTCATTTCTCTCCACCTTAATTTTTCAACAAGATCTGACACTAAGGCTAAATTTGACGTATTCAGCTAGACTCTCTAGCCAGAAAGCCCAAGGAAGCCACTTTTTCTTCTGTGTTGGGATCTTAGACAAGAGCTGCTGTGCCCAGGGTTCACATGGGTGCTCAGTTCTGAACTGAAGACTTTATACCTGCAGAGCAAATCCTTGGTAAGCACTGAGTATCTCTCAGCCCACTTATGTTGAATGAACACGTTGTAGGTAATTTCTAGAAATACTTATACATTCAAAAAAGTGAATATAAAGCACAATAATATTGAATATATGAAGATAAATAAATGAGCAAGGTTATTTGAAATTGCATATTTTTTCTTTCTAATTAAGAAAACTCAAGTTGGCTACAGAGTATTAACCTTACAAAATTAAAGCATGGAGAAATTCAGCAGTAAAATCCTATCTGTCTCTATTTTGTGAGTAATGTGATAAACTATGGATTTTAAAAGTCTAATTTATTTTATAACCATGAAAAATGAAGTTGTTATTGTGTTATACCTTTTCTTAAAATAAGTTAAAGCTTGAGGTACATGGTGGAGTTACTCTATTTTTAGATCTTGTTCAGCTTCATGGATTACAAGCTTACTAACTTTAATCTTTAAAAACTATATTTATTTTAATAGAAATTTATTTACTTATTTAATGTGTATATTCTCACATTTTGTAACCACATGTGTGGGACAGAGGACAACCTGTAGAGGGAAGTACTCTCCTTCCATGTTGTAGGTACTAGAGATTGAACTCACATCTTCAGACTTAGTGGCAAGGGCTGTTACTGGTTATGCCATCTCTTCCTCATTCTCTGTCTTCTGATTCCTGTCAGTCCTCATCATCCACTATAAGCAGAGGGATGGGTGACGAGGAAATTCCAGAGAGTAATGGGCTCAGTCTCTGGGGGTTGAAGACTAAGCTGAATCTAACCATGGTACAGTATTAACACTGAATGAAGTGTGAAAAAATAGGCAAAGAAGGGCTGAGGTGATGAAGAACATGTCAGAAGGTGTTTGCATTTAACAGCTTGCATTTTTCGCAGTGAACAGGAACTCAGACTTTAGACTCTGAACTGGAATCCAGTCTTATCATTCTTTCATTTTGAAATAGATCAAATGACACAATCTGATTAAAAATGGTTTCTTCATCTTTAAAATATAGATGATAACAGCATAGGAATATATGTCCCTAGAGTTCCTGTGAATTTTAAGCATACAGTAACAATTAGAAAGTATTTAATAAACTGATGGATGATATGTACAATATATGAGGATTTCTTTATCAATAGTGTTATCATGAAGCAAGTATTTGTGCCACCCTGCAACGAGATAAGTGGTTGGAGTTTGAGGACTTAAGGATCTTCAAGAGGAGCCAACCACAAAATGCTGCGTATGAGGGTCAATAGAGGAAGTCCTAGTCAGACATTGGAGAAGATGCTTGTGTTGTACATGGTCAACATGATTTTACCAGCAGTGTTCGCTAACCTCTTGGAAGAGTACATTACAGCCAATGTGAGTGCATAACTTGCATAGAGCAGACCGAACACAATGCATTCTCTCACTATTTCTCCTGTTTCTTTCAAAAATTACATACATTCCTTTTTTTAATGAAGGAAGGTACTTAACAGAATAGGTTCCATATTATAAGTGGTAATTATTTTCTGGCATTTTCTTTCAGTAAGAATCTGCCTGAAAATGAAAATGGAGCCTTGATTATTTTTCTCTTTAAGGTCATTAACTCTTATAATTACACTAAGTTTTAATCACAAAGTTAGTTGAAACTGAAAGATGTGAATGAGAAAGTTCTTTTAAATTCTGATGGATAGTCGTTAAGCTATGGGATTTAGTTTTCTTAGTTTTTTTTGGATATGTTCAGAAACCATGACTATAAAATAATTTCTTTTGAACCATATGAATACTTTCTTTATATTTCTTCCTTTCCTTCTTTTTTTCTTTCTTTCTGCTTTAGCCTCCATAGTCCTGCAGTGTTATTCATATGCTATCAGATCTGAACCACAAGTTTTAAGGTACTTATTTATGGAATTTATATAGACAGGTACCAGTCACCTAACAAACACTTGACAAATGTCCACTATTTACTGAATGTGCCATTTGTATTTTTTCTATTTTCCATCTCACACTTTTCTCTTCATTGATTATCATATCTAAAGCTTCTTTTTTCTCCTCTTCTGAGCTGCTGATGAACCGGCATGAACTCAAGTCCTTGCTTTCCCACACAGGCTTTGAAATTTTTAGTAAGTCAGTTAAATTGTATAAACCTCTGAAGTTTCATGTTTCAATTGGAATAATGAGCACTCACATTTTATAAACATTTAATTTTGCTTAAAGGCTTAGTGCAACAACTGCACATTGCGAATAACCAACATATGCTGTTATTTTCCCTTCTGCCTCCTGAAAATAACAAGCCCTCTGAATAGTTCTACTGAGTATCAAAGAGACACTGAAACTCCCCAGTTACACAGATATTTTTACAAATTTCCTCTGCATACTTTAGTTATAAAACATTTGATATCTCCAATAATTAGAAATAGTGTGTTGTCTGAATGTAATTTGTCATTTCTTCAAGGTTTTATTAATACACTATCAAGATTGGTTAGGACTTTTTTTTTTCTCATTTTACTTGCAGTCACGGTTTGAACCTTTCATTTATTGTTAGAAGCTTAGAGTGAGATACAGAATAAGAAACTGAACATCCACATTAATCCATTTTGTTTGGGGTGAAATGATAGGAGAGGTAAGGGGTAATACTGTTGCTTCATACAGCACCCATGTGATGTGTGCTAGAATACAATATTCCTTTCACAGTAAGACTCACAGTGAGATTGATCTTATTTACAAGGTAAAGGAGAAACATAGCTCTGTGCCAAGAAGTTAACCAAAATTTGGTCACACTCAACTCAAGCAGAGAACCATACACACCCATAACTATGCCTACGGGTCAGAGAACAGTCAACCCTATGCCATAGAATTAATTGAAGATCAATATTATTCATTTTTTTCCTTTTGTATATGGTGCGTTTGTCTTCCTCTGTGCATGTGGACCAGTTTATGTGTGCATTCAGACCACAGGTGAACACTGGGTATCTTCTACCATTCCCCATATTTCTCTTTGATACATCATCTTTGAGTGACCTAGACTCCATCAATTCAGCTAGATCGATGGGCCAGAGAACTCTGGGGGTTTCCTGACCTTGCATCCCTAGTGCTAGAATTACTGACAAATGTAGACATGCCTGCCATTTTATATGTGTAATAGGAGAGATCTGAATTCAGATCCTCATACTTAGACAGTAAGCACTTTTGTAGACCAGGTTATCTCCATAGCTCTCTATTCATTTTCAAAGTATTTAAAGGAGAAATGAAAATTAAAATGTTGGCAAATGAGAGTGATAAGACACAAGTCTCATAAAAGGTAATGATTTCTAAAATACTCTTAATGCTGCTTAAGACATCTCTAATATGCTCCAGTTCCTGTACTTTTCTTTGTTGACTTAAGTTTTATAGGTGACTATTTGGTCTATATTCATCAGCAGTGCTGAGAAACTCTGTCTTGTGTAAGAATAATTCTAAAGGCACATTCTTTTCAGTTTCTTTGAACATTCTTAATTTCTCTTTTGTCTTTTGTTATTCTTATGTAAACATTATGTCTATGTTAATTACATAGCGCCAGCTGACCTGGAACTCATTGTACAGACCAGGCTGGCCTTGAACTCACAGGAATCCATCTGTCTTTTCTTCTTGAGTGCTGGGACTAATGGCATGTCACAAGCTCTGGTGACTTGAGTTAAATTTTATACTCCCCCTCTCTACTATGATTTTGCTTTATTTAAAACTAGAGGAAATGAAAAATCATATTTGCTATCATTTTATTATTATAAAGGAAATAGAAAATTCATGCAGGGAAGTTGTAAGTTACTGAAAACATCTGAGAAGAACTCAGGACATCCACAAAACCCACTAGCCCACCCCTCAAACTGTCCCCGATCCTATGTCCAGCACCATCCACCACCCTGCACTCTCTTCACAAAGCAGACTTTGTTGCCTGCTTTTGAATTATGTAAGTGAAATTACTTTAACACCTGGCTTCATTTTACTTCAGTTTTCAATACAGAGCAGGAAAAGGACATCTCCACTAGCAATGTTAGATTCAATTATTTAAATTCGCTTTGTTGGATATTCAGTATTTAATTTTAAAGCCCAATGAACTATTTTATAGAATAATAACTTTTAATACCTATTAATGAGGTTTAAATATATGAAGAATTAAGTTTTTATTACAATACCTATAATTTCTTTGAAAGTGGTAAAGAGGATATTAGTTCTTTTTTTTTAAGTCACTTTGGACATGTTTCTATCATTTAAAAAGAAATAATAGACTTTATTTTTGAGAAAAGTTTTAGTTTCACAGCAAAATGTAGCAGACAGAATAAGAGTACCTATAGTTGACACTAGACATCATTATGGAGATGTGTGTTATGGGCTTTTACAAGTATGGCGTATAGCCAATGCTGTACTATCATGTGAAATAGTTCTATTACCTTCAAAGGTGGGTCTTCCATATGTTCATACAGACTGCCTCCTCCAAGGCCTAGAAATCCCATCTCTTTTTAGTATCTCCATTTCTATAGTTAAGAGTTATAAGATGGCCTTTGTGGATTGGTTTCTTTCACTTAAGAATATATATTTAGGTTTTCTTCATATCTTAGAAGTAAAGTTTTTGGAAGCATATAGTAATATTGCATTGTATAAATACATGTACCACCTTTTATCAATTTTTATAGTGAAAGTTTTTTTTTGTTTTCAAGATTTGACAATTGTGAATAAAGATCAATGGGCAAGTTTCTACATAGACTTTAAAAACTCAGATTTTTAGTGACTATCAAGGGATTTGTTTCTCAAGAGAGTTTATAAGATTTAATTGTTGAGATGCCATTATATGAATCATACTTTAAAGCCAAAACATAACGTGTATGTGTGTTTATCTATCATCATTGTGTGTTTTGTGAATTAAGACTGAAGTAGGACAAATATAATATGTAAAAATATATATAAGTAAAAACTAAGTTTGAGTTTAAAGACTATCCAATAAAGAAATTGCTACATAAAGATACATCAGAAAAATTGAAACCATGATTTATACATGTTGACATTTGATATGAATTCTGATATATCTTCATCCTTCTTCCAGGAACTGGCACTCTCATGACTTTTAGCTTTAATCAGCATCTCTGAAAAGTAATTTTCATTGCCTAATTTCATCAGTGTTTGTTGTAGACATCAAAGAAAAGGAAATTACACAGTTCCATATAGTTATCCAGGATAAAAATTCGAAACAACTAAAAATATCAGTGTAAGGTTTACCAACATGTTCTTTTCTCCTCAGCATGAAAGTCTTTTCTTTTACCAGGGAGCAATGCACAGTTGCTTGCCTTATTTCAGCTACTAATGTCAATATGTCAGAGTTGTCACAAACTGCAGAGTCAATATTTCTAGAGTGCTAAAGATATGTTTGAGAAAGCCACTGTGTTCTTCAGCATGTACCACTCCCATTTCCACCAACATTCAGAAATAATTTTCTGTCCATATCTTTTTATCCTGAAATCTCATTGGGTATTTCTCCTAAAGCTTTGATTCCTGAGCCTCGGAGAGAGGAGGTGTGATGCAAATGTCAGATTTTGAGCTGACTACTCCACAGTCTCATTCTCTGCACACTGACCAATTATGGATCTCTGTATTAATCACATCTAACACATAAAGAAGCCTCTCCATGAAGTTTGAGAAATACATTAACCTATGGGTATAAAGATAAGAACTTAAGGAAAAGTTCATTACTATTTCCAATTTGGCAGAATAATAACATTAAGTTCTTCCCTAGGGCCTTTGACCTGGCCAGCCACAAGACTTAGATTGCAGCACCAGGCATGAGTTCTATCTTAAGGAGTGGGCTTTAAATCCAATAGAAAACTGAGTAGTTATATGCATCACATACATGCCAATATTTCACCAGTGGGCATATCTTGCCACGCCAGTTGTTATTGTAGTTTTCAGGATTCACAAAACCTCTGCCACCAGGGATGCTAGCTCATAGGGAAGAAGTTTATAAGACAATGCTTCCTTGATATCTCCATGTCTATCAATATGCGGTGTCTCTAGTAATGGGCTTACCATTAAGATTTAGATGGAAACCAAGACCAAATATGGTAGCCTCTATTGTTTTCCTTTGAGGTCTGTGGGCCCACACTATCCAATAATGTCCCCCCAAAGTAACCCATACCTGGCCCTGAACATTTTATTTGATAGCTTATACTCTCTAGGAGAGGCATTGTTCCCAAGTTATAGGGTAACTTCATTTAAACTCCTCTTTTATAGTATATGTTTATATTTTAGGAAGTTTCTACAGAAGAGGTGGTAAAGATGGTAAGAACCAGAGGCCATGGACTATGGAGCAAAACAGTATTTGTCAGACATGAGTGGGCCTTGAACACAGGAAAGCACAGTGGCTGTGACTACATGCATGAGATTTGTACAAACCAGCCAGAAATCTAGGTTGGATGGGGAAAGGGCTTATGAAGTTCCATGCCTAGCTGAGGAGCTGCTGGCATTGACGGCTGCTGCAGAGGGAGAGTCAACTTTCACAGTGGTGTGGCCACTGAGGGGCTACCCATATTTCAGGAAATAGTTCCATACCAACATATATATATATATATATATATATATATAGGCAGTGTGGAAATGGATTGAAAAAACAAAGAACATTTTAAGTTGAGAGTAAAGGAGTGTGAGAGAGAAATTAAAGAAGAGGGGATGCAATGTAGGCTTTACAAAAGGTTTACACTGATAGTTCCATGAATTTTTCCAGGCACTATTTAAGTAATAATTAGTTGTCCATAGCTTTCTGATCTTGATAAATAAACTTCTATCAAATCTACAAATATAACTGGTATGTCTGTCTTATGTATAGACACTGGCTGTGAGTAAGGAAGAGGAATGATGTTTTTCATTGATGACACCTTTAATTAACTTGAATATGTGAATGAGAAACTTTTTTTTCTTTTTCCTTTTTTATTTAAGGTATATTTTTCTCCCAACAGCTCCCCCCCTTTAGTCTAATGAAAGACTCATTTTCTTATACCAATAAATACAATACAAAGCAATAAGAACAATTAGGTAACAACTATGAAAAATTATATAGTATAACATACATTCCCAATGTCCAGTCCATATGTATTTGGCAACTGATAATAATATTCTATTATCTATCTTGATGAGTTTAAAGTTCTATACCTAACTCAGTTTCTATCCTAACTGGCAATACCAACTTAAAAAAAATCTTCGTAGATCAAGAACATCCTTTAAATTCCTAAGCAACTTAAAATTTAACTGTGAGACTGTAACTATCTAGTATTAAACCATATCAGAGACCTTAGAAGGATAAATATATCTGAATAAACAGAAAGTGCAGAGCAAGCAGCTTCCAAAACTAAGAAATGATAGACAAGTGGCTGCCTGGATAGTCTCCAGTTTTCTCTCTTTAACATTGGAGCATCTATCCTCAGCCTTTTTAAGAATTACATAGGTATAATACCTTAAAAAGAGTTAACCTTTATTTTGTATTAATATACAGAAATCTATACAAATGTATGTAAAAAATTAATTAAATTACATTGGGTGTCATTTGTAGAAATAATTAGTTAAATTGTTTAACAGTATTTATATTATATTTAATTAGTTCAGCGGCCGTTAATTCTTATCCAGATATTATAAACGAATACACACAGACACCAAGTGGATTTTAACAAGCCTTGGCCTGAATTGTGCAGTCTTGGCCCATCTAAGCTAGCTCTTAATTCTACTACCCAAATATGACCCCATATATACATAGGTCCCATTGGACTGCCATTCTCCACGATATGCCGATGTTCCTGGCCATGTGGAATGAGGTTCTTGTTTTCTAACCCATGGTGTATGCCTCCTTCTTCCTGCTGCTCCTGGCTGGAATGCATTAATCCTTTGTCTAAAGCACATGCTTCCTATTCTAATCTCAAGAAGTCCCACCTTTCTTTGCCCAGTCTCAGGCTTCAGCATGTTATTTAACCAATCAGAGTCAATATAAGTAACAGACAGCAAAAAGGACCAATTAACATTTAGAATGCTTAACAGGACACCATCAAATTTAGCCAAATATAACCTTAATTTTTTATCAATGTACAAAGATATAAGAGTAGATTCAATAATATACTACTTTTTCTTTATCATTCCTATATCATGTCTATATTCTCCCCTTTTTTTTCAAAACCTGAGGGACTTTTTTTTTCTTGAATTTTTTTATTGCTTCAAGTTACAACTATATCACAGTGCCCTCATTCTATCCCTCCTAGTTCTGCCCTTTCACCCTCTCTTTCCTCTCCCTCCCGCCCTACTCCTTCGATGTAGAGTGTCCCTCAACAGTCATATGCAGGCTAAGAGCTTCCTCTTGTGCTTGGGGCTAAAATAGTAGTACTCCTTGGGCAAATTGTCCCCTTAATAGGTAACAAAGTCTATGTTCCTGATCCTTTTGGTGTATTGGTTGTAGGATAGTTATCCTGTACTATATGGATAAGATTCAATTATAAGTGAGTAGCTGTCATGTGCCTCTTTGTGAGTCTGGGTTAGCTCACTCAGGATGAGCTTTTCTGGTTCCACCCATTTGGCTGCAAATTGCATGATTTCCTTGATTCTGATAGCAGAGTAGTATTCCATTGTATAAATGTACCACAATTGTTTTTTTTTTTTTCATTCATTCATCAGTTGAGGAACATCTGGGATGTTCCAGTTTCTATCTATTACAAATAAGGCTGCTGTGAGCATAGATGAGGATATGTCCTTGTGGTTTGGTGAGGAATCGTTTGGTTGGATACCCAGAAGTGGTATGTCTGGGTCTTGAGAAACTTTTCTTAAACATGATCTATCTTCACAGGTATGAACTTATTAGTTATTATTAAAATGAGTTTTTATAGCAGTATATTTATAATGCTTTCTTTTCATTCCTTCATAGGCCAAGCACTTCTTTAGTTTATATCATATGGACCTTTCAATGGGGGTTCAGTTACGATACATCAATGATGATACTTTGGACAATAATATGCTAATATGTGGATAAAAAAATACCATTTTATGTTGGAGGATTCTTAGTATTTCTTGAAACCTCTTCTTTTGTTTTGTTTGAAAGTGATAGGATTGTAATGTGCTTCACTGATACCGAAACAAAAAATAAACCAGTCTATAAATTTTCCAGAAGCCTCTGTATACAAAGTGTTTATGAAAAGAACACATTTAAAAAACTCAAGGATGATTTCAGATGGATGGCTTTTTGTCCTGAAAGAGATTAAAGCAGAAAGTGAAATCCTGCAAGCAAGAGTTCTTAAGTTCATAATGTTTTAAGTTCATAAAGGAGTTCATTCAGGAGTATGTGCAAACACACAGTTCTCTTCACTTACAAGCAGAAAAAAATTTAAGAATAATAAAAATATAGGTGGAAAGCAAGATTATCTCTATGTTTCCTTGCCAATATCAAGATTAATTTATCTAAATTTAGAGGGTAACAAAAACTTTTGAATGGTTCATATATTTGAATGGAAACATGATAAGGCAAGTAACATCTGAACTTGTGTTAATTTTTGATTTGCATTTAGAGAAAATGTTTCTAGAACCACTACCAATATTATTATATTTTTAATATTATGGTTGAACAGCAACCAGAATCAAAAGTGTTTTGATACTGTGAACAACATTCACCACTTTAGTAACTTTCTAGCATCACAATTTAGGTGCACCATGATTGTAGATTAATACAATGAGCCATTTAAAGTGTTAGGCATCAACTGTGGCTTTATACGTAGCTCAATCTGAAGTGTCCCTAAAGAACCCTGGCTTTTACTGACATATACCCGGTTAGGCTATTCAATTTGATATCATTAAGACAATAAATTTGCAGATCTGCCAAAACATAATACATTTAAAGGGGTCCTTGAAATAATGACACCTGATTAGCCTACCTATCTCTGCCATTTGGTAGGAATTAGGAATAAACTGTTAAATGTTACATCGTGATCCAGCCATAATTCTCTAAGACTTTAAACAGTTCCCTTATGGATAAGTGAGTATGATTAGTTAATCACTGTAATAGCAAATGATTTTCATAGTTTTTATAGTTTCTTGACAAATACATAAAATTGATGGGTTTGAGTCATTTGACATGTAAATTTAAAAGGATCAAATACAGTGAACTGTGCAGCCTTTAGGGAAAGCAGTAAATTGCTTCAAGCTTCATATTGTTTTCATGTCTCCATGATATTTAAGTTATAAGCCTTTAGTATTTGAGTTAAAATAGTATTTTATTTTTCATTCTTATTCAAACAAATTATTTACATGAATATGAGATAACTCTCATAAAAATACCCCAGAGACTTTTTTAATTTTTTAAAATCTCACTGCAAGTTTTTTTTTAATGATAAATTTGAATTCATCTGTATTTGATTTCTAATTAAGTCAAAGAATTGGTATTAGACTTAAATAAAACTTTCAGATCTATTTTCACATCTATATCTATGCAATGGTTCAAATATCAAAGGACCCAAATGGGGCAATGTCCTGAAAATAGCCAATTCGAATTGCTAAGAATGAATTCATTCAGTAGATTATTCATGCAACAGATTGCCGATAAGTGAGTTTTATGTGGTAATATTTGTTTCTACTTGACAAGTGAAACAAACCATTCCTTTGGGAACAAGCAGTTAACAAACACCCAACGAGGTTCTCCCATGCAATAGAGTGATAGAGCAGAGATGAGGGAAGGAGAGTGTGGCTAGAACTGATTCTGCAAGGAGTCAGAGAAGGTGCTGTCAGGGTGGAGGTATTTGAACTAAGGCTGAGATTATGAAGAACCTAGGAAAGACTAATGTTTTCTTGCTTTAAGACAGAAAAGTTGTTTGGTTTGGTTAACTATCATACTAAATTCATTTATCCCAAGAATTAGATCCTTTTTATTAATAAGTGTATTTTTTTAATTCTAAAGATGGTTTTATTTTTCCTGGGTTAAGGTGGCCCTTCAAATAGTTCCCACTGTGTGGACACCCAAAGAGATCCATGGACTGATCTTCACTGGAGTCTCTACAGTACCCCACTGCTGTTGAGAAGTACTATTTTGAAAATATAAGTGGTTCCCCCACCAGCCAGCCACTACAGTGACTATTTTGTGAGCTTTTATAGAGAATAAACTCTCCCCATCCATCCATTTCCTCCCTCTTCTTACAACAAGGAGAAAGTAATTGGTTTGGTGGAGTCAGATACATTTTTTACCTCTGTACACATGGGTGGGTTTATCTTCTAGCTAATGTATGTGATGAATGTTCTTTATTAATAGACTCCTCAAAGGAAAGCAGTAATAAGGGCTGAGACATCTCCTAAAGTAGGATGGGGGTTTCTGCCTGTTTTTTCATATGCAGCTGCTGACTTAAGATGACTCTCTTGACTTGAGAAACACACAGCACAAGTTGACCTCGTTCAACTGAAAACTGGGCCCTGATGTATAACTTTTTCTATGAAGCTAAGGAGGAGAAGACTTCTGCAATCTCTCCTCTGGTTATGAAGTTTAATTATGGAGTTTGAAGCCAAAGCTACCACTAATTCAAACACAATTGTATGTTCCTTTGATTCTTTGAGGTATATGTTTCCTTGGAGACCTCCATTAAATAAAAGAAGCACTAGCTAAGCCCAGGGGACCTGAACATCCTAACTTTCATACCCACACAATGCAAGTCCTTCACAGATCCTGAAAGGAAAGTAATGCAGGCATATGTACACATGATACTGAATTTGGAACAGGTATGAAAGATACCCCCCCAACACATAATGCTTGTTTCTCCTGTCCATTGTAATACAAATGGTAAACTTAAGAATATAACAATAGCAGCAACATAAATAAACTGGGCAACACTGGAAAGGGTAAGCCTCTGCTGGCTGCTGATGCTGTGTTAATGTGAAGTTCCTGAATTGAAAATAATCTCTTTTTCAGTGCCTTGTTTAGCCACAGTGGTATTCTTAGTATATCATTTATTTCTCCAAAAAGCTCTCATGGAAAATATAGAGTTGACAAAAATTGCAACATTTATTGTCCCTGTGATATGCCAGGTAGGTTTCTGAGAGCTATTAATATATTATCTCATTTAATCCTCAAACAACAACAACAATAAACACAGGGATAAACATTACACCATTTCTGCAGATGAGTAAAGTCAACCATCTATCCATGCCTTTGCCTGATTAAGTGGTGAAATCAGGAATTGTGCCTTTGAAGAATTACTTAGTTCATAGTTACAGCTCTAATTACTATGGCAATTATGGTAATTACCCTGGTAATTAAGGTATATCACCTCTAATGATAACACTATTGGAGAAGTAGGGGAAAATTGTTTCTGAATGAAAACTTATCTAAAAGAGGAGTAAACAAAACCTTTACTGTTTGAACAAGAGCTTGGCACGGATGGGGTCAGGTCTGTTCTTGGTGACAGTGTAGTTAAGTAAATCAGAACAGGCTGAGTAACAAAAGCCAGTATCTTTCAAAGCAGTGAATCAAACAGATATTAAGTTAATATTATTCAACCAAATATGAGCCTACATGTAAAAATATCCATGGATTTCTTGAGACAGAGAAAGATATATTAGAGTTTTTTCCAAAGTTAATAATAAAAAAATCATGATGTAACACTCATACAAACATATACAAACACAAACATTTGAACATATGTACACTTACATGCACAAACAAACATGCACACACACACACACTTTATGCCATTTTTATCTCCCCAAATATATCCCTTCAATCTCCTTGCACTCAGTCATTCTTGGTATTCTTTTATTAAAAAAAAATTATTTCTTCAAGTTACATCACAATCATAGTCCCCCCCCCACTTCCTGGTCTCACCCTCCTTCCCTCTTCCTCTTCACCCTCCTATCTCCTTTTTTTTTATTAATGTAAGGCTTATCATTTTTTCTTCCCCAAAGCTCCCCCTTTTAATCCAATAAAAGGCTCTTTTTCTTATAACAATAAATACAACACAAAACAATAAGAACAATTAGGCCACAATTTTGAAAATTATAAGGTATAACCTAATTCCCAATGTCCAGACCATATATATTTGGCAGCTGATATTAATGTTCTATTATCTATCTATCAATCTCAATGAGTTTAAAGTTCTGTTCTTAACTCAGTTCCCATCCTAACTTGCATTACCAACTTAAAAACATCTTCTTAGACCTAGAACATCTTTTTAATTCTTAAACAACTTAAAATTTAACTGTGAGACTATAAGTATCTAGTCTTCAACCACATCAGAAACCCGAGAAGGATAAATATATCTGAATAAAGAGGAAGTGCAGAGCCAGCAGCTTCCAAAACTAAGAAATGACAGACAACTGGCTGCCTGGACAGCCTCCAATTTCTCTCAGTACTTGGAGCATCTATCTTCAGCCTCTTGGCCCAGTATCTCTGACAGACATTAATTGCAAAGCAGGAATTATGAAGGACTTGCCTACCCTGACTTGACAGAGCTAGGCTGTCAACCCAACTGCTTCCAAGTTTTGTCCATTTTGGACAGCTTTCTATCTACACTTGAAGCAAGGGATTTCTCTTGGCCAGTGACAAGCTTACCACTAATGCAATCATATCCAAATGGAGAATCTTATATGCTCATCATCTACTTGGAGTAGAATTGGGGGGGGGGTACTGTCAGGAGCTGACATGTCTCTATATCAAAAAATCTTAAGTTAAGAAAACATCTTTGAATGCCATATTCTACAGATCTCTTGAGGTTTGTGAAGACCACCTATCTATCTCTGTATATTTGGATAAGCAAATATTGCTTGTCTCTTAACAACTTGATTTATGATTAACTTAGAAAACATCTATGATACACTATGCCAATAACAAACAAAATGACATGTTAATTATCCTAAACAGTTTGTGACAGTTGCTATCAAAAGGCCAAAACTTCCTATTGTATTTTTAAGAATTACCTAGGTACAATACCTTAAAAAGAGTTAACCTTAATTTTGTATCAATATACAAAGATCCATACCAATGTAGCCAAAGGGAATTAGACCTCAATATAAATCTGGACCCACTAAATTAAATAGAATAAAAAGTGCGGTAAAGCCTGGAACTCATTGGCACGAGTAGCAACTTCCTGAACAGAACACCAACAGCTCAGGCTCTAACACAAACAATCAATAAATGGGACCTTATGAAACTGAAAAGCTTCTGAAAGGTAAGGACACTGTCATTAGAACAAAATGGAAGCCTACAGATTGGGAAAAGATCTTTACCAACCCAATGTCCAACAGAGGGCTAATATCTAAAATATATAAGGAACACAAGAAATGAGAAACCAAAAAATCAAATAACCTAATCAAAAAATGGAGGACAGAGCTACACTGAGAACTCACAAAAGAGGAATTTCTGAAGGCCCAGAGACACTTGAAGAAATGTTCAAGATCTTTGGTCATCAGGGAAATGCAACACAAAACAGCCTCGAGATTATACCTCACACCCATCAGAATGGCTAAGATAAAAAACTCAAATGATATGATAGCACATGCTGGTGAGGATGTGGAGAAAGAGGAACACTCCTCCATTGCAGGAGAGTATGCAAACTTGTGCAATTACTTTGGAAATCAATCTGGCAGTATCTTAGAAATTTGGGAATAGTTCTACCTTCAAGACCCAGCCATAGCCCTCCTGGGCATATATTCAAAAGATTCTCTACCAAACCACAAGGGCATTGCCTCAACAATGTTTATAGCAGCTTTATTTGTAATAGCCACAAACTGGAAACAACCTAGATGTCTTCAACTGAAGATGGATTAAAAAAAAAAAAAAACAAAAACAAAAAACTGTGGTACATTTATACAATGGAATTCTTGGCATTCTTGCATGCCATTCTAGGAACAAGTGATTTGCTTTCTGCAATTAGATTTCTGCTTCTTTAAAAAGGTAATAAGGATAGAAACAACATTTTGCAATTTCTGTATCAAGTTCATTCTATTTAGCTCCAACTGTTTGAAACTCACCTATGTTATTATGCCTTCAAAGTGCTTTGTTTTTTTCTTTTAATTTTGCAAGGGTATACTACAATTTGCTTATCCATTCAGTAGCTGATGGATATTTTAATTGATTTGATTTTCTTTGCGCTATGAATAAGTGAAATATTCAAGAATATTCTAGGAACATCAAGGACAGCTCACTGGAAAGGTTTGTCCTCTTGTTTCCTATATGTGAATATTTGGGAGTAAAATTCTGAATTTTCTGGTCAGAACCCATTTAACCTGGTAAAAATTTATAAATCTTAGTTCTGGGGTATCTTACCACATGGTATAGAAGCATAGCACATCAGACAATTGCTTTGGTTTGCTCTTCTCCAGCACATGGTGACACCGATCACTTAAGTTTTAGCTGTCTATGTAGGTAGTGATTTATCACTATGACTCTAATTTGCATTTCTCTGATTGTGCATAATCTTCTTTCCATATACATACTTGTCATTTCTTAATCTTCAATTGTCACTTCAAATGTTTTGCTCATTAAAAACTAGAATCTGTGGCTGAAGAATTGTATCAGTGATTGAGAAGACTTGTGCTCTTACAGCGGGCCTAGGTTTGATTCCCAGTGCCCACATGGCAGATCACAGTCTTCTGTTACTTCAGTTCCAGGGGATCTGATGCCCCTTTCTGACTTCCACAAAGACCAGAAATATATGTGGTTCATATACATACATGCAGGCTTAAACTCATACACATAGAATGATACAATATAATAAATCTAAAAAAATATATAGAATCAAGCCAAGCATATCGTCACATACCTTTAATCCCAGTGCTTGTGAGGCAGAGACAAGTAGATCTCTGTGAGTTTGAGGCCAACTTGGTTGATGTAGGGAGAAAAATCTTATTACTGAGTTGTAGAAATACTTTTTCTTATAGAAAAAAAGTTCTTTATTGATTATGTATGTAATTATATATAGCAATTATTTCACATGTGAATATATATATAATAGCAGTAGTTTTTCGTTTTTATAACTATCATTTGACAAACAACTTTACTGGCATGCAATTTATCAAATTTTTCTTTACTATCTTATTTTTTTCCATCATAAGAAATTTGTGTCTCACTCAAGACTAAAAACATCTCAAGTGTTTTCCTTTGAAAATTTGAAAGGTTTAGCTCTAATGTTTAAGACTATGATCCTTGAAGTCACATTTGAATATAGCATGAGGTGAGGATGGAGGTTGAGTTTTTAAATATGCATGTTCAGTTGTTCACTACCAAACAGTGGAGAGATGTCAGTAACCCACAGGTAATCTGTGTATTTGCTGAAACTTACACTAAGTTACATTAAGTAGTATAAAAATATTTTTTATGTTTCCTTTCTCTGTAATAATCTTAGTCACTCCTATGTTCCTTATTCTTTATAGATGCCTCAGGCTTTTCTGCAAAAGCAATCATGTCATCAATAAATAAAGGCAACATGACTTCATCTTTCCTTGTACACATAGTATTCACTTCTATATTGTGTATAGCACAGGCTGAGTCCTTTGTTTGAATGTTGAATACAAATGATAAAGAAGGAAATGGCTTAGGGTTGTAAAAGTATTTGTGGCATGATACTGAGAATCTGAGTTTCATCCCTAGAGCACATGGTGGAAAGAGAACCAACTTACGTGTTGCACCTCTTAAATACACACACACACACACACACACACACACACACACACACGCATGCACGCATGCACGCACGCACACACACAAGAAAACAATGGCATGTGTACATATGACTGTCATTCTGTAGCAAAGCCTTTCGAAGAAAATCAAAAGATAGCTTCATACTTAATTTATCTGAAAACAAACTACATGAAAATAGTGAATAGGGGCTGGAAAGACATTGAAAATACATCTGACTGATGTACTGCCTAAAATCAATAAGGTGTGTTCCTCCTGTGAGGTAATATATGTATTTAAAATAATGCATCAAGCAAAGTAGAATTGAAATATTAATAGCATAGTAACTACTTGAGAGTTTACTGCATTTTGTGTGCTTCATATTCTGGCAGTGAATAATACACATAAGTTTGAAAATGGATATCTTATATGAAAGGTAATTTTAAATCTAGCTTTCTATCACCAACTACAGAATTTTTAATACAGGACACATTTCTTATGGTGGTATCAATGATGTAAATAACTGTGAATGAATTTCCTTGGCCCACCATTATGAAAGATTTACAATATTAACAAATTTTCAGAGATCCTTGTGATTTTTAAATATAATTTCAATAATATGAATATTATGATCTAACATAGAAATAATTCCATGGGTATGGGTGTATATTGAAGTTTTGCTGTAAGTTTTTCCTAATTCACAAGAAATATGACATTTAATAATATAGGCCAGTTCTTTTAATATTACCCACAGTGAATTTAGAAATATTGTATTTCTGGCTGGTGAGGTGACTCAGTGAGTAAAACTATTTTTTTCCAAGGCTGACAACCCAAGTTAAATTACTGGGTCCATGTTGGAAGGTGAGAACTGACTTCTTCATGTAGTCCCCTGATTCCCATATGTGTGCCAGGAAAGGTGCTTGCATGAACACACAAATGTATAATTTTAAAGAGCTGTTTTCAAACTATCACATTGAAATACTGATTAATTTTTTATAATAAAGGTCATTCCCATTTGAATAAGCCACATTTCCTTCACTTTTTTGAGCAAATAAATGTGTCCAAATAAATAGAGAAGTTTCAGAAGATATAAAATTATTATAATATATCTGTGTCAGAGCTGCTTTTGAGTAAGGAGAGGAAACATTGAGTGGAATGCACAATGCCCCCAACTTACTCTGAGACATTTTTTTTAATTGAGAAAATGAGAGAGACACAATATATGAAAAGCAATCTTACAAGGAAAATTCAATACTAGTGGTTTGAACAGATTTCCTTCAGCCTTACCTGGATGTGAAGTTATAAAGAATAGAGACAAGAAGATTTAAAAATCCTTTACGTGTGTAGTTCAGTTTCCAAAGCTTGATTTAATTACTGTACCAGTCTCCTAGCAATAATGCATGTGCTATCTCTCTTTATCCATCCCTCTCTCAGAGGCTGACATTCTCTAAAGCCCTGTTTTAGGGATTGCAAACCTAGTTGTAGAGAAGTAGGTTGCAGGGTTAGGCTTTGGAATCACTGCTAAACATTACATTGTTTTCCTCTGGCAACTGTTTGCCTATGTCTCCTATTACTGCCATTAATAATTAAGGGAGCCAAAGCATGGGAAATCAAATAACTTTCCTGTAGTTTTACACTTTCCCAGATGCAAAGCTAGGATCTTAGAATCTATTTCTTGAGTCCCATAAACCTTTGTTCTTTTTCTGACATCATGCTACAAACTTATCTTGAAGTGGTTTTCCTGAGAACATTGTAGTTCTCCCACATTCAAGAATAAAGTTGAAAGAAAAAGAATGTGTTCTGTTCTGAGGGTAAACAAGGATAAAAATTGGTACCTACATAATTCAATATCCTTGCAGACATGTGTATGCATCTTCACATTAATTAACACTGTTGTGTGATGTCTTCCAAGCAGGAGACTAAATGCTTGACTCTAAGATTACTCCTTTCTGTGGTTGTAAATAGCTTTTATTTTCAGTTTTAGCTGGTGGTCTAGGTTTGTGAGTTCCATGCATTGGAAATAGCCTTTTTAGAAAAAATTCAGCATATTGATTATGCATGTATACATTGTGCACATATACATGACCAATTTTGGAATTTTTATTTAAGAATTCAGATGTTAGACAAGCATTGTGGTGTATTTTACCTTATGATTCTACCTTGTGAGAGGCTATGGCAGAAGAATCATGAACTCTAGGCCAGCCTGAGACATTGCATAAGTTTTGTTATTATTATAGACAGTATGATGAGAAATACTGTATTGGATGGTGATATCAAGAAATGAGAGAAAACATAACCTTAGTGGTTAAGTGAAAAGTAGCTACAGTGGTTAGAACATGGCAATGAAGGCACGCATTCGACATTCAATATGCATGCTTCCAACATTATGGTAGAACCATGTTTTAGTTTGGACCTCATTAAACTGCAATCTGAATTATTTGGATGCGAACAGAACAAAGTTCACTCCTAAACTGCATACAGAGCTAGTATTTCATAAGCTCATTAATTTTGCAATCTAATCACCCAAGGGCCATTTGACCTAATTAAAAAACACAAACACAAACAAGCTCTCTTAGTTACCCTTTGGTTTGTACTTGTATACAGTTACATATTCAAATTTTCCTAGACGTGAGTCTACTTAGGAATGCTTTTCCAGAATCAGGGCACTTTGAAACTTATTAGAATTTGACAAGTTATCCATCTTCATAGACGAAGAAACTGAATGTCAGGAAGTTTAGGAAGACTGTCTGAAACCTTAGAAATGGCTAGATCCAGATATTTTTATTGTTTGTTTGTATTATTCAAAGCTCTACTTTACTAAAATAGGTCCAAAACTTTAGAACACTGCAGATATCAAACATGTTGGAAGTAACTGTGTTGAAAAATAAAGACAACACACGCTTGAATTGTTCATATTTCAGTGGACTGACTCCCTCAGACACCTTCATTTAGTGGATACTCTCTTAAACAGAAGATACCACCTTACTCATCTTCAGTCTTTCCTTTGCTTGTAAACATATACTCATTAAAACTAACCCCTTTTCATTCATGGGTCCAACCCATGAATGGTGTATTTGAAAAAAATCTTCAAAGTTCATCCAAGTGTAACAAGCCAAACAGTTTTTTTTAATATTTATTTATTACTTCAGGTTATATCTCCATCACAGTACCCTCTTTCCAGCCCTCCCAGTCCCACCCTCCCACCCTCCACCCCCTATCCCTCCTATCCCACTGCTCTGGAGTGGAGTGTCCTTACATAACGGTCCCCTGCCCCAGTTCAGCAGTTATATGAGGGCCAAGAGCCTCCTCATACATTGGGGGCCTACAGGGCAGCACCACTAGGGAAAAGTATCTCATTGACAGGAAACAAAGTCTATGTTCATGTTCCCTTTGGTGCATTGGTTGTAGTATAGTTATCCTGTACTATATGACTAAAATCCAAACAGTTAAGAACAGCTGAGTACATGAGCTAGTGAGGGAGTATAGTTAGCCAGTCAGCTCTTGAGGCCATTTAAATACCATAAATACCTATGTCTCTCTTTTTGTCTGTTTCTTTGTCTCTCCATCTGTCTCTCTGTCTGCCTCTCCCCACCCCAGTGTGTGTGTGTTCATGTGCCTCTACAAGTATGTGCATGTGTGTGTGTTCATGTACATGTATGTATCCTGATAGTGATAGAGAAGAAAGGAGTAGAGATCTTGATAAAGTGATAGTCTTTAATACAGAAGTGTGGAATAATAAAGAGTAGACTGTTACATTTTGCAAAGACTATGCATTTACCTAAACAATTTCAGTAATCATTCCCTCCACTTTCTATATGTACATCTTAGGGTAGAACTAGTCATATCTTAGATCTGAAACCACATGCAATGTAACAGTGAATTCAAAATTTTAATGTAATTTGTAAATATAAGTTATGTTGAAGATGTAAAGGAAACAATTTAAACATGAATATGGCTTTGCTTTTGTTGCTTCTATATTTGCTTATTTATTTATTTAGCAACACATCTTACTATGTAGTCTAGAATGACTAGAAACTTGTCTCTTTGCAAAAGTCTCCCAAATGCTGGGACTATGGATGTGTGAACATCAGGCTCAATAGATGAACATAACTAGAAACCTTCACTTAAATGTACATATTTGTAAATTTAGCAACTTGCAAGAATGTGGGAATCTATTTCATACGTAATGATAGTAACAACTCACTAGTTACTATATCTATTATGAATTAAGTATAGTTACTGTTTTTTATCAATAATTCCTAAATTCTTCTACTCTCAATTCATTTTCAACACATAATCAGTTTTGGAGATAAGAATATATTTTGGGGCAATTAGGTGGTTAAAATCATATGCACTTTATTGACAGAAAAAGGCGTGTGAGTGTGTATGTGTGTGTGTGTGTGTGTGTGTGTGTGTGTGTGTGTGTATTTTGGCATTTATTTGCTTAGATGCTAGCTACTGATTCCAGGACCATATGGACACTAAGGCAAGCTTCTATGCCTGATGTCATTAAGGTCCCCTCTGCCCACTGAAGGAAAGTGTTAATCTGGGTTTCTCTGCTGGTGATTACCTACTATTTAGTGTTTTATATTTTTATTCTAAGTTACTATCATATTTTAAAAAGTGATGCTTCAGGACTAGACTCTAGTGAGAAAACAAAGAAACGTGCATGGCTAGAGGAATCTCTGAGAAGACTTTGATAAGCTTCTGAATCAAGAATTGTTCAGGTCAAGTAAGAACCAATAAAAATTTCCTTCCAAACCTGTGGAACCAGTGTAGACAGTAGGTGAGTTGTTCAGGGGCAGAGAAGAAAGGCAGATTTGAATATCAGTTTGTCACTTCAGAAGCATGTTTTTGGGCCAGTGATCATCACAGTTTTTTGTTGAACCTTAAATGCTCAGTGCAAAAAGAAAGTTGTTTTTATATTTCAACTATGCATAAAGTACCTGCATTATATTCAATACATCTTAAGACATTGATCTTTTGGAAAAGCTAATTCAACTTGACTTGGTAGGAGTTATATCCTGGTGAACCATAATGGCCCCAGGTTGATAACTGCAGGTGGTGTCTGCTTGTGGCATGCTGTTCATTTCATACTGTTTGAGTGATAATAACTCCCACCTTGTAAAATATCTCTATTTTTTAGAACAGGTAAGCAGTGCCTTGATTGGTTGTTTTCAGTATTCTTGAGACTTAATGGCATTTGTTTATATAAGAAACATACAAACTGGGATGGTGCTTTAGAGCCCCTTACGGTGAGCAATGCTGTGCTTGTGATCATAATCATAATTAATAATTTATGGCTTATATTAAATTAGACTTGTAACTAACAAGGGGAAACTAAAAATACTTTTTACAGGAGGTAGTGGTAGGACTACATATTTCAAGAAAGGATAATAGGAGAAGATTTTATAAGAAAAGTTGAGAGCGAATATCGAAATCTCTAGGGAAAAATTAATCTAGCGCAATAATTTTGAAGTATTAGGTGATTAAGCATACACCATAATTTAAAAATATATAAGATTCAATGAACAGAATATAATATATTTATTTACACTTACTGTGTCAATTAATTTTGGGAAGAAGTTTATCTATTGCTTTAAAGTCATTCCCCAAACACCTTTCTATTTACAAATGTTACCAAAATATGTACCATGGAAGAATTAGACATGCTAATTATCCACATAAAATGATGGTTAATGAAGAATATGCCTCTTATGTTTTATTTCTTTAATAAATACTTAGGAATACTGATCTATGCTTTACCTCCACAACCCTTTACTCCACACACTTTGGTTTCTCTCCTTCTCTCTTCCTTACCATCATTTCCTTCAGATCTGACTTGCACATTGCTGTTTGATCTGCACATTGTTAAGGGCTGAGTACTTTCTTGTTTACCATGTGGTCTCACTGAAGTATCTGAGACACTTCAGTTTCTTTGAACTCATTATCGACTGCTTTGTATGATGGTGGTAATGACTCCTTTCTGTCCCCTCCAGCAATGAAATATTTGTTAGAGTTTCCCAAGCTCCCATGTTACTTCCTTCCTCATAGTTCCCCTAAAGATGAGCTTGATGCCTTTCATGTTTTCAGCTACCTGTCTGTTTTCTGTTACTCTGATGAATACCATGAGCAAAATCAAATTGGTAGCAGGAGGGGGGTATTTCATCACACACTTCCAGATCACAAACCACCTCTGAGAGAAATTAGGTCAGGAGCACAAGACAAGACCCTGAAGGCAGGAACTTGGAGCAGAAACCATGGAGGAATGCTAGTTTGTGGACCATTCAATGGCCCATGCTCAGCTAGCCTTCTTATATGGTCAAGGCCCACTTGGCTGGCTATTGTGCCAACCACAGTGAGATGGGGCCTCACATATCAACCATCAATGATAACAGTCTCTTACAGACATGGCTTATGGACTTTCTGATCTGGGAAATCCCCCAGTTGAGACTCCATTTTCCTAGGTGATTCTAGATTGTGTCAAGATGACAAAAACCATCAGGACACTCTCCTACCACAGATGATCAGCATATGCCTGACTATATGGTTCATTAATTCAGCTGCATCCTGCCATGTTCCATGTGGATGGTGAACGTAAGTGCAAAACTAAGTTTTTAAAATCTCTCCCTACCTGTTCATTTTCTTGAATTTCTCATCTCAGTAAATGAAATCAAATACCTTGTCTTGCAGTTCTGAACTCAGAGGCCCTTTCATTCCTATCCCTACTGACAGCATTTCACTAATACTGAAATACACTCCAAATCTCTTCTCTACTCTAGAACACTCCTACTTGAACTGAAGCTATTAACATTTTTACTTTAATTATGGAGGTCACATTCTAGTTCCTGTTCTCTAATTGTCTTCCTTCATGTCCTCCATTTAGACAATCAGTGTTCATATCTCATCATATTTTCCTCCTACTTAAAGTCATAGAATTGCTTGGTATAGCCTTCGGCCTCTTAACCAGACTTCTTAGCTTGTCAACTCACTTACCCCAAAGATTCTTATTTTCTTTTTTTCTCACCTGCTTGCGCTTGCCTCTGGCTCTAGTGGACTTGTCATTCTATAAATTGATTTTGCTATTATATAGTATATTTGCTGTAACTCACGTTATTCCTTCTCCTTGAGAATCCCCCCTCCTGAATGTAATGGCACCTTTTCGGCATCATTTTAAAAATCCAGTTCAAGGGTCACTTCCACCAAGCTTTCACTGACATGAGATCATCCTCATTAGTGTTAATCTGATTTCTATTCTCCACTTGCATGACCCCTAATCAGTTGGTAGCACATATTGTACGGCAATTAAATTGCTAATTTTCTTGTCTACTCCCACCCTAAACTGTAATTTTCTTGAGGGCAGGAGTCATGACTTTTGTGACTTTATATTCTCCAGGCTTTATGCAGGGCTTAACTAAATACTCTTCAGTAGATGTTTCCTGATGAGTGAAAAAAATTAATTAGTAGGCTTTGAAATAAGTGACTCTTTCTATTTGGATTTTTCCATTGGTCATTGGAATAGAAGAGAAAATTATATATTATTTAATATTTACTCTAGTGTTAAATTTAGTATCATGTGAGAGTTATCATTAGTTGGAAATGAAAATGACTATTTAAAAATAATACTCATTTGGGACATAATTTTGATTCTTTATGAAACTTGACATCATTGCTGTAATGCCAACAATATCGACCAAAATATTTCCAATGAGACGAATCTTTGAGTGCTTAGAAACATGAGCACATTTGGCTTTGTATAGAAGAGCTTTTCAGTGTAATGATTGACTGCACTTTTCCATTTCTATTAAGATATTCTGGCATCAAGTACAAACAGAGGATAAGTAGTAGCAAAGGTTAGAAATATTTAAACACCCCCAATATATAATGAGAGGGATGCACAAACATCCAGATTGCAATTATAGACTCATAACATTGACACACATAATTAATGAATGACCTTGTCCAAACTGCAGGATAGCCTGAATATATCAAGCATAAGAAATGGAAATGCTTTTGCTTGGTTCAGCAGGTTATGTTTACAAATTTCAGGGCATTTTTGATCCCTGTGTTTGAGGGTTATGTTTACACATTTAAGTTTAAGAAACTTAAAATAAGCTAGAATTTTAGTAGGTGCACTGTTGTAAAGATGCTGCACTTTTCCCAATTAGCAGTAAGACACTTGTGCATGCATACTTGTCCCAAGTGACGAGATGTTTCTGATTTAATATATACTATTCTTTTGTTGAAGGATTTCTAGGCTTTGGTTTAAGAAAAGATCACAGCCTTTGTGGTCATGTTGCTTGCACCAAGTCCAGTGATGCTGCGTGTGGGAAATGTTCAGTTTGTGCTGAGTCCACGAGTCCTTTCTACCCAGATGTCACATTAGCCTTGTGGAGGAGCTCAACAGTAACAACTGGCGCACTTCCCTTTAAGGGACTGTATAGAAATATCGGGGGCACTTTGGTCCTTGAGTGGAGTTTAGCATTTGCAAGGCTTCATTCATTTCACTCAGGGAACGAAGCTGTTTAGGGCCCAGGTGTCTCTTGCTTACAGCTCTTTAGTGTTCCAGAGAACCCAAGCCCGCAGGTGCACAAATGTGACTCACTTTGTCCCCATCTGCCTCCTTTATTCTCTTCCTCTCTTTGTTCTTGTGATTGGAGCTTTTGAATCATGGGTGCCTTTAGAGGAAAAACAAAACCTCTCTGTTTAGTGGATTTTAGTTTACTGTGAGGACAGGGTCTTTATAATACTAAATAGCTTTTAATTCTGGAAAATCAATAGTTCCAACAGAATCTTGATAATAGTATGCCTTCCTTTTTATATAACAATGATGACAATAACAATCCAATTACTTCCTTAGATGTGTAATTTCTGCCTTTAAGATTCTTAGTAGATATTATCAAATTACCCGCCAGAGTTAATTAGCTTCTCATACATTCAACAAAGTGTCTTATTATTTTTCATCCTTATCATTTTCAATAGTAAAATTTATTTTTTAGTTGCCATTTTTAAAAATTTCAAATGAGTCTGCAAGTATTTATGTACTAATGAGGCAATTGGATTTCTTCTTTTGTAAGTAGCTTGCATGTGCCTAGTTTTCTTTTGGAATATTCCTGTTTCTTCTGGCTTATGAATGAATCAGTTTTAGACTGAGTATATCAACACATTTTGTCTGGCATACATTACAAAAACTGACTTCTGTAATTCATATTTTCATATTTGATAGTATGTGTCTTACACCAACTTAAACAAATTAGGAGGAAATACCCTCTCTTTTCCTCTCTATTTTCTCCTGATGTGTAATCACTAGGAACAAGTGTCAACAGCTCCATGGGAAAATCTGAGACAAAAAGGCTAAATTTGCCCTAAACATTACCTTTCAGTAAGGCCTTTATCTTCTTGCACCCTGGAATCGCCTCTAAATTATTTGGATTCTGAATGTCTCAACTTGAAAGTCAAGTGATGCAAATTTTTATAGTACAATGAATTAAATTAAGATGAATGCTGTATTCCAATTATAAGATTATACATCGGCACACATTAGAATTATCATAATAAAATCTGATCAACACGCATGCTCATACACATACACCCTAACACAAATACACACACATTCACACCCATGCACACACAAGCACATTCACATACAAACACACACACAAACATAAGCACATGCACATATATACACACACAGTTACACACATATACACACAAGCACACTCATGCAAACACACATACACATAAATACACACATGGACACGCAAACACACACATTCACATAAATACACACAAACATGCACACACATACACACACACATGCACACTAGCATACTCAGATTTTGGTGAAAAATCAACGTTGTATATCACTTGTGCTTTGTTAGGCTAGTCTCCTAATGTTTGTTTTTTCCTATGGCATGTGGCTACTTTATGTTCACTCTAAGAGGTGGGATAGAAATTCTCCTGCTCTTAGTTGTAGACAGAAATTCAAGTAGTTATGTGTGTACTTTTGTGCACAAGATTGTATCAGATGCTCAGTTGGAGGCTTGCAGTCTTTGTCTCTAAGCCAGTGAGATGGCTACAGCTTTCATCTTCCTTGCAATACTACATAGTTTCACATGGCCCCCATTTCCTCTTTCCAGCTGTTTTTTATTTTATTTTATTTATTTCTTCAAGTTACATCTCAATCACAATCACCTCTCTACTCCCAGCTCCGGTCCTACCCTCCCACCCTCTTCCCCCTCACCTCTCCCATCCACTTCCTTTTATTTTTTTGTTTTAAATTTAAGGTACATCTTCCCCCCCAACAGCCCTCCCTTTCAGTCCAACAAATGGCTCTTTCTCAAGTAACAACAGATACAATACAAAACAACAAAAATAATTAGGCCACAATTATGAGAATTATATGGCTTAGCATACATTCCAATGTCCAGTCCATACATATTGGGCAACTGACTTTAACATTCTACTATGCATCCAGCTGGTATGCAGAAACCCCTGCTTTGAGAACTGGCTCCTTAATCTGTTTCAATTCCTTGTGGTAAACATTTTTTTCCTCTCACCACCATTGTGTCTAGGATTGCAAGTCAACAAACACTTTTGATGCATGCCTGATGGATTTATCATCATTGTGTATGCTTACACTGTGGCTTGTGAACTATGAAATTAGTTTTAAACTAGATAAAAAATATGTGCTTTTAGGAGTTTTAAGTGTGTTTTTCTTACAACTTAATTATTATTTAAATGTTTTAAAATGTTAATTCACTATCACTTTATATTTTAAGAGCTGAGACTGACATCAGCCTTTTAAATTTCTAAATAACCAGTATATATAAATAATTATAAATATCTAAGGTTATTTATAGAAAAATGTCATCAGTTTTATTTTTCTTTCTTGAAATGTCACTTTGTCTATTACCTTAGAAAAATTTCTGATGAGGTTTTAATTACTGGCTTTGTAGAAATTACTTGGAAATGTTCATTTGTTTTCTGGAATAATTTGAGGAGTATTGCTAGTTCTTTGAAGATGTAGTAGAGCTCTGTGCTGAATTCATCTGGCCTAGTGGTCTTCCAGTAAGAGGAATATTAATTACTGTTTTTATTTCCCAAGATGTTATGGACCAATTTGTATTATTTGCTTCATCTTAATTTAGCTTTAGTAGACCATATATTTCTAGAAATTCTTCATTTGTGTTTGATTTTCCAGATTAGTGGAATATAGAAGATTTTCTTTTCAAGATATTACTAGATATTTTTTTGTAGAGGTATTTGCCTCTATATTTGTCTGTTTACTGAATGTGTCCTCGTGTCCATGGAGGCTAAAATAGGGGTTGGAGACCCTGGAAATGAAATTATAGACAATTGTAAGCACCACAAGGTTGCTGGAAATTGAACCCTGGTCTTCTGGACAGGCAATAAGTGCTCTTAATCCCTGAGTCATTTCCCCACATTCAGAATGTAGGTTTTTAAGGGATGTTTTTGTGATTCTATGAAATTCCTTAGTGCTACTATTATGTTTCCTTTTCTCTCTAATTTTAAGTTAGATGCTCTATTTTTGTTAATTTAACTTAAAGTTTGTCAATCTTGTTAATATTTTTAAAGAAATAACTCTTTATTCTACTGATTCCTTGTATTTTTTACTTTTATGTTTCTTTGCTTTCAGCTCCAATATTGATTATCTCTTCCAATCTTCTCTTTTTTGGTATTACTTGTTAATTTTTTTTCAGATGCATCATTACCTTATTAACATGAGATCTCTGCATTTTTTTAATGCAGGTATTTAGTGATGTAAGCCCTCTTCCTCTTTAGGCTGGCTTTATTGTGTCCCATAGATTTTTGCATATGTTGTTTTCGTTTTCATTTAATTCCCCGAATATTTTAAGTTACTTGATATTTACTACTTAATTGAGGAAATTTCTGTCTTTATAATTAAGAATGGACCTTACAACTATTTTCCATTTTTATCTTTTCCCTAGTAGGTAAATTTTTTAAAACACTTATTTATTTATTCAAGTTTCATCTTGAAAACGGCCCCCTACCTCCACCTATCCTGGCCCCACCTTGAAGAGACCACTGTTCCTTGACAAGCAAGATTGACATGACAAAGATATCAATTTGAAAACCTGAATTATTTATTATAATAAATATTATTATAATCTTATTTTAAGTACACAAATATGTCTGTGTGAATGCATGTCACTTGTGTGTGCATGTCTTCAGAGAAGAAAAGAGGGCAAGTAGCAGAGTCCTTGGAGTTGGCATTGCAGGTGCTTGTGAGGTTCTGGAATTGGGTGCTGAGAACCAAATTGGAGTCCTGAAGAAAAGCTGAAAGTGCTGTTAACCCTTGAGTCATTTTTTTCCAGGCAGCCCCTCAAGGAAAAATAAGAAAATCAGGAAAAATAACATTTTTCTAACCATTCTTTTATTTTAAATGAATCAAAATAGTCAGTATAAAACTCTTTAATATTTCTTCTTCATTTATCAGAAAGTACATTTCTTTTATAGTTGAGTTTGTGAAAAAAGAGAAGAAACTTTATTAGGATGATATAAATATATTGTAGTTAGCTTGGCTATATCTTTAAAATAAATTGAACATTTCTGAATTGGTTACATCTTCTCTGTGTATTTGTGTGTGAGTGTATGGTCAAGTGAATACACATGAGAATTGTGAGTGTGTATTTGCACACATACACCGTAAGGCCAGAACACTGACATCAGGTGGCTCTTCACTGGATTATTATCCTGAGACAAAGACTTTTGCCGAACCAGACGCTGATTGTTTGGACTGGGCCATCTGCCTTGTGGGCTCTGGGAATCCATCTTTTTCCAACTCCCCAATACTGGGGTCACAGGCACGTAGACATTTTTGACTTTTTATCTTGGTGATGGGGATTCAAACTCATGTATTTATGATTATAACTGGAACCTGTTGAACTAGTGTTTTTTTTAAACATATTTCATGAACTTTATGATTTAAAAGTTGATAAGTATGAGGAAAATATTGTTCATTTTAGAAATTAGCAACCCTAGGGTAAAAATACAGTATTTTAAGGGACCTGTTTCTCTTATAAACCATGGTACAGAAGAGTTAGTTAGGCTTGAGGTACACTGACTCTACAAATGAGGGTGAGTGGATTTTACCAATTAGCTTTATATAATCCACATTTTATATGAAATATAAAAAAATCCCTGTGCTTCAGATTTCAACTTAGATGTTAGAATTAAAATATTTTCAACTTAATATAGTTTGCCCGTAGTTCTTAAAGAGAAGCTCACAAGATACAAAACTCAAAAAGTAGTTAATTTAAGACTTTAAGTTTTTATATAGGTCTTAGCTTTTGTTCTGAGAGGATATGTGATTTTTAGTTACATAATTTCTTTATATTCTTAATGGGTCTTATAGTTTTTACAACAGATGTCCTTTTATAACTTGCATTTAATCATCCTTAATAACCTGCCTGTGGTTTCCTACATTCATAGTCTCAATTAGTTTATTTTAAATTATATTACACATCTACTATGGTGAAAGAACATATGATCATTTTTTTTATTCTTGCTGGAAACTAAATTTTGTTAATAACTACAGATAAAACATCACAGCTGGCACATTTAACCAGTTATGATCCACATGGAATTTTCATTCTGAGGGAATGTCACTATAGAAATTTGCTCCCTGTCTCATAGCCCATGGTAGTTCTTCAATGGGTTTATATTTCCCAAAGAGGAACTGCACATTATGTCTAATCTAGGGGGAGCTTTTACAAAACTATCCCAAAAGAATACGAATAAAAAGTCTTTATTTTGAAAAAAAAGATTAATATACACAACTGATTGCTCAACTTAGATATTTCCTATTGATAGGTTTTTATTAAGCATCACAAAGAATCAGAAAAAGACAATGTATTCCCATTGTCTCATGGTGATATCATTTTCATAACTTATATAAATACATAATCTTTGTCTATAGTTTTTGATTGTTGTGATGGCAGTTCACACATTCTAATACTGAATATTGTAATCTGAATTTAAGTCTTGATACAAGTGAATTATTTCTGGTGATACTCGTGGAACATACTAGAAGAAATAGTCCTTAGTAGAAGAGTGCACATGTCCACGAAGGTTCTGCATTTGTAATAAAATGTCAGAGGATGCCCGACTTGAACTCCTAACCTTTAGACAAGGTTTTGCTTTCTTCCCTTTATTGCCATTGGGAATATTCATCCAAAGTTTCTTTGGTCTATTCTTCTAGGAAGTTTGGAAATCAAGGACAAACTGAGAAAGTATTGTAAATAGAAATTGGGAAATGCACAAATGTTTCTTTTCATTTCCAGGATCATTCTGATCCCAAGAAAATACTTACTTTGATTTTGGCTCTAGACTTGACCTAGTTATAAAAATTCTCAGGATGTCCACTGGTTCTTTTACTTTTTCTTAAGAGCAGACATGCAACAATACTAAATAAAATCTCTTATATATGTGATTGAATTCCAATTAACCCATATTAAGTCATGTCATTAGGATATCTGTAGATTATATGGTTAAGCAATGGAAGGGATGTTTTCACTTTCACAAGTTTTGTGTCAGTTGATGAATTTTGTTTGATATGAAAAATGAACCAGGGACTGTGGAGATGGTTCAGCTGCTAAAGTACTTGCTATGCAAATGAGTATGAGAACTTTTGTTTACAGATGTTTTACAAATTCAGATTCCCAGCACCCACATAAAAAGTCAGGTGTCTTGGCAGAGGCTATCCTGGGGCTTGGAAGGAAGAGACAGGAGGATCCCTGGAACTCTTGGTTACTAGTCTTGCTGAATCTGTCAGCTTGGTGTTCAGGAAGGGAGCATGTATCAAAAACTAACATGGAGAATAATAGAGAAAGACTTAACATAAACATGTGACCTGCATTCATACATGTGTACATACACCAGATACATAGAAATACATGAAGATAAATGGACATACAAATAAATACATAGGAACACATGGTATAAACACATATGACCATGAAAACTAACTTAGAAGTGCAGATATATTTATCCCTCTCAGGTCTCTGAGGTGGTTGAAGAATAGATAGCTAGAGTCTCATAGCTAAATTTGAGTTGTTTAGGAATCAAGAGAGTGTTCTGGATCTAAGAAGATGTTTTTAAAATTGTGATGCAAGTTAGTATGAAAGCTGAATTGGATATAGAACTTTAAATTCATGGAGATGGTTAGATAGTAGAATGTTAAAGTCAGGTGCCAAATACATATGGACTGGACATTGGGAATGTATGCTAAGCCATATAACTCTCATAATTGTGGCCTATTTATTTCTGTTGTCTTGTATTATATTTATAGTTATAAGAGAAAGAACCATTTGTTGGACTGAAAGGGAGAGCTTTTGGGGGGAAAAGAAATACTTTAAACTAAAAAAAAAAGGTAGAGGATGGGGGGTTGAGGGGGAAGAGGGTGGAAGGGTGGGACTGGAGGGGGGAGTAGGGAGGGGATTGTGATTGAGATGTAACTTGAAGAAATAAAAAATAGATTATTTAAAAAAATGTGATTCAGGAACAACAACAAAAAAGAACTGTTCTACTCTAACATCACTTCAAGTGTGTAGTTATATATGAAAAATAAAAGGAATCCTACAAGAGAAGATGAATAATTTAGGATGGATGAGGGAGTGGTAATTAAGTTATAATCTCAAAAAGATAAAAAAAGTAAAAAATTATGTAAACTATAACTTTTGGCTATATTATTAAATCCATCAATTATATTCAATCAAATATGCTCTGTGTAATTATCTATTAGCAAATTTAGTAACTTGGGGGTGCCAACTATAATCCTTAAGTGCACATAGGTAGAAGGTAACAGCATTTCTTCTGTTTTGTGTTTAAAGTTACATGTTTTCTTAATTTTCTGATTTAATCAATTTCCTCAACATTATCTTTTTTTGATACTGGTGAGTCTTAGTTTCCTTTGGATATTATTATAATTTCTAAGGATAATTATTTTATTTCTTCCTTGAAAACTAAATTTCTTTCTTTATACTTCTCCTTTCTCCACATTCATATGGAGAATACTTTTATTAATGGGATGTCAGATCCTTATTGTTCTGCAACTTGAATTGTAATAGAGTTAGCACACTTCCCCTATATGGTTATATATTAAATCCATCTCCTTTTTCTTTCGTGTTCATGCCTTTTAGTTTCTTCTCACTCCAAAAATGTTCACTGAGCATGAACCTCTGACCAGACATTATTCTTGGCACCAAGGTATAGCTATAAATAACAAAAGCAACATTTTCTGAATATTTACTGTTTTACTGAAATCTTGTACATATTTGCTTGTATTGCTGCTTGTGAACGCTGATTTAACTATAGCCCTAGGTGCTATAAGTTGAGTTTATTCAGAGGAGCAGTTCTCAACCTGTGGGTCATGACCCCCTTCGAAGCTAGACTATCAGGTATCCAGCATGTCAGATATTAACATTATGATTCTCAACAGTAGCAAAATTACAGTTATGAAGTAGCAATGAAGTAATCTTATGGTTGGGAGTCACCACAGCATGAGGAACTGTATTAAAGGGTCGCAGCATTAGGAAGGTTGAGAACCACTGGTTTAGAGGCAATCCTGAAGATTAGTTTTGGAATGTGCATTCATTACTTTGATCATGGCTGCGTCAGGGTAACTTCCAAACTTATGGACAGGAGGATTTACATAAGCTGCCAGGGTCAGTTTACACCACTCTATCATGGCATGGGAAGCATGGAAGAAAGTCTTGTTTATATGGCTGTGACTTTACACATCTTGTACCACCAGTTAGCTGAGGCTTAGTACAGAATCAGCATGGCTATAAACGCTCAAATGTCTGCCTTCTGTGATAGACTTCTTCCAGCCTTGCCCCAAAGGACACACGGCCTTTCAAAACACCAGCAGCGGGGAGCTGAGTATTTAAACTCTATAGGGAACCTTTCACATAAATTGCGACAGTTTACTATCAGTTCAAATTAGAAGGTATCCCAGGATGCAAAGGCAAGAAAGTGATGAAGAAACAATGAAAAACTAGAAAAGAAAGTCTTTGCAAATCACCTGAATGGTGAACAACTGCCACTTTGATCAGCTGCACAACTCAGGTATAGAGGACTAAGACAATGGGGTGCAGGAAGATGCTGTTAGCAGGGTGACCCTTGAAAATGACTGGTGAGAAGAGGGGCCTCAGTGAAGGAAGAAGTTGAGGCTTGTAATTTACTCAGGAAAGCACTTCTAGACTGAAGAGTGTCTGGCATCCTTATGGTAGAGAGTAGTTACTAGATTACTGGAGTAAGGTGACACCAGGGAAAAGCTCAAGTAGACAGGGTCACATGTGTCCTCTTTTGCATGTTCTTCATCACTGACACTATTCCTCTGAGCTGTGGAGCTGAACAATCAAGCTGTTCTACGGAGATGTTTTCAAAGATTCCTTTCTATGGCTTTGGTAAACCAAGTTCTTCCTTGCTTGAGAGTGATTTCTAATATAAACACTGCCTGGTTTTATATTAATTTGTTCATTTGTGTAAGAGGTGTGTCCTTTCCAGAGGTAGCATACATTTACTGCTTTTGTATGATTCTCTGTGCCTTTGTTTGGCCATCCACAGACTGAGAAGATGGCAAGAAAACACAACAGCACCAAGCACTGGGTTTCTAGTTTGTGTCGCTTGTCTGTCTCCCTCTTCTCATCTCCTCCTCCAAGTCATCATCTTCCACCTTCTCCTCCCCCTCTTTTTCTTCTCTTCATTTTTGTCTGCAGCATTAACCTTCTGCAGTGGAGGTCTTTTTTGCTGTTCCCACTTCAAGCCAAGCAGCTGAATCCTCTGTTTTGAATTTATAAAGTACAGGGAAATGATTGTTCATGCACAGAACACAGATGGAAGCAGGGGCTACACTACAGGCAAGGGCACAGACAGGAGGAGTTTTGTGGATAACAGTGACCTAGAACAGCATCAGTCATGGAAGTCTTTCCTCCCAAGAGCTTCAGTCCCACAGGCATCTGCAGAGAGGGCAGCAAGCCTTAGGAGTGCTGACTGGAGACTACCAAGTTTACTTGGGCAGCTTCAAACAGCAGTGACTATGAAATTCATTTTTCTCAACATTTTCCACTCCTGATATTTGCTAAAATATGGTTCACATGCACATGTAACCCCCTTCCTTTTGTGGCTAGAGGGCTTTGTGAAATATCTGGCATGCTTGAAACACAGAAATACAGTATTCTCCATCCTTTTTTTTTAATGAAAAAATCTTAGCACAAAGCAAGTACTAATAATGTGCTCTTAGAATGCTGAGCCACTGTGCTGGCATAACAGCATTAAGAAACTGCACAATGCACGCTTCATAGCTGGCCTCAGTGCCTAATTGGAAGGTTGTCAAAAATCTGTCTTGTTTTAGAAGTAGTTGGGGGCAGAGAGAAGGTGTAGCAAGGCAAATGCCAGAATGAGGAGGGCGGCCCGTGGGCCCTTTTCTTTTCTTTCTTATTTCATTGTTGCCTCAGGTGAACAGGTGTTTTCTTTCTGGGAACTCCACCAGGTATGTTTTTAAATCCACTTTGAATCAATTTCCAATTCTTTCTAGATCCTGGAATGCAGTGGATATTTGCTTTAGTTGATGCACTTTCTTCTCTGTTTGTCTTAGTGTTTACAGTTATCTTAGTGGGAAATTGAAAAAAGTCTGTATGAGAGAAGTTTACCTAATATATTTTCCCTGACAGTTTCAAACTCATTGGGCCAGTTCAATGATACAGCCAATATAAAATTTTAAATACATACACTGTATTTAATACAAACTGTGTAGTTTAAACTTATACTTGTCTTTGAATCAAATATTTCTCTACATTTATGATGATCTTATATTAATCTATGAATATCACTGGAATTAGTGTAAATATTTTATTGTTATTGCACTCATGTCTCATGCCCAGACCCATGTTCTAAATACTTCCCTGTTCATACTGGCACATATGAATATATGAAACTATTAATGCATTATTATGTATTTAGGTATTTATACATTTTCCTCCAATTAGTTTCTAATCAAGATCACTTTTATGAACAAATGATTATATATATATATATATATATAAGCATGTATATATTTGTAAAGTTCTTTGAGAGAATTTATATTACATTGTAATTGCAACATAGCTAAGGAAATACTGGTATACCTTTGAGTAAATCCTGTTTTGTTAGAAGAAAATAACAGTATTTATGTTTATAACTTTAAGTACTTTCTAATGCATTTTGGAAGTAGATACTTTTCCTAGCAGAGTGAATTATTTCTAACCCTCTAATGGCCAATGTTGGGTGGCCAGTCACAGTTTCAACAGAATATTTCTGAGAACTGGGAATTTACTGTTTTATGTTTTTACTGATTTATTCATAAGATTACTATTGTCTTTGTATAGCTTTACAGTGACACATACAAACTACAAAGAAGGCTGAGAGGTTTTGAGGAGGTTAGGGAAGAGCTTTCCAACTCTTCTTCTGTGTACTGAATTAGGATGGACTTGGACTCAGTATCAAGAAAATGCTATCAGTGCCTAAAAGGATTTGGGAAAATCAGCCCAGTAGGGGCAAGGCCCAAGTCCTGGCCCTGAGCCAGAAGGGAAGAAATAAAATAGACATGTCCAGGAGGGTGACTGAATACAGCCTGTTTAAAGGGGTGCTAATGCTTAAAGCAGAAATCAGAGAAAGGATAGTTGCCCACACTCATACAGAGATAATTTTTTAAATCTGAGTCTATACACCTATGAAAAGTCACCACACACAAATGCACATGCACACACACACACATGCTCATAAGCACATATACACATCGTATATACTCACACACATATACACACATGTACATCCATACACATATTCACATATATACACACATACACACATATACACTAGCACACACAAGAAATACATAAGCTTAATGTATATTATGTTGCTTTTTAGGAGAAAATATTATTTCAATTTAATAGAAAGGAAAATGAACAGATAATGCACTTGGATATGCCATTTGGAAATCAGGGATGCTTCATTAGCTAATGTTCTTAAATTCTAGATCATTCCCTTCTCTTTTGGACTCTTCGCTGCGATCATACATTAGGCAGTAATGGGCCAAACTTGATTCTTGTGTACACCCACATACCTCTAACCCTTCTATTAGCAGCAGGAGATTTAGGACCTTTCTCTAGGATGGGGTCCATACAGAAAACCTTCTGATTCTATTAAGACTTTGATCAGCCTCTCTTTGAGTGTGAGCATTACAACATGAGGCACATATTTTGTGCTACTAATTGAAGTAAAGATAGCTTGGATTGAAATATATGCATCACATGCATTCATATGTGTTTTGATGCTTTCACACACATCTCCAGTCAACTTGAGCAAACATCCACACTTGTAATTTTGTATGTGATGCTCTTTCGTGGCCAGTCCCTAATCTGAAAGAATCCAGATTGTAAGGTTGACATGAGATCCTTTCCATTTCTAGCTACACGTAAAAATGTGCATCAATATAAGGAATTTGTATAATTTATTTCATTTTGCTCTATTCCTAAAGCCAAATATTATCATTTGGTGGAAATTGCTTAGAATAATGGTACATCTACACAATGGAGTATTACTCAGCTATCAGAAACAATGAAATTGTGCAATTTGCAGCCAAATGGATGGAACTAGAGAAGCTTATCCTGAGTGAGCTAACCCAGACTCAGAAGGATGCATAAGACATCTATTCACTTTATAGTTGGATTTTAGCTATATAGTACATGATATCTATATTACAACCAACGCACCAAAGGGAACATGGACCTAGACTTTTTCTTTTTCTCCCTGTCAATGAGACACTTCCCTAGTGGTGTTGCCTTGTAGACTCTCAGTATATGAGGAGGCTCTTGGCCTTCATATGACTGCTGAACTGGGGCAGGGGACTGTTATGTAGGGACACTCCACTCCAGAGGAGTGAGATGGAAGGGTTAGGGGGTAAAGGGTGGGAAGGAGGGGCTGGGAAGTGGGGAAAGAGACACTATGATGGAGATGTAACCTGAAGCAACAAATAAATAAATTTAAAAAATAATTTAAATCTAAAAAAAGAATAAGTCTTGAAGATAATTACAGGAGATGCATATAAAGGTATCAAAATTTCCTAATCATTATTTCTTTAAATAAACATTTATATGTGCACAGCATTTTCAACTGTCCATTTTTAGGATGTGCTTGAGTTTTTTTAATGCTTAAAATTTTTATGTGTATGAATATTTTACCTGCATGTATGTCTGTGTACCACATATTTGCAGTCTCTGCAGAGGTCAGTGGAGAGTGTGAAATCCTCTGGAGCTGGAATGACATGTTTCGGAGCCATGTTAAGAGCTAGTCATCTGTCCAGGCTTCAGGCATGTACTTTAAAATGTATCTTAAGTAAAATATATTTCTTATGTTACACATTTTGCATTGGGGATTCAACTTAAGTCAACAGTAAAATAGCCACACACAGTTTTTAGAAGAGCAAATTGTTGTAATAGTCACTGATAGGATTTCAATGAATTACAGAATGGAGTTATTTCCGTATTAGCCGGCATACTTTAGTACAGATTAGTGAAGTGGAAGGAGGTAAGTTTGCATGCATGCAGTCTTTCAGGGACTCACATTCTTTCCACATAGTGATATACCACCTCTGTGGCCTCAAGTTTTGCCACGGATTCTTTACCCCTAGCTAGTTAATAAGGAGAAGAGATGCATGGAGAAGGAAATGCTTCAGAATAGGTCCTGAAGTGTTATGCAAACTTCCATTCACAGAACTCAGTGAGGACTGCACCTAACTGTGGTGGATTCTGGGAAAGGTAACTTCCAGTTCTGAAAAATGTTTGCAGGAATTAATTACACATGAGTGTGTATGCATGACTAATATATAATATATGTGACATATATGTGTTGTAATATATAATAATCCTATTATTACATATAGCACACCTCCTAGCATATTAAACATGCATACTTTTTATGTAAATATTTGTCCCTTAGAGCTAGAAGAGCTATTTTATGCATAGGCCTTGCATTTTATAAAACTAACTCCCTCTACGCTTCTTATTATTTCTGTTCAATTTTGTTCTTACCCAGACCTCAACTGCTTAATGCTGTGACTTTTCAACCTCTGCCCAGAGTGGCTGAATTTAGCTAGATGTTATCAGAATAGTAATTTACTTAACTGATTGTCATTCTGATATAATTAATTGCAAAAATTCTCTTAAAGGTCAACATGTGACCTACTCCTGATATCAACCTTCACACTACTCATTTAGGTGTGTTCAATGTGGCTCTAGAGTATGTCTTCACTCTAATGACTGTTCTACTTTCCTACGCCTAGGTCCAAATTGTGCCAAGTTGCTTTTAACACAACCACTAATTTCTTTGATCTACTTTATCTATTGTTTTTCTTTTGCCTAAAGTAAGGATTTTGATTTGATTTTGAACATTGATAACTTCAAACCCCTGAGATATTGTTCTTACTCTATGGTACTTTAATTCCTAGAATCAAGGATGAACTTGGCTTACTCAGTTGTTAACCTCCATTTCTCAAGCTTTATCTGACTACAGGTCAAGATTTGGAGTAAAACCTTTCATATGACACCAACAGTCAACAACAAAATGGAATTATCAAATTGACAGATTTCTAAAAATAGGTGAAATGAACAAATAGTCACAGATTTCATGAGAAAGGCATATTTGTAAGGAAGATGTTTCCTGTATCCCCTTCTTACTACATTCACAGATTCCAACAATGTTAGATTAATTTTAACCTATCAAAGGTAAATTATTAATAGTTATTCAACGTTTTTCTCTTTTTGAGTGCCTACCATGAAGGGCCTACAGGGTGGGAAGCCAAGCCTTACTAATTCATCTGTGTATCTCCCCAGTTTCTGTTTCTATATCCAAGGCACAAAATTTTATGAAAGGAAGGGTGAAATCATCTCACAGTTAGGCTATTTAGAACCAATTCTAATTCTAAAACTATTTCTAAATACTGACACTAATTCTGGAAATTCACTGGTTGTCCACCTAAGTATTGTTCTTTCTTGGCTGCAGGCTAGACAGTCTTCCCAGTCTGTCTTGTATGTCAGTGTTCCATGTCTCATAATTCTCTTAAGAGAGAGTAGGTCTATCTCATCTGGGGCCTAGAATGAAAGCCTTCACCCCATTCTTTTCATCATTCCTCATGGCTAACATTTGAACACTGTGATGACCGAGATTGGAGTCCCACATAGAAGTCAGAGAATGCTATGAAGGGTTTATGAATGACCATATGGAGTAGAACTGTTCTGGTGTCCTGAACTCAACCTATAAATGATCATGTTAGTAAATATTTCCTTCTTCTTCAAGACAAAAGAATTGCAGGGGTCTATTTTCCACTCAGTCTAGAGGAATTGAAACTGTAATAGGCCCATGAGGTTATTTTAACACTATGGAATATAGGATATGCTAGGGTTCTTTTCTCTGAATTACTTGTCAACTGTGCTACAATTTTGTGTTAATTTGTGTTCAAGTTTGCAATGAAACAGAAATAAGTCACTAGGACAAAAACATGGGTACGACTTTCATGTCATTCCCCATTCTTACCTTGTTTTGCACTGTTTTCTGTACTTGTTGCCTATGTAATGTAGGCCCCTACTTGCAACTATAAAGTCAATATCAAGTATTTATAGTGCTGAATTTATATCAGCACATGTTGAGTTTCACAACTCTATGTGTTATCCCTTATATTTTATGATTTTTCTGTAATCTGAAATTTATATTAGCAATGTCAACGAGAATGTAATCAATAAAAAATGTAGAGTGATACTGTGTGTGTGTCTAAAACTATATGCTTTTTTTTCTAAATCAACAGAATCATCAAGTATATACATCATTTTCTATTCCTCCAGTAGCACACAATTCTATCTCATAGTCCTTTTGGTCAGAAGTCTGAAATGTCTCTTTCTAGGCTAAAATCTTTGTGTCCAAGGTGCATCATTACTTTTTGAGGTCTCTAGGAAAAATTATCTTTGCTATGATTCCAGCTCTTCCACATTTTTTAGCTTAGAGCTCTCTTACTTCATTTTCAAAATCAGCCTTGTTCTTTCCTCACTGAGTCCTCCAGACTTCCTCTCATGTGTCTTTTTCCACATCTAACTACACCATGATGCCATTGCATCTACACAAAAGCAGCAATGTAATTTCTTTATTTTAATTGCCACATGCTAAAGTAGGATTTTAATATATTCCAAATTTCCAATGATTACAACAAGGACATCTTTGGTGGGGCATTCTGATGTCTACCACAAGCTTAATACCAGCAGCTGGATGATAGTTCCTGCATTTATGGAAGCCTATTATACATGACAGCTTATGTAGCGATTGATGATATTGTGATTGACATGAACTAAGAACAGTTATTGTCATATATGAGAAGATCACTCAAACTACAGCACACACAGGGAGAAACAATATGTTATCTCAGATATATCCTGGAGGAAATTGATTGCTTCAGTGAGAAGCAGGGAGAATTAGCTGTGATTAAAAATACATTCATTATCAAAAAGTTTAAAATTATTTTGAAAGTTATAGAAAAGAATAAAGGTGTTTTAGATAATATGATGATATGGATAATCACTGTGAAATATTTATACTAATAGTCACATGAGAGAATGATTGGAGAGATACAATTCTAGAAATAGGAAGTTTTAAGTATCAATGACAAACATCCACCAAGTGTTAATGGTAGTTGTTGGTGTAGAAAAAGAACTGGGGGACTGGATAGATGGCTCAGAGGTTAAGAGCACTGGGTGGTCTTCCAGAGGACCTGGGTTCAATTCTCAGCACCCACATGGCAGCTCACACCTGCCTGTTCCAGAGAATCTGACACCCTCACACAGACATACATGCATGCAAAACACCAATGCACATGAAATAAATTTTTTAATTAAATAAATAAAAATAAAAAAGAATCTGAAGCTGATCTCAGAACTATGTAGGAGACAGAGTCTATATAATTACTAGTGCTTGATTTGCTATAGAAACAGTGCAATTCATATAAGAACTCAGGTTCTCTTAGGTAATATAAGAACAGTTAAAATTACTTCATTGTTTTACATGTATGGATATTTTCCTACATGTTACTGGAAATTTAAACATGTGTTGTAGTTTTTCTCTTAACCTGGCTTGATTCCAAATAATTGAGACTGGATTATGTTATTTATTTAACAAGCTTTAAGGCACAATACTTGACAATTATTACTCTATTCTAATCCTCTAAGATAGTCTAGGTACATCCCAGCCAAAATCCCTGAGACACTTGCATTTTATGGCTTTCTCTGCTCCAACTCTTTTCTCATGATGTCTCCTTGTGCTGAATCCCCCACTTCCCTTATCTTTCACCTCCTCCCCTGACTGGCAGGATCTCCAGCCCTATTATCATCCCTGCTCAGGCACTGGTTGTCAAGCTACTTTACTGACATATCAGAAAACGATTGGGGAGCATGGTTACACAGTGTCATCGAGACAGGACATCTTAGAATAAGGATTGCAACCAGATATAAGGGAGACAGAAATCAACCTTTGAATATTTACACAGTGCACAATAACATTATGCCTGCACCATATTACCTTTCAGCTCCGTAGAGAGATAGAACCTTTTTTGACATGTTGGTTGAGGTTCCCCTGGGATATCTAGGTAGAAGTTCAGTTGGAAATGAGAGAAAGGAACATGGAGCACAGCTGCAAAGTGAAGAAAATATAATTAAGGTTTGACCCTAAAATGCCTTCTGATGGTCATGATACAGAGATAATTTTACAAAACAAACCAGTATCATTCAGCTACTTCTAATGTAGACTTCTGAGGTATTCATTGATTAAAAAACAATGTACCTTTTAGGTCCCATGGTTAGGAGGTCTGTTCTTAGCCCAGTTGTCAAACAAACAAACAAACAAACCCCAGGAACAACAACTTCAGAACAGTAGTAAAATCAACAAAATAAAGTGAGCATTAGGCCTATAAAGGAAAAGAGGCTCAATTATCAGTATTTTCCATTCAGAATTTAATAATGGAATAGAAGGAGGTAGAGGAAATACAGTACATTATGTCCCAGATGTCAGAAGATCAGTTCACTGGCTGTCCAAGAATGCTTGCTAAATGAAAGTGAATCTACATTCGCAGGAGAGCTAGAGAGGTCATGTGAAGAAAGAGAAAGGGAGGAAAAAACAGGCAAATTGAATATCTTGTGAAAATAAATCCATAATGTTGAATTTTTTGACACAACCGGGAAACTATTTTTGAAGTCCCTTCCAAAAGAAATTTAGAACTAAATATTCTGGGCAATGGCAATAATACTAACAAGGGATTTCATCTTTCAAGGGGTCACAGAGGAGCATACTTCTTTACAGGAATGCATTCTTGTACAATTGGTAAAAAACCTCTATTTCATTTCTTTGTAACCTCATCATGTTCATTCTCCAAAAAGCTTAAGTACGAAAGCTGCAACTTAGTGATGCTGTCTTTACTGTTGCAGGCTGAGTCTGAATTGAAAAAGAGTTTTGATTGTGTGGATTCAGTATCAGACTCAAAATTGTGTGCCTCTGGGTTTGATCACCATTCAAGCCAGGCTTCCAGGCTTTTGACATTGTGAAGAAGCAGTGACAGAAAAAGGATAAAAAGAAAAATCGTTGCAGATAAAATTTGGTTCACATATTTTAAAGACAGGAGTGTGCTCTGTAATGTCAGGGTGCAGGGTCAAGCTGTTAGTGTTGATGGGATAGCAACTCAGAGAGCAGAAAATATTTTATTTGTGATGACAGTGAGTGACCAACACACTGATCTTTAATCCCCATGTTTGCCAGAGGGAAAAAGTGAGCAGGGCATCAAAATAAACACTCTCAGAGCTGTTTCCTCAAATCTTCCCCAAAAACCCCATGTCTCCTCAAATCCTCCTTAGGGTTGCCAATGAAAATTCTAACCCTGTTTGTGAGTCATATTTTCTTGCCCCTTCCATGTTTGTAACCATCAGAAAGAATTACAAAGAACTTTTTCCTGTATTATATTAATTCATTTTAGAGTGAGCTCCATGGCATATTTCCCCTAATTTATTTATAAGTTTTCGTCCTTAAAATTAGAATTATGAAGTCTCAGAATTTTAAAGTCTGTGTGGTCAAAGGAAAGTTTTCCTTCTTTATAGTCTTCTATGGTTCTCATGTCAGGAAAGTAATTCATCAGAAAATTATAACTGCTTTAATAACTATTCACTTTTTATATCACTTGTGGGGTTCACCTGAGTTAAATTTACATAAAGAAGCAAATAGAGAGAGAAGGAGAAAAAGGAAAAAGAAAAGAGAAAGGAAGGAGGAGAGAGTATGAAAAACATAGTTATATATACAGATACAATATCACTTTAAGAAGAGATATTATAAATTAAAGATTCTCATAGAAACTTTGACCATAGACTTAAAAGCTGTAACATTAGAATTAGAAAAGAGAGAGATAAAATCTGGAGTTTGCTATCAAAATCAGTAAACACCTCATATTTCTAGATTTAAAAAAAATCTAAGGCTCGAGTTCCTTTTATCCTCACTGCTTCTGCTTAAAATAAATAAATAAATAAAATCCACCCACTCCTCAAATCTCAGTCTATAAGTAATTTCCAAGCTCCCTGAAGGCTTGGTGAATTGTGTAGCATTTTCCCAGAAAAGATTGCCTGGCTAAGAAGTGTAGTGGATTGCAGCCTTGGTACAGCTCAGCTATCACAGTATTTCCCAATAATGCACTTCTGAAGTCTGTAGGTGGATTCTGGGATTCTGTTACCACTGTCAATGCAGGCTGACTGCCTCAGACTGCAATAGCATGTTCTCATGGAAACAGAATGAAGGCTTGGGAAAACCCTAAACCATATTCCGCAGTGAATGAATATTATAGATAATAGTGGAATACCCAGGGGTTAAAATATTTATACTAGTATTGCATAAATATTTCTGTTTGACCATTTAATGTAGCTTAGAAAAGAAAATCTGTTTATGTTTTAAAAAATACTTTCAAAAGATCTCTACATTGCAAGAACTCAGTGAGTTAAACATAAATAATCTATTCTTTGACATTTTTATTTTTCCTAAATTATGCAAAATGATTTTTATATTGTTTATGGATTTATTATTTACAATCATTTTGCTAAGTATATGCTTGTATAAAGTTTGATTTGTTGTGAGTGTACATATATATATGTATATATATGTAGTGTGTGTGTGTGTGGATGCATGCCACAGTATGCATATGGTGGTCTGAGGACCACATTAAGGGTAAATTTTCTTCTTCCATTGTGGGTTCCAGGGATTGGGTTCAAGTTTCAGACTTGTGCAGCAGGCCTTCTCACATATTAAGTGTTCTTGTATATTTCTACAATGACTGAACTATGTGTGAAGAAACTCAGAGTTTCAATAACACCTGAAATGTTCTATTTTATAAGAAGGTAATCTAGGAATTGCACTCACATCCCCTTTGACTTACAAACTTGATACTGGTAGCGGTTTAACTGGAGACATTCTGTGAAAAAGACCCAGAGTCTCATTCATGAGAGATGCCCCTTGGCAATTGTCAAGAACTGAGTGACTGCAGGGAGAGGAGCTCCTGTAGATGTGTAGTGGTGTAGTTAGTATGACTCTGCCCTTCTGGACATGGACGATAAAGAAAGAACGGACAATGGGTCTGACCCCAGAAGCAAATGATGCTCCTGTTGAAGATGGAGAGAGTTAATTTCTGACACTTCCAACTCTCTCTACCTTGACTGTAAAGCCCTTGAAAAGTTGTAGAGGTAGTACTAACTGGAGGAATGCTACTTTCCTCCTCAAATAATCAGAACAGCGTAAAGGTGATGCCTTTTCCTGTGAATTCTGGTCCTCCCAGATTCACCCCAAGTTAGAGATTATCCAAACTCCAAACCCAACCCTCTGTGTAACAAATATCTTCCAGTATGCAAGAACTTAAAAACGAACCATGCAGGTGCAAACATACTTCATCCTGAAGAACACTTATAAACATTGTTCAATGTTGATCAAGCATTTCTGTCTTCTGTCTGGAAAACTGAGCATAAAGGAAATTTAAAATGACGTTAGAGTTATAGAATATTACAATTCACACTAAGAGATACATGTGACTATATTCTTAAGAAGGAAATTTCCTCCACAAATAAAATAGGTAAATAACTTCATGTTAAATGTTGTCACATATTTTCTTCATAAAATTATTATCCTAGAATTCTGATTGCAGTCTATTGTAATTTTAATTAAAGCAGGTTGTTTTATAAGTTTCAGTTTGTTTTTCTAATCTAAGTAAACCGGTGACACATAGTTGGGAATAATATGTATTTCCTTTTTAGTTTAATACTTCATTAGCATATATTAATTATAAGTAACAATGTGTTTTATTATGACCTTTTAATAATGTACCTAATATATTTAAATCATATTCCTCTCATTTTATACTTTCTTGTCCCCCTCCCAAACATGTTATTCTTATCCTCTTCCCATCCCTGTTATTCGTCCACATCTTCCCACTCAATCCTTTTTCTACTTTAATGTCTCCTTTTCTATGACACAATGGGCTTATTAGGGTGAGTTACATGTGTGTGGTGGAAGTGTGCTTATAGGAGGATGCACACTTTACCAGTGGGCACACTTTGAAGAAAATGTCTCTTCCTCCTGAATAAATTGTTATCTGGACATAGATCCCTGTGAGGTGTGAGGCCTCATGAACTCTTTCTCCTTCTATGACAAGGTGCTCACATGTCTAATCCTGTGGAAATTTATAGCAGCTAATCACAGGTGTCATAATCACAGCTCAAGAATTTAAGTGTGCACCATCCATACCATGCCCAAAAGTTGGTGTTCTATGTACCTCTCCCTGTTTCTCTTTGCATTTACATTCTTGTACTTCCTGAGGAATGTTTGCTGAGCTTTGTGGAGGAGCATGGTCGGCCTAGATGTTCATCAATAGACAAATGGACAAAGAAAACACTGTGTACATACACAATGAAATTTTATTCAATTACCAAGAAAAATAAAATTTTTTAAATGCAGAAAATGGGTGGAATTTAAAAATATATTAAGTGAGGTAACAAGCTCAGAAAAAGCCTTATACTGTGTGTTCTCTCTCTAATATAGATCCAGTATCATATCTTTTAGATGCATGCATTTATTTCTGAATGAGTATGTGAGGAGCCCAAGGAAGTAAATGAGAGGGGAAGGAAAGATTCTTTAAGGGTAGGCTGGTAGGTAGATAAGCAAGTGGAAGGGAGACTAATGGGGATATGAATGTTTAAGGGATGACAGGACAATGGAAATAAGGAACAAGAGGAGATGGGGGAAGACCAACCAAAAAAAGGACAATTATGCCAAAAGGACATCTGATATTTGGTAAGCTAAGAGAAACAAACAAACAAATGTTTGAATAGAGATAACATGTATGCATGGATAACATTGTTCCCAGAAGCCATAGGTTATTACACAAAAATCCTAGTGCCTCTGGTGTGTTACATTTCTACAAGTTAGGTCTTCAAAGGTAGTATAAGTCCTTCAAAACATTATAGGCAACTGAGGTTGTTGTTAGTTCCTCCCTATAATTAGTGAGAGCCTATAGCTGATGAAGACACACACTTGTTTTGCAGAATATAGAAAAATTAAGCTGGAACTAGGCTGGAAGCTTCTTCTGTTGGATAGATATCACAGTGCTGGAAGTTGTCTACAGAATGCTAAGGGAAAATTGTCATTGATTCTCTTACTCATCTCTGGGCACTGTGTGCAACAATAGCAACTAGCCAGTCAAGATGAGTCCTCTGGTATTATAATGGCAAGTCTATAATAAGAGTAACCAACTGCATTCTTATCTGACTAGACATCTCCACAGGAAGGAATTAACACCTGACATTGCAAAGCCAATCAAAAGCCCATGATGGAGAAGGTCACAGGCCGTAGTTGGGAAGTTATTGCTGTTACTTTATTAAATAGGCACACTGTGCCATCAAATGACTTTTTTATGTATATCAGTTAGTCTTCTGTGAACTTTGGTTAAGGGGGCTTCTTTTTATAGCATGTGTGTGTGGTGGCAGGTGTGGGGGAAGTGGAGTGGTAGAGTTATTACTGGTCAAGGCACAAAGAATAAATGGCTGTTAAATGTCCAGTTATGGATGGAGAATTATAAGAGCCCTCCAAGGGTTATGAAACATTGAGGAAGAATGTGTTCTCAAGACTAGGTCCCCCAGTCTGTTGATGAGGATTTACAGGTTATGCTAAGAGATTAAAGTCCAACTGGACGTTTGTCTTGTTCAGTCCAGGTATTCCTATCACACTTGTTGCTGGATGGCCCACAGATGCTTTGTTCAGGTCTTGCCATCTCTCCTTCTCACCCTCCATTCTCCAAGCCTGGACCTGTCAGCCACCAACACTAGTGTTTCCTGTTTCTGTCACTGTAGAGTTCTTTAGTCTCCGGGATCGGGGGGGGGGGGGGGGGCATCAGATGTGCTTTCTTTGTCTTTCCTGTCTAGAGCTGCCAAAGAGGAAAATAGTTCCTGTGACCATACCTTGCACATTTCTGTCACACCCTTTTCCTTGATTCTTCTCACCATTATGAACCTCCCAAAGAGCACTAAATACATTTCTCTCCAAAGCAGCACCAAGTGTTTATCATATTTCTTGCATCTCCAAAGTGAGGGCTCTTACTTTCAACTTTTAAGTGAAAAACATTAGACTCTCTGGGGTGATATTTTATTTAGCAATTTTTCCCCACTTTTAACAATATTAACTCATTTTCTCTCCCTGGTATGCTTATTATCCCTCAACTCTGCTTGAAGAGGAGCTCTAAAGTCCCTTTGAAGAGAAGAATCCACTCTTGTTCAATCTCCTTCGTGTTGTTCTCTTGCAGTTCATGTCAGTACTTCCATCTCCCCTCTTCCTTATGCTTCACAGTAAACATCCTCAAAAATGATCTACATGGTCGAGAGCATAGAGATCCTCACAAGCATTCACAGGAAGACTGGAAGTTCTTCGTCCTTAAAGTTTCTGGGTACAGACACAGATGGATTAGACAGTGCTGCAAAAGTCCAGATAAATTGGAGTTTGGGACAGGAAGATAGCGGTGAGCACAGATATTCCAGCAGGACATTTCAGAATAGATTATTGGATATTAAGCATGTTTCATCATGAAGTCATATTTTAACAGAGCACCTGCCTGTGGGACCCTCAGTGAATAACATAGACAGATGCCGTAGGGAACCAGAGGCTATTATAGAAAAACAGTAGAAATTACAAGGCTAACAGATCCGTTTCTAAGTTCCAGGGCATTTCTGGAGAGAAATGACTTAGCTGTCAGATACACTTTTCTGGCTAACTATCTCATAATGGTAGATAAGTTATAAAAATTGTTGCTGCCAACATGATTTTTAAATTAGACCAATTATACTGAAAAGCCAGGAGTCTAAACCCCTGAGTACCTGAAAGGAAGGGAAACCTGCTTTGAGAAATAAACTAGGCTGCCTTTTTAGGAGATAGAATAATAAGGGCATTGGGAAGAAGGCTCGGCTGGTAAAGTACTTATGGGTAAACACACCAGCCTGAGTTTGAAAGCCAGAACCCAAGTGAAAGAGCCAGGAATGGTGATGTAATTTTGCAACCTCAGCAGAGATAGGAAGATCTCTGTCTAGCCACCCTACCCTAATTTGTGATATCCAGGCCAATGAGAGACCCTCTTTCATAAACAAGATGGATGCCTTCTAGTGAGTGACTCCAGAGGTTGTCCCCTTTCCTCCATATGTTGATACATACATTGCATACATAACTACATATACAAAGGTACAACTGTACCTAGACAAACGCACATACACACACATACACCAACTTACACACAAAAAAGGAAAGTGTTGACTTGATTTACATGCATACTTTTAAATTCTTCTTAATCCTATTCAATCACTTTGAATAAATTGTCGAACCTGCTAGATATCTTGCTACTCTAGAGGATGCAAATATATTGTGATATGCTGATATAAAATCTGTTTTAGGTGAAAGGATTTAAGCATGTGGGAAAATTAGAAAACATGTTGAATTTTAAGCAACTGTAAAAATATATGCTTGGTGAATGATCCATAAGGGTGCCCCCAAAGGAAATTAAGATGGGCTGGAAATGCCTGCAGAGAAAGTAGAGAAGAATAGTCAAGAGAGGGGACAGAAAGGCTGTGAGAAGAGAGGAGGCTGGCGTGTTAGCCTGGGATGCTGCAGTGTTAGCTGTAGGAGTGTGAACAGGAGCCTGGCCTCGTTATTGCAAAATTTCAATATTGGCATTAGAGAGATAAGGGTAGAGACAAATACATACATAAACAGAGTAAAGTTATCTTCTCTGTCTGATCACTTCCACGGATATCCTTCATTTGTCCTCTTGCAGGCTTCCAGATAAACCTTTCTTCAGTTCATGTCACAAAAGAATTGTCTCTGAAGACAGCCTGTCTCCTTGATTACTTTTATTTCTTTATCTCCTACCACAAGGCAGGGAACTGTGTTTGCTTAGGCATGATTTGGCATATGTAAATGTTAGCACATGTGTTAGCCTTGAGATGAGCTGATGATTGGGTGAGCAGAGCCTACCTACAACTGTTCTGTCCTAAACTTACTTGGAGGACTCTCATTAGTCTCTTGTAGGAGCTGCCTGTGTTTAGGACACCACATAGCTTATTGCATGAGCAGGTGACAAAATCAATATTCTACCATATCAGGCATGAAATAATACTAATCAAAAGATGTTATTTTTCCTGGTTTTAGTCACAGGGATCCCAAGGTCTCTCCCTAGGGTGTCCTTTTTCTTTTTCCAGAGGTGAGAAGAGTTTTTTTTTTTTTTTTTTTAGGAAAACGAGAAAATTTTTGTACTTTTTGTGGTTTTAATTACCTAAAATAATTCTTACATAACATTGATATCTTGACTATTTGGGCATTCTAGATATTGTCATCAGTAAGTCGAAAGCACCTACCCTCACATTTTCAGAAACCACATTTTAAACAGGGAATTCAGAAATCACTGGGAATGTTTACTAAGAAACAGATTCAAAAGGGAAATCATTTCCTTCTAGGACATGTTGAATTTTTCTAAGGGAATCCAGGAACCTATTGTCGATGAAAACACAGTGATTCCAGGGTATGTTTACCTTTAGGGATAAAGGAGGGAGATCTCTATGAGTCGGTTTCTGCACTGGGCTAAAGAATAAACAATTTGTCATATATGATGTTTGGTGTTGGCTAAGATAAGAGATTCAGAAGGGTCAGTAGTACAAGTTTGTAGGTCTCAGAACTGTACCCCTGCCCGGTCCATTGGCTGCTTCTGATACAATGCATCTACATCCAACATTCTGAGCCTGAAGGTAGGTTCAATAGTGAATTATTCCAAAATCAACTGACTCACTTTCATTCTTCTACCTTTTAGATCTTTTTCTCTATTAATGTCTACAACAAAGTGTCTAGAAGCCTGTACTGTGTACTCTTGTTGATTGATTCCTAAGGGGCATGACTGCTTTTCACTCTTCACTACCTCTGAAAAGTTCTGACACCTTCTGAGATGACAGCAGTGACTAAGGTGATGAGCCTTAGTGGATAAACTCAAACCACATCCAAGCCATAGCAACACAGATATAGCTATTAGAGAAGGGTACTTCTTATCAGACTCTTTTCATTCAATATATCCTATATGTGTTACATACGTATATACATACATACATACATACATACATACATACATACATACATACATACATACATA
>CAJQZJ010001969.1:10726169-10758426 GCA_907164525.1 Lophiomys imhausi
ATACATACATACATACATACATACATACATACATACATACATACATATATACATAAAGACATACAGCCAGCTCAGAGATGTGAGTGCTTAGAAGCCTTTGGGCATATCTGGGTCACTGTGACACTTTGTCAGGAGCCTGGAAATAACTGCTCAAAAGACTAGGGGGAGAACCTTATCAGATACCAAAGATGGAAACTTGGAGCCAGAACACAACTTCTAATTGCTTTATGAGTTCCAAAAAGCAAAGTTCCAGAATCATAAAAGTTAAACCAAATATGTAATAAAAAAATGAAACAGGAAATTGAGGAAGAAGGTGATGAAATAAAATGTCTTTTTTTTTTTTAAATTTAGAAGTCTTAACAAAATCATGGGTGTATGTTTTGTTTCTCCCAGTCCATTCTCCATGGATATCTAATAAAAACACTGTGCTTTACAGTATATGTTTTTGAAAGCAAGGGATAATTTTATGTTTGGTATCAATCCAGCAGATACCACCTAACACAAGAGAACTCACATGAGCTTCTTTTGATTGAATTCAACTCCTCATAAAAGCAGTATAGTTACATTTCTGGGGAATAGTGGAAAACGCTTTGCATGAATTTTGATAGCATTGTTCAGTCTTTAAATCCACCTGCATTCCATCATTAGTCTTTCCCTTTTGAGTCTTCTGATGTAGTGCTGTTTTACAAACGAATCCATTATTTCCCTTGGAGGTTAAGCAATGAGCTTTGCCCGGCAGTCAGGTGCAAGGTTCAGATTAGATAAAAGTCCACCAGCTTCTGGTGGTAACCGGCTTCCAAAGATAGCCTTATTATGCAGCTCGATATTCAGAAAAATCTACTGATTTTTCTACCACATTCAAAACAGTATTTGGATACTTTTGCAGCTAGAGTACACATAAAGATTTCAAGGGTCAAAATTGCCAGACCATTATTATTTCTCTTCAGATAGTAGCACAATACAAGGAGAATTTCTTGAGGAAATGCATTTCAATTTATGCAATAAATATATGTGTAGTTAATAATCCAATGAGTATTTATTTGGCCTACTAAGTTTCCAGGCTCTTACCATCAATTAAGTCAGGGTTACAATAAGGTTTACAAAGGAGTCACAAAGATATGTAGCCCAGAGAATATGTTCATGATTAATTTCTTATTTCCACACTTCATTCATTTATGACAATTAAATTAACGAGAAGAAAACTTGGATCTGGAAATGATTAGTGGCCTGAAAGCATTAGATGGATAAAGTGTAAATGTTGCAGAGATCTGGCCTATTCTAGGTTCAGGACATCGCCTTACACTTTCTCTTCCAAATAAACTCCAGAGCAGAAAGGTGCCATGATATTTTGTGAATAGCCTATGTACTGATAGTCTTAGGATATTCCTGACATAAGTATGAATGAAATGATAAAAATAAGTATTTTAAAACACTTTTGCTTATCAAATACAAATATTTGTTTTTACCCCTTTCTTATTTATTTTTAATACAAATTTATGATGTAGCCACCCAATTTTCTTTCTTTTTTATAATAATTTATTTTTTATTTCTTCAAGTTACATCTCAATCACAATCCCCTCCCTACTCCCCCCTCCAGTCCCACCCTTCCACCCTCCTCCCCCTCAGCCCCACCATCCTCTTCTCTTCTTTTTTTTTTTTTTAGTTTAAGGTATTTCTTTTTCCCCCCAACAGCTCTCCCTTTCAGTCCAACAAATGGTTCTTTTTCTTATTACTATAAATACAATACAAAACAACAGAAATAAATAGGCCACAATTATAAGAGTTATATGGCTTAGCATACATTCCCAATGTCCAGTCCATATGTATTTGGCACCTGACTTTAACATTCTACTATCTAACCATCTCCATGAGTTTAAAGTTCTATATCTAACTCAGCTTTCATACTAACTTGCCTCACAATTTTAAAAATATCTTCTTAGATCCAGAACACCCTCTTGATTCCTAAACAACTCAATCAATTTTCTTTAAATGGGGGAACTAGAGCAGTTTTATTAATGTTCACATCCTGTAGAGCCCTCTCAGTAAATGTATCACAAAGAACAAGCCACTACAAACACTTAAAAATTCCCCTTCTACTTACTGTAGTAGGAAAACAATCCTGAAGATTAATTGTGAGGCTTTCAGCAGAGTATTGCCTAATTAAGGATGACCAAAGAATAGGGGCCTCAGAGACCCTAATTTGACAGTCTGGATACTAGCATGTTTGAGAGGAGGTTCTCAGGGCAAATCTGCAATCTATTCCATTCGTATAGACCTCTGGAACTTTGCTGAGACAATAGCAGTACACAAAGGAATAACTTGCTTCCACGAATAACAAACATTTACTGCATTTGCTTGCCCCGTTTCTCACCTTTTTAGTAGAGATTTCATTACTGAAATGAAAGAATGTTTTATGGAACAATCATTGCAAGGTAGACACCTCACTGAATTTGTGGATCTAGCCATTCAGACTTGAGTGTAATCTCTACCTGCAGGTTGGGTCAGAACATTTTGAAGAGATGTGAGCTGCACTAAAGCACCACTTTTATTATTCTCAGCAAACAGTGTTTTTAATGCTGCTTTGTTCTTCCCTGTTAAATCTTCACATTAGTAAATGCTGATTGATGCTCAAAAGACAGAGCATTACAGGAAGATAAGCATGGCATACTAATTAGTTCTAAATGTGGGGATGGGGAGAGATGCAAAAATATGTGAATAAATGTTATAAACATTTCAGAAGGAAAAAGAATGACCCACAGAGGAGAGGTGTGCTAATGTGGTATTCTGACAACAAAGCAGGCACTTGAGCTTTGTAAAGCTTTCTCCTGTTCTCTCTCCCCCTCTCTCTCTCCTTTGACTCTTCAATCTCCCTTTCCTCTATTCTTCTTCCTCCTATAAAGACAGATAACATAGTTTGGATACACACATGTAAAGTTGTCAAGAAAATTAATATATCATTCATATCACATAGTTGATATATATTTGGTGCATGTGAATATACAAACGTGCACACATGCATGTGCATGTGTGTGTGCATGTGCAAGCATGTGCAAGTACATGTTTACCTGTGGGTACATATCACATATGAGAATAAGAGGTCAACTTTGGCTGTCTTCCTCACTTTCCACCTTATTTTTGAGACATGGTCTCACTGAATCTGGAGTAAGTTGGTGAGGCTGGCTGGCCAGCAATTTCAGGGAGGTCTCTGTCTCCCAGCACTGAGATGAGAGCCAGGACCTGAAACACTAGGCTTTTTACATGGGTGTTGGACATATGTATAGCAAGCAACTCACTGACTGAGTCATCTTTCCAGCTCCTGGAATAAGTAATTATTTTAATGGCAGGAGCACCTAACACTATTGTCAGCAAGTTGTCAGTGCACAATGAAGCACCGCTGCATTCCTTTTGCTGTACAGCAGACTTTTTCTAATGCAAATGCAACTTTGAACATACATCTTTCCAACCTATGATCCTCTTTGTCCCTAATAACAATTGTTACACTCTGTTTTGGTGAGTTGTACATTTTAAAAAATGATTCACATGTAAATGAAAATAATATGTCTTCCCCCATCTGGTTTATTTTACTTGGTCTGATATTCCTTCGACCCATCCTGTGTTGTAACAAGTGACGGAACCTCCTTTGGTTATAGCTGAATCATGTTCATGTGTGTGTCATATGATTGTGATATGACACATTTCCATTATCCATTCATTCCTCATAGAACATGTAGATATTTTTCATATTCTGGACATTGGTAAGAGAAGTGGGTGAAGAAGGAAGACATCTGAGTAAGATGCTGGTTTCATTCCCTTTTCCTGGAAAAAGGAAGACTGTGTGATTTGTTTTCACATCCCAGATGGCTTTAGATGGACTGAATTTTATTCTGCTCTTATCTCCATCTTCTTGTCCCCCAGCATTCTTTTGATTGGCAAGTGCTTGGAGTGTTAATATTTTAGATTTACCCTTCTCCTCCTTTGTCTTCAATCCTTTCAGACTTTAGCTGATAAACACACCCAGGTTTTGTGTCAAATGATAGATAAGTAAAAAAGGAATAAACACATTTTTTTTTCTTCCATCGGGCTGGTCATACATCCCTTACAGAGAGAGTTTGTCTGTTTACCTCTCTAAATTATGTGCCAAGGTCACTGTTGCTGGTTTTCTTTTTGTTTCAGTGTGGTTTTACTCTGGCATGGTGAGTGATCTCGCCTCTATTTGCAAGTTGGATAATTTGCTTGCTATTTTGCTTTGCTTTTGTTTTTATTTCTCCCAGTGATGTCCTACTATGCTTTCTATAGTTGTAATGAAAACACCATTACCAAAGACAACTTGAAAAGAAAAGGCTTCCATTTTTCCTTTTCTTTTCTTCCTTATTTTCCTGACATGTGCCAATTACAGTCCACCCTTGAGGGAAGTCAGGGCAGGAACTGAAGCAGAGGCCACAGAGAAGTAGAGGAACACTGTTCACTGGCTTGCTTCCAATGGTTTAATCAGTTTGCTTTTTTATACTACTCAAGACCACCTGCCTAGGGTGGCACTTCCCATAGTGGGCTGAGCCCTCTCACATCAATCATTAATCAAGAAAATGTCCCACAGACATACCCAGAGACCAGTCTGATGGAGGGAATTCTTCAATTGAGGTTCCTTATTTCCAGGTGTCTCTAGCTTGTGCCCAGTGACAAAAAAAAAAAAAAAATGCACCCTCTTAAACAATCTTCTGACCTCATTCAGTGTATTCTTATCCTGGACCTGTATACTCATTTCTTCACAGTAACACAGGAAAATTGTAGATACAATAAATCCCACTCTTCTCTCAACCATTGCTTCCAGTTTCTACATTTTACCTTATTGCAAAAGCTATAAACCTGGGTCATACCAGACATTACCTCCCCATTTCTGTTGTTCCTGTTTCACTGACCATATAATCAACTCTTATATTTTACATCCTTTCCTTCTTACATAACTTTCTTCAGAAATACTCTCTGAAGAGTATTTTAAACCTTCATCAATATTTCATGAATTGTTTCAATATGACTTTTGTGTAGTGTATCCCCAATCTTTCCTCAAGCTATTCATCATACAATTGCAGCCAGTGATATATTTCTAAAGTGCAAATCTGATGGTCTCTCCAGACTATCAAAAATCCTTCAAACCCCTTTTTGACTTAGAATAATATCCATAGTCCATCACTGGACACTTAATAACTACTTGTAAGCTATTCATTTTCATTTCTTTCTACTGACCAATTATTTGTTGAAATACTTATGGGATGGTTAATGGACTATTTTTAGACAACACTCACCTTCTTGTCTCTGTTTATTTCATTCATTTAAAACTCAGTTCATATGTTTTATTGCCCAGGAATTCTACCAGGTGTTTATAGTCTGAGATAGCATCTACATGATCTGCCCTCTATGATTTAGAACTGCCTTCTCATGTGTCAACAGTGTTTTCTAGGAAGGCTGCTCACCAAACTATAAGATACTTGAAAGCAGAGATTGTCTTTAACCCTGTGTTTCTAGCACACAATACACTCTGAACAGAAAACAGGCACTTCCAAAATGATAGAAAAAATAGTCTGGGAATCACTTTCTAGCCAGTAGGCATGAAGCCAGAAGGTCAGTGCTGGCTTAATATCTCTAATGTTCTATGACTCAAGCATACTATGCCTTCAGCAATAGTCTTACCTGTAAGGAAAAAAAAAGCTAAGTTATTTTATTTACTAGTATTTAAATTAGGGTTTATTGGTTCGTGGCCATTAATCTTTAAGCAGCTATTATAAATGAATACACATAGACACAACATGGATTTTAACAAGCCTTGCCCTGAATTGAGCAATCCTAGCCCATCTAAGCTAGCTCTTAATTCTACTACCCAAATATGACTCCATATATACATACGTTCCCTTGGACTGCAATTCTCCACGATATGCCGATGTTCCTGGCCATGTGGAATGAGGTTATATTTTCTAACCCATGCTGTGTCTCCTTCTTCCTGCTCTTGGCTGGAATGAATTAATCTTCTGTCTAAAGTGCAGGCTTCCTGTTCTAATCTCAGGAAGTCCCACCTTTCTCTATCTTTACCCAGTCTCAGGCCTCGGCATTTTATTTAACCAATCAGAGACAATGTAAGTAACAGACAGCAAGCAGGACCAATTAATTAACATTTAGAATGCTTAACACTACCCCATCATTTTGCTCCTTTTGTCTAATAAAAAGACTAAAATTTTTAACTCATATAGTAAAAACAATAAGAACAAATATGAAACAATTAAGAAACTATATATAAAAGTTACACACATAATGTTTAGCCTATTTGTATCAGGCAATCCTGAAGAAAAAAATCATCTATCTATCTTGGTGTGTCTAAAGTTCTGAACCTAAATAATTTCTATCATATCCTATATTTAGGAACCTAAAGATTTTATTTAGACTTGAAAATATCCTTTTAAATGCTAAACACCTCAAGTTCAATTGAAATTTTATAGCTATTATGCCTTCAACCCCATCAAAGACATAGGAAGGGATAAAGTTATTATTTGAGTGAGTAGGAAGCATAGGAGAGCAGCTTCCAAAAAGAAATAGGACAGTTTGTGGCCGAGACAGTCCCAAATATCTCTCTATATTGTTGGAGCATCATCTTCAGCCTTCTGGCCAAGCATTTTTCACAGACTAAATTGTGCAGCAGGAAATAAGAAGGATTTTCTCATTCTGTCTCTGCAGAATCAGGACATTGACTTACCTGCATTTAAGCTCTGGTCCATCTTTGGACTGTATATAGTCTGTTGAGAGATCAGGGGCATTTTTACCCAATAGGAATTATCTACTGATGGGAGATTTCTTTTTGATGCTCATTGTTTTCTTCCAAGTCAAACTGGAGCTGTCAGGAACTGACTGTCTTAAGTCAAACAATTGTTAAAATAATAAAAACATCTTCAAATGCCATTTTCTGTATGCCTCTGAGGGTTTTGAAGACATCTATCGATTTATTATAAGCCTATATCATCTATCTTCTGTCTATGAACAAACAAACTGTATATTTTCAACCATTTACTATCTGTTTAACATATTAAGTCTATTTTGTGATAAATTAAGACTAGTATTTGAAATGACCAGTATCTTGACTGGCCAGCAATTAACCTGTATTACCCAGACTCCTAAATAGATTTCAATAGCAACCCATAAAAGGATTAGAGGTAAACCTATACTTTTAAATGAATTGCATAGGCACAATACCTTATATAAGTTTAAATATACATAATATGTGTCTAAATACAAAATTCTATACCAATGTATCAAAATTTAACCTTATTTTTTATCAATATTCAAAATTCTATACCAATGTATCAAAAGATAACCTTATTTGAGAATAACAATAGTTTTGAGTTTCAGAGCAGATTCAATAAACTATCCTTATATCTTATTATTTCTATATTATATACATATATCCCCCTCTTTTTCTTTTCAAGTCTTTCCCACCATATAAGAGAGAAGGAAGGATAGAGAAAAGAAAAAATAGAAAAGTCCTTGAATCTAATCTCCTATAACTTGCTTAACAAGACCATTTAACAATTTGTAACCATTCCCCCTAAACAACATCCATCATCCACCTCACTTTTTAGGAATGGGATGTTACTCTCTTAAAACTGCTTCCTGCTGAATTGGGACATAGAAAACCTGTTTGGGGGCCCAATAAAAAGGAAAAATGATTAAGCAAGTTAATTGTAACATTTGTTGTCCAGTTTCTATGTGCTCAGCAATTTGAATGTCCTGAGTAGTTTGTAGTCCGAAGCTGGACTTTGGGTAGGAAAGTTCAGGGCATTATTGAAGTCCTGTCTGGAACTGTCTTTGAGGCTGGGCCAACTCAGCAAGCTATTTGAAGTTGTTTTGGATGCAGATTTTTGAGGAAACAGCTATTGAGGCAGTCTATGAGGCTGGATCATGTAGGTTACTTGTCTTGTCTTCTTTGGACTCTGGTTTCTTTGTTCTGAAAATATATAATTTCTCAAAAGTAACATATAGTTCTGCAATTAGCAAAATACCTTGGATGTGCAGGATGCACAAATCAATTAAGGAATATCTTCTGTTATTTGTTTGAACAGCAGAAAGACATTTGTAAGTCTCCATTCATGCCATATAAAAGGATGGCATGTAATAGTATTACATATATTGCTATATATGATCTATTTTAAATTGAAAATACAGTATTAGACTGTATGGAGTTTAAGTATTCTCCTCTACAGTTGACATAAATTTATTAATTGATTAAAATGGGTTTATTCTGTGTTGTTCTGGCTTTTGTAGATTTGGTTGGCCTAAAACTCAAAAGGAACCAATATGTCTCTGTCTTTGTCTCCCATATTTTGGGAACAAAAGTATGCATTTGTATATTTTTTTTCTTTCCCTTTCTCCTTTCTTTAGAGGTTTAATTTCTATGTGGATATATCCATCCTTATTGAGACAGGGTTTCTCTTTGTAGCTTGGGCTGTCTTGATTTGCTCTATAGAGCTCTATAGGTTAGATTGGCCTTGAACACACAAGGAACCTGTTTTTTCCTTGCCTCACAGGTTTTGAGATCAAGGTATGAATTTGAATAATTAAATTAACCTCTTTAAACAATAACATTAGTTAAACCATTTTGTATTAGTTTGATTTCCAGTTCTCCTATGGAAAACCCCATTCTTAAGGAAATTGGTGTAGAATAGGATGATATGCTATTTTTTTCTTCCTTTATTTTTTATTTCTTCAAGTTACATCTCAATCTCAGTCCCCTCCCTATTCCCCCCTCAAGTCCCACCCTCCCACCCTCAACCCCCCATCCTCTTCCTTTTTTTTAAAGTTAAAGTTATATCTTGTTTCCCCCTACAGTTTCCCCTTTCAGTCCAACAAATGGCCCTTTCTCTTATAATAATAAATACAATACAAAACAGCAGAGGTAATTAGGCCACAGTTATGAGGGTTATATGGCTTGGCGTACATTCTCAATGTCCAGTCCATATGTATTTGCCACCTGACTTTAACATTCTACTATCTAACCATCTCCATGAATTTAAAGTTCTATATCTAACTCAACATTCATAATAACTTACAACACAATTTTAAAAGCATCTTCTTAGATCTATAACACTCTCTTGACTCCTAAAAAACTCAAAACTAAATTATGAGACTCTAGCTATCTGTTCTTCAACCACCTCAGAGACCTGAGAGGTATAAATATATCAGATTATATAGGAAGTGCAGGGCCTGCAGCTTCCAAAACTAAGAAATGACATACCCGTGGCTGCCTGGACAGTTCCCATTTTCTCTCCATACATTACAGAATCTATCTTCATTCATTTGGCCCCGTTTCTCTGAGAGACATTGGTTGTAGAGCAAGGATTATGAAGGACTTACCTACCCTGCCTTGGCAGAGCTAGGCTGTCGACTTACCTGCTTCCAGGTTTTGTCCTTTTTGGACAGCATTCTCTCTACAGTTGGAGCAAGGGGCTTTTCCTACCAAGAGATAGGCTTGCGACTAACTCAATCATCTCCCACTGGAGATTCTTCAATGCTCTTCTTCTACTTGGAAGAGAATAGGATGTGCTGTCAGGAATTGATATGTCTTGATATAAAAAAATCTAAAGTTAAAAAAAAAAAGAAAAAAAAAAACCTAAAAATGGAGCCGGGCCGTGGTGGCACACGCCTTTAATCCCAGCACTTGGGAGGCAGAGGCAGGCGAATCTTTGTGAGTTCAAGGCCAGCCTGGTCTACAAAGTGAGTCCAGGACAGCCAGGGATACACAGAGAAACCCTGTCTCAAAAAACCAAAAAAAAAAAAAAACCTAAAAAAAAATCTAAAGTTACGAAAACATCTTGGAATGCCATATTCTGCAGATCTCTTGAGGTTTTTGAAGAGGCCCTATCTATCTCTTATATTAGGGTAAGCAGGTGTTGCTTGTCTCTTGGCAGCTTTATTTCTGATTAGTTTAGAAAATAACTATAATAGGCTGTCATAGTACCTAACAAAATGACCGGCTTGCATAACTATTAGTTTGCATTTCTTAATTATCCTAAACAGTTTATGACAATTAGTAGTAAAAGGCCGAAACATCACATTTCATTTTTTTTCTTTACCTCCTAACCCTTCCATCCCATTTCTCAGGGGTGGGGTGTCCTTATATAACAGTCCCTCATCTCAGTTTAGAGGTCATATGAGGGCCAAGAGCCTCCTCATTAATTGGGGTTCTACAAGGCAGTACCATCAGTGAAAAGTTTCTCATTACCCGGGAGAGAGAACTAAAAAACAAACAAACAAATAAGCAGACAAATAGATAAAAAAGACTGAAAAATTGAAAAAAAATATAAAAAATTATAAAATAAATAAATAAATAAATAAATAAAAATAAAAAATACAAAGTCTATGTCCAAGTTCCCTTTGGTGTGTTAGTTGTAGTATCGATACCTTCTACTATATAGCTAAAATCCTACTATAAGTGAATAGATGCCATATGCATCCTTCTGAGTCTGGGTTAGCTCACTCAGGATGAGCTTTTCTACTTCCATCCATTTGGCTGCAAGTTGCATAATTTCATTGTTCCTGATAGCTGAATAATATTTCATTATATAGATGTACCAGTTTTTTTTACCCATTTTTCGGTTGAGCGACATCTGGGTTGTTTCCAGTTTCTAGCTATTACAAATAAGGCTGCTATAAACATAGATGAGGAAACTTCCTTATGATTCTGTGAAGAGGCATTTGGGTGTATACCCAGAGTGGTATGGCTGGGTCCTGAGGCAAAGCTATTCCAAATTTTCTAAGACATCGCCAGACTGACTTCCATAGTGGTTGCACAAGCCTGCACTCTCACCAGCAATGTAGTAGGGTACCCCTTTCTCCACAACCTCACCAGAATGTGCTGTCATTTGAGCTTTTTATCTTAGTTTAGCCATTCTAACAGGTGTGAGATGGAATCTCAGAGTGGTCTTGAGTTGCATTTCTCTGATGATTAAGGATGTTGAGCATTTCTTCAAGTGTCTCTCAGCCATTAGCGATTCTTCCTTTGTGAATTCTCTATTTATCTCTGTCCCCCATTTTTTTGATTCAATTATTTGGTTTCTTGGCATTTAATTTCTTGAGTTCTTTGTAGATTTTGGATATTAGCCCTCTGTCAGATATGGGATTGGTGACGATTTTCTCCCAGTCTGTAGGCTGCCGTTTTGTTCGAATGCCAGTGTCTTTTGCCTTCCAGAAGCTTTTCAGTTTCATGAGGTCCCATTTATTGATTGTTGATCTCAGGTCCTGAGGTGTTGGTGTTCTGTTCAGGAAGTTGTCACCTGTGCCAATAATTTTGAGGGATGGTAATACCTCCAGATGTTTTTTTATTGTACAGGATTGATTTAGCTATTCTGGGCTTTTTGTTGTTCCATATGAATTTGATAATAGCTCTTTCCAAGTCTATAAAAAATTGTGTTGGTATTTTGATAGGAATTGCATTGTATCTATATATTGCTTTTGGTAGGATGGCCATTTTTATTATGTTGATCCTACCTATCCATGAGCATGGGAGATGCTTCCATCTTCTAAAGGCCTCTTCCATTTCTTTCTTCAAGGGCTTGAAGTTCTTGTTGTACAGGTCCTTTACTTGCTTGGTTAGAGTTACCCCCAGGTATTTTGTTGTTTGTGGCTATTGTGAAGGGGGTTGTTTCCCTTATTTCTTTCTCAGCCCATTTGTTTGTTGTATAAAGAAGGGCTTCTGATTTTTTGAATTAATTTTGTATCCAGCCACTTTGCTGAAGGTGTTTATCAGATGTAAGAGTTCTCTGGTGGAATTTTTGGGGTCGCTTATGTATACTATCATATCATCTGGAAATAGTGATAATTTGACTTCTTCCTTTCCACTGTTTATCCCCATGATCTCCTTTAGTTGTCTTATTGCTCTAGCAAGAACTTCAAGTACTATATTGAAGAGATATGGTGAAAGTGTACATCCTTGTCTGTCCCTGAGTTTAGAGGAAATGCTTCAAGTTTCTCTCCATTTATTTTGATGTTGACCACTGGCCTGCTGTATATTGCCTTTATTATTTCCAGGTACGGTCCTTGTATGCCCGTTCTCTCCAGAACTTTTAGCATGAAGGGGTGTTGGATTTTGTCAAAGGCTTTTTCTGCATCTAGCGAGATTATCATGTGTTTTTTTTTTCTTTCATCTTGTTTATATGGTGAATGACGTTGATAGATTTTCATATGTTGAACCATCCCTGCATCCCTGGGATGATGCCTACTTGGTCATGGTGTATGACACTTTTGATGTGTTCTTGAATTCGGTTTGCTAGTATTTTATTAAGTATTTTTGCATCTATGTTCATGAGGGAGATTGGTCTGAAGGTCTCTTTCTTTGTTGGGTCTTTGTGTGGTTTAGGAATCAGGGTGACTGTGGCCTCATAGAATGAGTTTGGCAATGTTCTTTCAGATTCTTTTTTGTGAGAGAGTTTGAAAAGTATTGGTGTTAGCTCCTCTTTGAAGGTCCGGTAGAATTTCGTGCTAAAGCCATCTGGCCCTGGGCTTTTTTTGGTTGGGAGATTTTTAATGACTGTTTCTATTTCCTTAGGGGTTATAGGGCTGTTTAATCTGTTTATCTGATCTTGATTTAGCTTCAGTAGGTGGAATCTATCAAGAAAATTGTCCATTTCACTTAAGTTTTCAAATTTGGTAGAGTATAGATTTTTAAAGTAGGATCCAAATATTCTCTGGGTTTCCTCAATGTTTGTTGTTATTTCTCCCTTTTCATTTCTGATTTTGTTGATTTGTTTTTTCTCCCTCTGTCTTTTAGTTAATTTGGCTAATGGTCTATTTTGTTGATTTTCTCGAAGAACCAACTCTTGGTTTCATTGATTCTTTGTATAGTTCTTTTTGTTTCTAAGTTGTTGATTTCAGCCCTAAGTTTGATGATCTCCTGCCTTCTGCTCCTCTTGGGAGTGTTTGCTTCTTTTTTTTCCAATTCACCAAGTTTAGCTGTTAATTTGCTAATATGATCTGTCACAATTTTCTTTTTGAAGGCACTCAGTGCTATGAACTTTCCTCGTAGCACAGCTTTCATTGTGTCCTATAGGTTTGGGTATGTTGTGTCTTCATTTTCATTGGATTTTAAGAAGTCTTTGATATCCTTCTTTATTTCTTCCCTGACCCAGTGGTCATCTAGTAAAGAGTTGTTCAATTTCAATGTGAGTGTAGACTTTCTGTTGATTCTTTTGTTATTGAAGTCCAGCTTTATTCCATGGTGGTCTGATAAGATACAAGGGGCTATTTAAAATTTCTTGTATCTGTTGAGGCTATCTTTGTGTCCAACTATATGGTCGATTTTGGAGAAGGTTCCGTGAGCTGCTGAGAAGAAGGTGTATTCTTTTGTGTTTGGGTGAAACGTTCTGTAGATATCTGTTAGGTCCATTTGGTTCATAATCTCTGTTAGACTCATTATTTCTCTGTTTGGCTTCTGTCTTGATGATCTGTCCATAGTTGTGAGTGAGGTGTTGAAGTCTCCCACTATTAAAGTGTTTGGATCAATGTGCGACTTAAGTTTTAGCAGCATTTCTTTTATAAATGTAGGTGCCTTTGTATTTGGGGCATAGATGTTCAATATTGAGATGACCTCTTGGTGGATATTTCCTTTAATGTGTATGTAATGCCCTTCTCTGTCTTTTTTTATTAACTTCAATTGGAAGTCTATTTTGTTTGATATTAGGGTGGCTACTCCAGCTTGTTTCCTGGGTCCATTTGCTTGGAAAACCTTTTCCCAGCCCTTTACTCTGAGATAGTGTTTATCTTCAATAGTGAGATGTGTTTCTTGTATACAACAAAAAGATGGGTCTTGTTTATGGATCCAGTCTGTAAGTCTGTGTCTTTTTATTGGCGAGTTGAGTCCATTGATGTTGATGGATATTAGTGACCAGGGGTTGTTATTTCCCATTATTTTGGTATAGCTGGTTGTCTTGTGTTTCCTTTGTGTAGTTGCTGTGGAGGTTTCTATTTCCTCTGTTTTCTTGGGTGTAGTTATCTTCTCTGTGTTGGAATTTTCCTTCTAGGATCTTCTGTAAGGCTGACTTTATGGGGAGATATTGTTTGAATTTGATTTTTTCATGGAATATCTGGTTTTCTCCATCTATGTTGATAGAGAGTTTTGCTGGTTATAGTAGTCTTGCTGGGCACCTATGTTCTCTCAGGGCTTGTCATACATCTGTCCAGGCCCTTCTAGCTTTTAAAGTTTCTGAGGAGAAGTCAGGTGTGATTCTGATAGGTCTGCCATTGTATGTGACTTGACCTTTTTCTCTTACAGCTTTTAATAACCTTTCTTTGTTCTCTACATTTGGAGTTTCAATTATTATGTGGCGAGAGGAGTTTCTTTTGTGATCTAATCTGTTTGGTGTTCTGTAAGCCTCTTGGATTTTTACTGGCATCTCTTTCTTTAGGTTTGGGAAGTTTTCTTCTATGATTTTGTTGAAGATATATCCTGGACCATGGAGTCAGGAGTCTTCTCTTTCCTCTATGCCTTGAGTCCTTGATTTCTTGGATGTTGTGGGTGAAAGATTTTTTAGCTTTCTCATTTTCTTTGGATGTGTACTGATTTCTTCCATCGAATCTTCCATGCCTGAGATCCTGTCTTCCATCTCTTGCATCCTATTTTTGATACTCACATTCATAGTTCCTGTTCTCTTCCCTTGATTCTCCATTTCCTCTTTTAACTCTGACTGTTTTTTCTTTATTGTTTCCATTTCTATTTTCATGTCTTGAATGGTATTGTTTGTTTTGTACATTTCCTTCTCCAGTTTGCTTGTTTTTGCCTGGAAATCATTCATTGCTCGGTCCTTTTCCTGTTCAAGCTGAGTCACCTTGGCTTGGAGCTCTTTAATGGTGTTATTCCTTGTTTTGACTTGTAAAATTTTGGGTTCTTTGAATTCCTTCATAGATTTAAGTTCTTCTTGAAGGGACTCTATCACTTTCCATAATGTAGAATTGTCATGGTTTTCATGTGTTTCAGCTGTGGTGAGGTGGTTTGGGCTGGATGGAATAGCGTTGCTTTCTTTTGTTGGAGTCATTTAGCTCTGCTTTTTTTTTTTTTTTTTTTTTTTGGTCTGCGGCCACTGGCCATGTGGAATTTTTTAGCTGGCTTCTGGAATTGGGTCCAGAGGGGGCGCTTGGTGTAGGAGTCGAGTTGCCCTACTCCACCCCTAGAAGGTGAGTCATTCAGCCCCGCCTCTTAGGTGGAGACCTAACTAATCCAGATGGTGGAGCTGTGTACAAGTAAGCTCTGATTCCCCACTGGAAGGGCCAGTGCTACTACAAAAGTCCAATATACAACAGTTTCAAATATCTTGCAGTTTGCCCGGGGTTGGTTCCTGTGGTGGGTAAGTCTGCCTTTCACCCCCAATAGCCTTGCCGCTCCTGCGGCTTGGAAACTGGCCAGTGACGTCATAGCAGTGGGTTGCAATCTGCAGTCTGAAAGCACTTTGCAGCTGAGCTGTGCTCACTTCCAAGGGTCGCAACCTTTCGCCAGATAGCCGGATCGTCTGTGCGAGACCTGGGGGTGCCCAGCAGGATGGGGATTATCTCTGCATGAGATCTGAATCTGCCTGCTGGGTACTAGATTGGAACTTACCCAGTGTCTCTCCTGGTGGGGGATGGGGGATCCCGATTCCCAGGTCTAGAAGCTTCCTTGCGTGTCTGAGAGTGGGAAGGAGTGTCCTGACCAGGGACCCTCAGTGGTCCCTGGGTAGTTGGGTGAGATCTAGAGGGGGTCGAGCCATTTGTACAGTGTCCTGCAACACTTGCCGCCCTGTGACTGTTAACCCTGAAATCAAAATATGTCGGCTCAGGCCGCCGCCATATTGTATCCCCCTGATATGCTATTTTATGTTAGCTTTTCTTCACTGTTGGCTGTGTGAGTCATGCAGTTTGCATGTTCTCCCCAAGCCTAACTCTGGGTCCTTACATTGATTAAAAGAATCTCTCTCTCTCTCTCTCTCTCTCTTTCCAAGACATGATTTCTCTGTGTATCCTTGTCCTGAACTCACTTTATAGATCAGGCTGACCTTGGTGAAGGTCAGGGATCCACCTGTCCTTGTTTCCCAAGTGCTTGTATTAACAGCATGCACCATCACACCCAGTGATTAACATATCTGTTTTAGGGGCAAAATGCGGATTGAATCCAGTTCTCCAGTGGGAGCCCCAGAACTAATGAGACTGGCTTGTGACCCTTTTCTTTTTATGTAAATTTAAGATTATGTGTATTTATCCATTAGATCAGTAAGGACATTTTTAAACCTAACATCAAGGAAAAAAATGTGTCATTTTTGAATTCTAGACTGTCTTTAGTAAGCAACCTTGTTTTATCGACAGGTTTCCTACCCTGCCTTCATTGTTTAAACCATGCTAGTCTGGAATTCAGAGATCTGCCTGTTACTTCCTCTAGTGTGATGGGATTAAGGGCATGTGCCAGTATCACTCTTCTCAGGTATTTCACTTAAATCCCAGATATTAGTAACACTGTAACCTTGAGAGCAACTTTGAACTGTAGTGACAATTTAAAATCTGCCCCAAATCTTCAAAAATCTCTTATGTCTTAGCAATACCAAATCAGAAAAATATCCTTTATACCTCCCAATATAAGCAAATCAAAGACATCTAAACAAAAATCAAGCAAAGAAATAACATTCCAAAAGCCTTGGCATGTCTAACCATGCCATCCCATGCTGCAATTAAAACTTTATTCATTCATTATTCCTTGGATTCTAGTTTTGGCTGCATTTCACTGGTGGGCTGGTACCAGAAACTCCTGACAAGCATCTAGTACCCAGGGCGCTCTTAGCTCCAGCTGCCATCAATTTTGTATTATCTATCAGGAAGGTCCTCCTTCCTTCCCCCATTATCATTGTTGGCAATTTAGCATTCCATTTGTAAATTCTTTCCTTTAAGACTGTCTTAGTCTGAACTTTCTCAAAAAAGACACACAGAAGCACAATTGTCAGGGTAAAAATCATTTGCATGCTAAGAGGAACAAACTCAATTGGAATCCAAAGTATTGAGTCATTATGAATTCCTCAATTTTTAATCTAGGCAATAAATTCCGCTCTCAAATTCTGTTTAGAAGGCTGCCAGTTTTTTAGTAGGTAAGGAGAACTAAGCTTTCCACCTTTGCTGCAAGGTAGTAGCTTTTGTTAAGATAGCAGCACCTTTGAAATGCATTTGGGTAGTTCTCCACTCTGGCTAGGAAACTGGCTTTCACCTGACCCTTCTCAGGCTGTAAGCATGGATTCTAATTGCCATAGTTGGGCACCATATTTACAAAAAAAAAAGCTCTAAATTATTTTCTAGTATTTATATTATAGTTAATTGGTTCATGGCCATTAATCTTTAAGCAGCTATTATAAATGAATACTCATAGACACAACATGGATTTTAACAAGCCTTGGCCTGAATTGAGCAATCTTAGCCCATCTAAGCTAGCTCTTAATTCTACCACTCAAATATGACTCCATATATGCATACGTCCCCTTGGACGCCATTCTCCACAATATGTGGATGTTCTTGGCCATGTGGAATGAGGTTCTTTTTTCTAACCCATGCTGTGTCTCCTTCTTCCTGCTCCTGGCTGGAATGAATTAATCCTCTGTCTAAAGTGCAGGCTTCCTGTTCTAATCTCAGGAAGTCCCACCTTTCTCTGTCTTTGCCCAATCTCAGGCCTCAGTACTTTATTTAACCAATCAGAGTCAGTGTAAATAACAGACAGCAAGTAGGACCAATTAATTAACATTAATAGTCTGAGTGTTTACAGTCTGAGATAGCATCTACATGTTCTGCCCTCTATGATTTAGAACTGCCATCTCATGGGTCAACAGTGTTTTCTAGGAAGGCTACTCACCAAACTATAAGATACTTGAGAGCAGAGATTATCTTCTAACCCTGTGTTTCTAGCACACAATACACTTCTGGACAGAAAACAGGTACTTCCAAAATGATAGAAGAAATAGTCTGGGAATCACTTTCTAGCCAGTAGGCATGAAGCCAGAAGGTCAGTGCTGGCTTAATATCTCTAATGTTCTATGACTCAAGCATATTATGCCTTCAGCAATAGTCTTACTTTCAATTTCTGAAAGCATTGTTAGTAGCATCAAATGTGTGTTTTTCTCCCAGTGATTCTCCTGTCTCTACCTCCCATGTTTGCATAGAAGTACCAAGATTTTAGACAGGGACCATTCCTAGATTTATGTGGGTTTAGTGGATTCAAACTGAGGCCCTCATTCTTGCACAGGAAACTGTTTATTCATTGAGCTATCTCTCCAGGCTCAAATCTGCCTTTATATTTATTTTTTTTAAGTTTATGTGGATGAGTGCTTTGTCACATGTATGTCTCTTCAAAGGCAAGAAGACAGTGTCATGTCTCCAGGAACTGGTATTATAGGTTTGTGAACTTCCCTGTCGGTCCTGAGTACTGAATCCAGTCCTTTGTAAGAACAGTCAGTGTTCTGAACCACTGAACATTCTCTAATTCTCTTCAGCTCTGCTTTTTCTTTTTTTCCATTTTTTTTTGGGGGGGAAGAATGGTCGTTTTAAAGAAATATTAATTGTAAGTATATTGTTTTATTCTCTCATAAATTAAATCCCCAAAGCAGTTTCTCCTCCCTCATTCCTTCCCAGTTCCCCTCCATCCGCTCTTCTTCCCTTTCTTTTCAGAAAAGGGTAGAACTCCCATGGACATCAAACAAACATGGCATATCAAGACTAACATATTAAGACAGGGTGAGGCAGCCCAGCAGGAGGAGGAAAATGGTCCAAAAAGCACTCAAAAGAATCAGAGACAATCTCTGCTTCCACAAGAAGACTGAGGTGCACAACCCTAACATATATGCAGAGGGTCTATGTTAGATCTATGCAAGTTCCCTTATTGTTGTTTCAGTCTTTGTGAGACTCTAAGGGCTCAAGTTCGTTGGATCTGTGGTTTTTCTTTGGTGATCTTGACTCCTATGGCTCCTACAGTCCTTCCTGTGCCTCTATCACAGGATTGCCCAATCTCTGCCTAATGTGTGGGTCTCTACATTTGGATGAAGCCTCTCCGATGATGATTGTGCTAGATTTTTTTTATCCAAGTATAATAGAATATTATTAGTGATCACTTCATCAACTTTTTTTTTGCCAGTCATTTTGTTTCTATCCTGGGCCTCTGGGATATCTAGGCTCTGGTTCCTGGACCTCTAGGAAGTGTAAGGGGTGGGTTTTCTCTCTTGTCATGGGTCTTGAACTGGACCAGTCATTGGATGGTCACTCTCATGATTTCTGTGCCACTTTGATCTAGCACATCTTTTAGGCACGATAAAATGTAGGTTGAAGGCTTTATGATTGTGTTAGTGACCCATTCCCTCCACTGGAAGACTTCCCTGATTATGGGAGATGGCTGGTTCAGGTTATGTATTTCCTATTAGTAGGAGTCTTAGCTAGTGTCACCCTAGTAGATTCCTGGAAGTTTCCATTGATCTAGGTTTCTAGCTTGTCCCCAAAAATGCCCCTCAATTTCAGTTATCTCTCCCAGTCCTCTCCCCCTTCCACCTTTCCCACCTCATTCCTCCTGTTACCATCCCCACCTACTCCCAGACCCCCTCTATTATGCCATATCTATTCTATTTCTTTTTCCCAGGGAGAGTCATTGGTCTCCACTTGAGCCCTCCTTGTTACTTAGCTACAATTTACAAACCCATAAGAAGACCCATTCTTAGCCTAAGAACTCAAGAGAAGGCATTACCAAGCCAATAAAACATTGTTGACTAGAGAAAATGCCCCTAACTTGACTATAGTACAGGGAAGGAACTTCTCAGACACCTTTCTAGGCAAAGAACCTAGAGGGGCAAATATATCTCAAGGCTATGACTGACCCAGAGTAACATAATTCAATAGCAAATACATAAAAACATCATTAAATCTAACAAGTTTTGCCTAAGCCAAATCTAGACAAGAAACAGAGATCTAAAATAAGGGTTATTATATTTTAACACTTGAGAGCTTTCTTGATCACATTAAGGCATGCTAACAATTTCCCATAGATATGACAGTTATGAGGCAATTAGTGGAATACTTTGAAAATCAGTTGCAAAAAAAAGGAGGAAAAAACTGGATAAGTAATAGCTGAAGTAAAAAATGAAACTGCTATAAATATAGATAATAGCTTCCATTAAAAGTGTCTTCCAACATTGGAAAGTTTAATCACAGTAGCATTCAAATCATTGGTTACACTCTATTTCACAGTTACCCAGCATGGGAAAATTTACCCATCATTAAGTATGATAGGTTCCATGTTTTTTTTAATAATATCTGGTCAGCAGTGGAAAATTTTGTTAGCTGATTTCCTTAGCAAGTTTTGGTTTCATATAATTTTTACTGTAATAATTCAAAAGCAAGTCCTATCTGTTAGATTACAGGTACCTATTTGTGCTTATATGACTTTAGTGATACCCTGTGGAATAGAGGGAATTTTTCTGAATTTACATGAATTGAGAAAATGATGCAGAGAAACATGAATAAACTTAACTGAGTACAAAGCTTTTATAATCTGAACAAGGTATAGAAAAAGTAGGTGGGATGGGTATTTTTTCAAATATAAGGAAATTACTTAATGTGTTGAATATTTACAAGATCAAATTCATTTCCAGCAACCTCCTTTTAAAAGGTTAAAATATCAATCTTTGATGGTGTATTCCAACAGTTCACAAGTCACTGCTTTTCAGTAATACACTTAAACACATTCATTTTTACAAGTATAATTTTCCAGTTATAGTTTTATAACTCTTTAACTCTAAAATATTAATTACTTCCAAGAATTTTATTCTAAGAAGTAATATAGAACTTATTTGCACATAAGGATTTTAAAGCTCTTCTATTAAAAATGATGCATAATAGAATAGATGCCATGGTGGGGGGCGGAGTCTGGATTGGGTGTGTGGATGGGAACAGGAGGGATGAGGTACATGGAAGACAGAGAGAGAGAGAGAGACAGAGAGAAAGAGAGAGAGAGAGAGAGAGAGAGAGAGAGAGACAGAGAGACAGAGAGACAGAGAAAGTATTGGGAGAGACAACTGGAATTAGGGAACATTTCCTGGATAAGCTAGAAACCTAGTGCAATGGAAACTCCCAGGAATCTACTAGAGAGATCCTAGCTAAGACTCCTAATTAAAGGGGATACAGATCTTGAGACAGCCATATCCTGTAACCAGGCAAGGCTTCCAATGTAGGAATTGCAACACCAACCAAGCCACAAAACCTTAGACCCACAATTTGTCCTTCATACAAGATGTGCTGGGTTAAAGGTAGCACAGAAATTGTAGGAGTGGCCAGTCAAGGACTGGTGCAGCTCCAGACTCATGCCAAGAGAGGGATCCCATCCCTTGGACTATTTGGAGGGCTGGAAGCCAGAGGCTAGGTAGCCCAGAGTCTAGGATAGAACCAAACACAAATGGTAAAAAGGGTTAATTGTTGGGGTAGTGTTAAACATTCTAAATGTTAATTGGTCCTGTTTGCTGTCTGTTACTTACATACATTGACTCTGATTGGTTAAATAAAATGCCGAGGCCTGAGATTGGGCAAAGACAGAGAAAGGTGGGACTTCCTGGGATCAGAGCAGGAAGCCTGTGCTTTCAACAGAGAATTAAGGCATTCTAGCCAAGAGCAGCAGGAAGGAGGCACACACCATGGGTTAGGAAAAAGAACCTCATTCCACATGGCCAGGAACATGGACATATCGTGGAGAATGGCAGTCGAAGAGGACATATGTATATCTGGGGTCATATTTGGGTAATAGAATTAAGAGCTAGCTTAGATGGGCTAGGATTGCACAATTCAGGCCATGGCTTGTTAAAATCCATGTGGTGTCTGTGTACTCATTTATAATGTCTGCTTAAAGATTAATTGTTCCAAATCAATTGACAATAATCTAAATACTGGTTAAATAGTTTAATTAGCTATATTTTTTTACAGTTAATGAAATTATTATTAATGATATTCTGATATACTCATAGGCTGGTGCTTAACCCAATTGTCATCAGAGAAGTTTCACCCATCAACGGATGGAAACAGACCCATAGCCAAACATTAGATGAACTTGGGGAATCCTGTGCACAGGGGAAGAAAGGGGTGTAGTAGTCACAGAAGTCAAGAACACAACAAGAAAACCCATAGGATCAATTAACCTGGGTTGACAGGGCCTCTGTGTTCAATCACAGAGATTGAACCATCAACCAGGGAGCCTGAATGGGACTCACCTAGGCCCTCTGTACATATGTTACAGTTGTGTAGGTTGATCTTCTGGTGGGATTCTAATAGTGGGAGCAAAAGGTGTCTGTGATTCTGCCTTTGGGATCCTTTATCTTACTGGGTTATCTTGCCTATCCTTAAGAGGAGATGAAGTGCATAGTCTTACTGCAACTTGATATGCCAAGGCTGTTTAATTTCCATGGGAACTTTTCTGAAGAGAAATAGAGGAGCAGGGGATGGGGATGAGGTGAGGAGTTGATGGAGTGGTTGGGAGGGATAGAAGGAGAGAAGGGAGGGAAAACTACAATCAGGATATAAAATATATAAGTAATTATTAATTTTTAAAATATTCAGAAAATAAATAAAATGTAATATAATACATGCCTTAAGATTTACACTTATAATAATTTAGAGAAATAAATCATGAGGATTAGAAATTGCAAAGCAAATCCTTATCTGTATTATGCTATTTATATATCAATTATTTTATTTTTTTATTGAAAACAATTATTTTGTGAATTTCACATCATGCACCCTATTCCCTCCCATTTCCTACCTCCCCCCAGACCCACCCTCCACCCTTGCAATCTGTCCCAGCATAAAAAAATAACAGCTCATTGTGGAAGCTATAGTGTATCTCAGTGTGTCCCACATTCTCCTTTGTCCACATATTCTGCTTGCAAATGTTCATTGTAATGACTCCTTGTCTATTATAAGGTCCCTGTTTCCCACTACTCTGTCAGTACTGGAACTCCTCTCAGACATGCCGTAACTGTCCTGTGTGTTGAAGATCCTGAATTGACCTCTTCTTGCACTCCAGCAGTTCATCCATTGGGTAAATGTTGGGGTGGGCCAATTCAAAGCCCTGGTTTGGGACCTGCAACCACCAATTGCATAGTTAGTTCTACTATGGGAAGGTACTGGGCCTGCTCTGCTGAGTGCTGCAGCATGGTGAGGAGCAGGGACAACTTTCCTGCTCTTGTGACCCCCATCTGGGTCAGATCTCCTGTCAGCCAATGGTGGTGAGGGCAAAAGGGAGGGGAGGGCATCTCTTCCTAGCCAACACCACCACATAGCAGACCAAAGGCAGGGCTGGCACTCCCACATTCACTCCCTCAGGGCTGGCTCACCCACAACCCCCCATATCCAGGACCAGCTGTAGTGTGCTATCTTGGCAGGGTGCAGAGCCTACTCTCCGAAGTGCTGCAGCATGTGAGGGGCAGGGACAGATCTCCTGCTCTTGTGACCCCATCTGGGCCAGATCTCCTGTCAGCCAGTGGTGTTGAGGACAAAAGGGAGCAGCTTTCCCTAGACTACACCACCACATAGCAGACTGAAGGCAGGGATGACTCTCCCAAACTCACTCCCTCAGGGCTGGCTTACCCATATCCCCCATATCTAGGACCAGCTGTAGTGTGCTATCTTAGCAGGGTGCATGGCCTGCTCTCCCGAGTGCTGCAGCATGTGAGGGGCAGGAACAGCTCTCCTGCTCTTGTGACCCCATCTGGGCCAGATCTCCTGGTGCTGGTCTTGTGGTCATCTCAAGTTACCCCATGGCACTAAAATGGAGTTGGTATCCACCTTGCTTCTTTCTTCTTCTTCCGGGAATGTTAGGCTACTAGTCATTCAGATGATCATAGGTCAGAAAACTTAATGTAGATATAGTCTCTCTCCTCTCTGCCACCTACTGATGCACATGTGACATAGCAGTTACATCTCCAATGCCTCTAGGGGAAGTTATATATTAATTATTGAAAGAAGAATTTAAATTGAATAATCCTTTAGTGACAGTTTTGTTGTTATTGATGGTTTCTTGTAGCTTTAAGTTCTGAATTGTTTTATATCTGCATTTTGGAATAACAAGGCATTTATTAGTTTTATGATGAGGAAGGAAACATTGTTAATAAAAACAACTCTGGTTGGAAATAATTGCATTAAGGGAGTAATGTTACAGTAATGCTCATTTTATTAACTCACTTCCAGCAGGTTAGAGTACTTGTACCACATTGAAAATTTTGTTTTCTGCCTTCTCAGACATAGTCCTAGAAAATGTTCTAACAAATCGCTACTGTGACCTTTAGAGGAGGTAGCATCCCGATTACTGTCAATTTGGTTGTGGGTGGTAATATTTGCATTTCCATCCAGCTCTACCCTGTTCATTTGAGTAATGAGATAGGCAGAGAGAACACCATTCTTTGTGCTAAAGTAATTTAATAAGAATATTTAAACAAAGCATTAGTTTATGAAAATAAATTATTGTAAAACATTACCTATTAATTGGTATTTTATTTGTCTCAAAAACTGATGCTTGATAGGTGAACTTTCTTATGTTTCTTTTTTTTGAACCTTTGATGAAAATCAAATTGATAGGAATAACTGTTAAAGTAACCTTTGTAGGATTCAAAGTCAGTAAAGAACTTCCTCTATTGAGAAGTGAGATTTTTTTCACTAAGAACAGGGTAAAGTCATTCTCTATAGTTAGAAATGATGCTAGGTGTCTTTGGGACCCTGATATATTCTCAATGTATTGCTTAGTGGCATAGTATGTCTTCTCTCTGAGCTGCAAGGAAACCTTAATCTTTCCAGGATGGCACATTGAACACATTTTCCCAGTGGAGAGCCATGCCTTGTTCTGCAGATAGATTTTCCTTTACTCCCAACCCTTAAAACATATCACCTAATGTTGGCACTAAGAACATGCATCCTAGTGTCAGCCGTGGCTGTTCTGGATCCGGAAATGACCAGAAAATTTTAGAGTCAACTGGAGCCGTTTTCTCACTGTTCTCTTCTCTATACCATGAATTCAGTTCTGTTATTCTTCCACAGTTTGACTCAAACCTTTGTTTAATTTTAAGTATAAGATTCTGGTCTTCATTGGTGATTTGATGATTGCAGGGAAATAATTAGGATTGCTTGTGGTTCACAGAGTTTTGATGGTGCTCTTGCATTTACATCAGTTAAACTCTGCATCATAAAGAAAGTTCTGATATCGACTCATTCAGTCCTTGTAAAAGGATTATTAGAAGTATGAATATAAATGCATAAAATTAGAATGGCAACAGTTATTCTTTAACCAGCTATATCCACACAAAGAGACTAAGATTTACTAAAATTGTCTGTATACAATACCAAGCAATTATTACTCCATCCTAAACTTCTAAGCTAGCCAGGCTTCCTCCCAGACAATATCCCCATAATTCTTACAATTTTGTGCTTTCCTTCTCCAGCTCTGTTCTCCTGATGCTTCCTGGACCTCTCATCATGGATCCAATCTCCCTACTTCCTGTCTCTTTCTTCTCCCTTCACTAGGATCATATGTCCCATCCTATTTTCTCTATCACTCTGTATTGACTTGTCAGAGAATGAATGAGGAACAATATTTATGAAAATTTGAGACAGGAGCTTCTTAGAATAAGCATAACAATGCCGTATCTAGATTGAAAGCAGATAGCAGGAAGAGAAATAAGCATTTTAATAATACAATGGTAAACTATACACAGTGAACAATAATTTTATGCCACCAAGTCCTGAACTCAATTCCAGTTTTCCTTTGATAAAGCCAGTTTCTCCCTCCATCAGAACTCTAGTTCTCTGGTCTATCTCCCATCCTGCACCATAACTGTCTTTGAAGGTTACATATTCAAACCTGAATATCAAATTATTTATTATATTTCCAACATGCTTGGTGGTAATTACACTTAAAAGGTCCAAATATCTCTAAGTAAATTTTAGTAGAATTTCTTGTCTTATCAAATTTGTAGGACATGTTTAGTTGGTTCCTCTTTTACCTTCTCAGCCAGCTTGATAGAAAACAGTACAAGAAATTGCTCATCCTGTTCTCTCTCTCTCCTACTTGCTACTCACTGTTTTCCTTTCTGAGTCATTTCCTTTTTGGTGGTTTCACTCAGAATCTCATTATTCCATATAATCCTAACCTGTAACTCGTCTCAGTTTTCCTGACTGCCTCCAGAAGCTATAATAAATGATAAAATCTGAGGTAGGCTTTATATCTCTAACACAAGAAGATCATGTCTACAATTCATCATTATATTCATTGCTTAATTTATACAATTTGAAATTATATTTTATGTCTCCTTTATAACCTGCTTTACAGAGATCCTCCTTACTTACAGGAGATCCATGAAAGAACAACATTATCCAATGAATTCAGTATGACAGATATTATAGACACATGAGATCTTCTCACTCCAGTCACATAAATCCATGTACCCACACCTTTGAGTAGATTTCTGTTCATGTATTTGCTTTGAAAATAAACTGTATGACTATAGACAAGCCATTTAAATATCTAACAGGTCATTGCTGAAGTTGAAAATGAAATGTATAATATTGCTGTGCTGCATTTGCAGAGTAATTCTATTTCTGGCTAACTCCTAACTTTAAAAAAAAAAATCTTCTTTCAACCTCCTCACAGAATTTAGCCCTTCCATTGTTTTCTCCCCACTGCTTAGAAAGCACCACTGTGGCAGTGTCATTTAGTTAAGTAACTGAGGATTTTGGCTTTAATGAGTTTAGCCATAACCAAGTTTTCTTCTGTTAGCCCTATTCAATGTGTTAAGTGCTGGTCATCCTAAAAACGTTATCTTGCTCAGTCTTCACAATAACTTACTGAAGTAGGAATAATTCCAAAGACTATATATACAAGAATACCAAGGCTGAGAATAGGGCTTACTTACTACAGCCTAGTTGGTCAATATGGCTTGAGATATTCATAGAAACATATGGTTAAGAGATGGGCTTTATTGGAGAAACTACTAAAATGGAGTCTGTGTAGGGGTTGCATCTCTTGGAATCCTTCCCTTCCATTCCCTTTTCAAAGGAGGTGTGAGAGGCCAGACCATTGTATCAAGCATAGAAAATTTATATTTATACTCCATTAAAAGTTCTGTGTCCATAGTTGCCCTCATTCCTTCTAGAACAAAGAGGAGAGCAGCCTGAAGACAATGTGGATTATTTGTATGACAGGTATAGTTGTCAGCTGCTTCCTGTAGTTCTCTAAAGAAGCCAGTTACTATGAACATGAATACCTTGGAGTTCAGTGGAAGTATGCCATCATTCCTCTGAGACGAAGGGGATAGTTTAATATGATACCCTGGTAACATGAGTTCTTCCATCTCCAGATAAATCATTAGCTAGAGAACTAAAAGGAAGCATCTCAGCCATGCTTTGAAACCTTTTCAATCTTAAAGGTGTGTGTGTGTATGTGTGTGTGTGTGTGTGTATGTGTGTGTGTGTGTGTGATAGGAGAGGATAAAATCTACACAATTTAATAAATCCACATTTCCATTCTCAAAAGCTGATGTGTTATCCATTGTCTACAAACTTTCAAAGCAGTTGTTTACTCTCTTCAGTTCCTCCAAATATACCCCACTGCCATGCAGCTGAGCTCTAATTTTCCCTCAGGGAAACCACACTTTTGTTCTGTTCATTCCCTTCCTTTAGCAAAAATAATACATTTATTTTTTCAGAATTTCATGCAATGTATTTTGATAATTTTTATTTCTCTTCCACAACTCTTCCCAGATCCTCATATGCAACCTACCCAACTTTGTGTTCTTTCTCTCTATGAAAAGCCAAACTAAACCAAATAATGGGGTCCAGTTAATGGTGAAAGATTCCAGAGCATGGGGCCTTCCCTAGAGTGTGGTTGATTTACCAAGTGTCACTCCATTGAAGGAAACTGGTTTTCCCTCTCCTTACAGGTTTCAATTGTACATATCTCATTGGCTAGGGTTGGACTTCACATGCCCACCTCTGTGCCTCAGTGCTGGGAGAGGAGAAACCTGGCTTAAACTCATCCAGCTCTTGTGCATGTTGTCACAGTCTTTTTGAGTTTAGGTGTACATCTGCCCTATTGTGACTGGAAATGCTGTTTCTTTGGAGCCACCTACCACCTCTGGTTCTTAAAATCTTTCTACCCTCTCTTTCCCATAGATTCCCAAGTCTTGAGGAAAGGAGTATGGTATATATTTACTTACCTCTCACCATTACGAAATCTTATTCTCTGCATGTTGACCAGTTGTGGATTTTTTTTATTAATTACCATTCACTGCAAGTAGAAAGTTCTTTGGTGAAGGTTTTGTGATGCACTAATCTGTGAGTGTAGCAATATGACATGAGGTATTGTTTTGTTGTATTCATTTAGCAGAATATTTGTAGGAGGTTTTCTCAGAGCACCCATGATCTCCCTAATCTCAAGTTCATGACCTCATTGGCAATGTCAGTTATGGGTGTTGATTCTGATGGTATTGGGTGGCCTAGCAAGTGAAGTGCTAGAGAGCTTGCCTTAGTGTGCAGATGAGGAGAGATGGTGTGCTGAAGATCTTGGCTGCCATCTAGACCCAGATCCAGGGCTCTGAGATGGCCCACCCCAAAATCTATATCATCTATGAATGGTTGAGATAAATGAAAGGGCCAGTCTTGTTGTTCCAAAGCTACAGGATCTCCATGGCACAGGGCAACAGCAGAATAACTCGGAGAAGTCCCAGTAGAGATCCAATATTGATGGTGTCACAGAAGCCATAGATCTCAAACCAGATCAAGTACTTATTAACAATGAACATTTGCAACTGAAGATTTGTGGACAGAGGAATGTACTGCAGGACACACTGTAACATACTACAGCTTCCACAATGAAATGTTTTCTATGCTTCATTTTGATTGTTATTGTTTGTTTGTGTGTATGTGTTCTATTTTGAGGGGGAGGTTGCAAGGGTGAATAGGCATGGATATGAGGGGAAAGGAAGATGAGTTGTACTAGGGTACATGAAGGATGGGTGGGATGGGTGATCTCAAAGAATCAATAAAAAGATTTAAAAAATTAAATAAAAACAACCAAAAAGAGTAACATATGAATACACATTTCTGAATGCTGTATTTGCATCATAGAGTGTTTGATAGAAAATTAATAAGGAATATAAATTTGCTTAATAAATATTATTTTTCTAAACCATTATACTATGAGACTCAGCAAAGTATGTTTTCATGATAAAAAGTACTATTCCACAATGAAAATGAACAAATTCAAAATAACTAATGCTGAAAATGATTCCCTTAAGTTTAGTCAAAAATACTTGAATTAATAAATTGATTTTATGATATTGTGTTATAAAAAGTTCCAGCTAGGTAAGACAATGTTGGATTTCCTTTTATGTAAAGTTAAAATAACCCCCCAAAAGCAGGTAACACTAAGAGGCAGAGAGAAGTACAGCTAAGTAGAAATGACCAAAAATTATAAACAAGGAAGCAGGTACCTTTAGAAGTCTGTATGCCCAGAAATTACACAGAAAGAGAGATCTTGGAGCACACAACTTTAAATGAGATATCTCTATCAAATCCCTCCCCTCAGTGCTTAGGAATTTCCATGGAAGTGGAGGCAGAGGGAGTAGGGAAGACAGAGGGGGTGGAGGACTGCAGAAGAACTAGATCCTTTGAAACAAGGAAACAAAGCTCATATGAACTCACAGAGACCAAAGAAACAAGCACAGTGCCTACTGGGTCTGTACCAAGTCTTTTAAATATATATTATGGTTTTCAGTTTAGGACTTTTATGGGACTCCTGAATGTATAAACAAGTGGGCCTCTGATTCTTGTGCCCTCTCTTGGGGCTCTTTTAGTTTTCTGTTGGCTTGTCTTGTCCAACTTTGATTAATGTCTTTTATTTTATCCTATATTTTATTTTGTTATGGTTTGTTGCTATCTCTTAGAAACTTATTTTTTTTTCTAATGAGTGAAATAGAGTGGATATGGATGGGAAGGGAGGTGGAGAGGACCAGGAGAAGTAGAGAGAGGGGAAACTGTGTTCACTTTATATTGTATGAGAAAAGAATCTACAGTTAATAAAGGGGGGAGGAAGGTCAGTATCCTCTTCTTCAGACAAAGAAGACATGAGTTATTGGGGATAGTGGAATAGGACCAAATGAAAGTACCAAAATTACACTAACTCAGAGGTAGTTGATTTGTAATACTTTATTTTGCAGTTTCATTTTGTTTTTAAATCATTTATGTATACTCATTGGTTTTATTATGTATACATATTTCATGCTTTTAAAAATATGCAGTGATACAAACAAAATCAAACTATTAGAATTACAGTGTAGAATAACCTGGAAGAGAATGAATAGGACCAATGAATTTTTGACTGTTAGGCTGTAAATTCCTTTAGAGTATGGAAATACTAATGCCTTAGGTCAAGTATTGATGCAGGTTACTTTGATATCTTTGTGGAAAGGTAGAAAGTTTAATTGTAAAATGAAGCTTTTTCTGATTAAGACAAAGAACAGCACCTACATGTGAACATGAGCATAAATAAGGGATTTGTAGGGAGGAAGAGCCAGGTAATAAGGTTGAGAGGAAGATTAGAGAAGGTGAAGGTGACAGGAATCAGTATGTACTACATGTATACTAATGAAACTGTGAAATAACAAATTCAATAAAGATTAAAAGTACTAATGAGTCAGTTTAGACAAATGTAATTTGGCCAAACAAAAGCAGGAGATTCACCCCATAGGATACATTACTAACTTAGTTATGGTCCATATCTCTGAGGTATAAACACTCTCCTTAGGAGCAGGTCTCAGATCAAATCAGAGAGAAATTGGTTACCCTCACAACAGGATGCCACTATTACATCAACAGGAAAATCTTGCCTGGCAATTTACCATGATTTTTTTTCTTACCTAGTTATTCCTGAGTAATCTGAATAGTTGTTGGTAACTTTTTTTAATGTTTATTTATTACTTCAGGTTATATCTCTATCACAGTGCCCTCTTTCCACCCCTCCTAGTCCTGCCCTCCAACTCTCTACCCCCTCTCCCTTCTATTCTATTCCTCCAGAGTGGAGTCCCTACATATCAGTCCCCCGCCCCAGTTCAGCAGTCATAAATTGGAAAGGGAGAAGTCAAATTATCCCTTTTTGCAGATGATATGATAGTATACATAAGTGACCCCCAAAATTCCACCAGAGAACTGATAAACACCTTCAGCAAAGTGGCTGGATACAAAATTAACTCAAAAATATCAGACACACTTCTTTATGGACTGATAAATGGACTAAGAAAGAAACTAGGGGAACAACATCCTTCACAATAGCCACAAACAACATAAAATACCTGGGGGTAACTCTAACCAAGCATGTGAAAGACCTGTCTTTGGTAACTTTTAATCTCATGATTAATTGTGTTCATGCACATTCCCCTTGCTGTGCATCATCTGTTTTCATGTACTAAAATGAAACAGTCCAAATGGTGACTACCAAGAATTCTCTGTCTTTGGCAGCCACTTACTACACTGATGAAGCCTTACACTCTGACAGGCCCTCATGTATGATGGACAAATAGCTCCAGATCTGCATAATTTCAGTGTATTGCTTAAAAACACCATGTCTCCAAGTGTAGACTTTTACCACTCTTCCTAAGACTTGGCCATTATGGAGTGGTAGGGGTGGGGTTACTAGAAATTTTATATATATATATAGACTTACCATGAGCAAAGTTTAATAATATACAAATGTCCCTTCCACAGCTGAAGCCTCCATGCTAGGATATATTCCAGCAGTGGTCAGTCTGTTATGACTGCATCAGCCTTCCTTTCCAATGCACAGGAACCAGATTTAAAGACCTAGTGTGAACCTTCTCCATTATGGTGCGTGTGCTGTGATGACCTCTTGTCTGGTACTTATTTATAGCTTCCTCCATATCTCATCTTTTTCTTATTTTTCCTAATGTTTACATTCTCTTCAAGCACAAATAATCCACATTCTGGAAAATATACTAGGGAATGGAGAATAAAGTATTGACAAAATTAACATGTTGCTTCTTTCATGGAATTCACAAATTCTTGATTTCTGACCTTATTTTGACTTATTTAGAAACCTCAGAAATATTTAAATAATTATCTCACAGGATTTATAATCCTGGCAAAGTCATTTAACACACACACACACACACACACACACACACACACACACACACACACA
>CAJQZJ010001969.1:10761231-10797570 GCA_907164525.1 Lophiomys imhausi
TGTGTGTGTGTGTGTGTGTGTGTGTGTGTGTGTGTGTGTGTGTGTGTGTGTGCTAATACTATGTGATGCATTACTTGCTACCAGGAATGTGCTTAAAATCTGGAGTCAACAAATATTTCTGGGAAAACAACACAGAATTAGTTATTCTGGCATTCTTCTAAGGAAGCACATTACTAACAAAGTTAGTTAACAAGATAGACAGGATATAATAAAGACTGTATGTTTATGATAAATAGGTTAAATATAAAACGTATAAATCAAAAATGTTCCTTTGTTCCTTTTCATGATTTAACAATTGCATCATATGGCAATGAGAGACAAGATGAAAAAGATTGCAAAAGTGTACATCCATTGAATACATGCTAATACACTGTATAGCCTTTGTGTTTATATTATCACTTGTGAAACAACGTGATTTTCCAATTTGAGATATAAAAAGCATTAAAAAGCTGAGCATGGTGGCGCACACTTTTAATCCCCCCAGCACTGGAAAGGCAGAGTCAGGTGGCTCTCTGTGAGTTCAAGGCCAGCTTGGTCTACAAAGTGAGTTGAGGATAGCCAACGATACACAGAGAAACTCTGCCTCAAAAAACAAACAAACAAACAAAAACCGAAAAGCATTAAAGATAAATAATAATAAAAAAGCAAGTCCTAATTATTTGGAAACTACAATATGTGATAACAAATAACTCTTAATGAAAGGGAATATAATATATTTTATATGTACATATATATTTTTGAGTTAGTGATGAACTAACTAGATAGCCAAACCAGAGGCAAGCTTATAAACTAAGTGGATAATTTCCTACTGGCTGCCTTCTTGTCAGTATACTCTGGTAAAAACAGTAGTTGGGAACTGGCCATTGCAAAACATACACCATTCAAGGCTTAAAAAACCCCAAAAACCTCAATCTATTCCACTGTGTCTCTTACTAGTTATGCAAGTAAACAACCCCACTATTCACTAAGTCCCATCCTTAATGAGACCTTGGGAGAGATATAGCCTTTGAATGTACAGATTGAATTTCATAACCCTATTTATACTCTGTAAAGATATTCTACTTCTATGTCCCCAATTACTGTAATTATAATTTAATTATTTGTTAATTACAGCAGAGCAAGGTGGGTGCTATTCATCACTGTAATTTCTGCTACTACCCGACTGCCTGGCATATGGTGATGCACCAGTGATGTTTGCTGAGAAAAGTTAGTCATTCCATTAGTAAGAGATTATTTCACTATGAGATCTCCATAGAGTTTTCTATACTTCAAAATTCTGTATTAATTTTCTTGTAATGTATCCTCATGTAAAACTTTATATCCAAGGAAAATCAAGCTTTTACTCTTGAATAGTTTGTTCTTTCAAATAGAATAATATATGAAATATCCATTTGGGATGAATTTTCTATAGCAGGTATATTTTATGTGATCATATTAGTGGTATAAAAATGAAATATTTAACCAATTAAGCATGTGTTGGTGGACTATAAGCCCCCTGTGGGGAGGAAACATGCTTACTTATCCTTCAAAATTTTAGTTCTAGCATAGATGTTGGAAGAAAGCACAGATATTTGTTGAATTAAATAGGGAAGATTCAGTGAATAAAAAGTTAGTAAACCAGGAGGAATCACTGCACTGGGAAACTTTGACAGCACCACCATTACACACTGGATTTCCCTGCCTCCACCCTCTATCTTCACTGTGCTAGGATTACAGGCATGTTCAAACTTGCCAGTGGAAGTTTTAATGGTTAATTTAATGATTTAATTTCATTAACGATTTTCAGAGGCACAGACAGGGATCTTTCTAAGTAAAATTAGTATTTCTAATATGAGGTTGGAGTCATGGTTTACCTGTATATAGTGCATGCACTCTGTTGATTGTTACCTCCACTCTCTTCTATCTATCTCTTTTTCTCTCTGTCCTCCTTCCCTCCTCTACCCAGGTTCCCTTCCCGCATTCATGCCATTTTGTTTTGTTTCATGATCCAGTGATTTTTAAGTATTGCTGTCACGTTGGCAACAGCTTAGAACTACCCATTTTCACATAACTGAAGGTCCTGACTTCCCCACCAACAAAATCCAACACTGGCTCATGGCTACTAGTTCAGTAGGTAAAGTCAGGCCCAATGAACCCCTTCCAGATTCATAATTGTCTGTTGAAAAAGTTTACTATTACACCAGTCCAATGCAGGTCACCACTGCTTCTGTGAGACCTTGTTTCCAATGCTGGAAAACCTTTGAAGACAGCATTTTACAACCCTTCTCCTTGTCTTCTAGATCTTAGGTTTTTGCACACCTTGTTCTGCAGTGCTCCCTGAGTCTTAGAGAGGGTGGTACAGATGTCCTGTTTAGGAATAGAGCACTCAACCATTGTTTGTTCTAACTATCTTGAGCAGCCAGAGTTTCTCCACTCTGCAGTTCATCTGCAAAGACAAGCTTCTCCGTGGGTGAGAGTCAGACTTTTCTATGGATGCAAAATAGATGTTTAGATTGTGGTTTGTGCCATGTCAGTGTAGCTCTACAATTCCAGTGAGTACCCCCTGAGAATTTTTTATACCTCCTCAGCCATAGTTTTTTGACGCAGCTAAAATTTGGCTGGTTTTAAGGAAGTATGCAAACCCTCCTGTGCAGCGGCGCTCAAAGAACAGTTTGATATCCTATAACAGTAGTGCCACTACTGGAGAATCTGGTAAACCTTGTCTGGCAAGTTGGCACTGTAATTTTCAAGATTAACAGATGGGTAACACTGATGGGATTTTATGTCACAAGCATCCTACATAGCACCTTCAATTACCCTAAATTGTTTGAGAACTTCTTTTATTTCCCTGACCAGCAATGTCTATGGAGATATCCCACACTTGACACTGGGATTTTTTTTTTTTTTTTTAGGTAAAACAATAGCTTAAAGGAACAGTATTATACAGCTATGTCAGAGGTATATTTCTTTTATAATTATTTCTTAAATTTTTACTTATTTTTAATTGACTTACAAGTAGTGTGTTTCCATATTGCTTTTTTTGTAGATATTTTACTTTGGTTAACAATTTCTTCCTTCACCTGGTCTCCATCCACCCCATGCTTGAATTCCTCTCTATAGCATTCCTAGTTTCTTTTTCTATCACATCTACCTTAAATTCTTTGATGTTCCTGTGATAAAACAAACAAACAAACAAACCAAGAAAAGCTCACAATTCCAAGCTACACTTCCAAATAGTGGTGAAGTCAGATGGGGGTTTGAATCAGCTAGTTTTATCTGCAGGGAAGAGCCATAGAAAATAGATCCTGCATGTGTACTTAAGCTCAGCTCGTGTTTCCATTTTAAAAACAAGTCTAGGACTCAAACCCAGGGAATAGTACCATCAGCTTGTAGGCTGAGTCGCATCAGTTCACACAGTCATGCCAGTTAGTCACTGACATGCCCGTAGGCTAACTTAATCAAAGCAATTCTCATTACAACTCCCTTTTCAGATGACTGTAGATCATGTGAAATTGACTGAACTACACATTGGAGTTTCACCTCTTATCAGTTTGCTCACAAACATGGTACTTTAAGCCTTATGTTGTCATTCCTTGTCCTCAAAGTCTCATATCTATCTCATAATAAAAATACAATCTACTTTTATGTCTTAAAAAACTCTAATGTATTAAAATCCCAGTCTCTTAACTGCGAGCTTCCATAAAAAAGAAAAACATTTACTTTCAAGATATAATGGCACAGATTTTGTTGGAGAATTGGAGAATTAAACAGACACATCAAAGCAACCCCAAATCTGACAGAGTAATATCAGCTTCTGTAACTACATGTCCAGCATCGGGAGCCTGTAACACAGGGACTCCAAAGGGCATAACCGTTCCCTTTTCTGGCTCGACCAGATAAAACAAATGTAGCTTCTTAAGTTTAAAGTGGCTCCACCACACATCTGGAGTTTTCTTGGTAGATGTTCTATGATCCTGGAATCTCTAGTAGCCTGTGGTCTCCACTGCAACCAAGGCTTCACTTTCACATCATTGTGCCGTGGTCTTTCAGTGCCTCTATGCGGGGATTCCATTTCAATAACTCAGTGCCTTTTCTCAGCTGTTCTCCCTGGTTTACTCAACCTTGCATCTTTTATGCCTTTAAAACAAGTACTATGTAGGTAATGCTTATATGATTACCAAGTTCTGCTACCAACTATGTAGGTAACGCTTATATGATTACCAAGTTCTGCTACCAGGTGGAGATGTAGCACATACCCACCCACAGACACATAAACATATATACAATTAAAAATAAGTCTTAAAATATTTCTAACTTTGGGAGGTGTTCTGTTTCTAAGCCCATGTTTTCATATTTGTTATTCTTTTTGATATATTCTAGCTATTAATGCTCTGTCAAATTTATTGGTGGCTCTATTGAGAGTTTCTCATGCTGTATAGAAACTTCCTAACTTAATGAAGTCCAGCTTGCCAGTTGTAGGCTTTATTCCCTGAGTAACTGACAGAAACTCTAGCAAGTCCTTACTTACATCTGTATCTTCTAGTGTATCCCTAATTTTCTTCTAGCAGTTCTGTGTTTTAAATTCTACATTGAGATTCTAAATCTGTTGGAGTTAACAGATGCAGTCCTTCTTCTTCAGTTGTTAAAGAGGCTGTCTTTTCTGTAGTGTGCAGTTTTGTGACACAAATCAGGTGCTTTTAGTTGTGTAGGTTTATATTTGGTGTCCTCTGTTTGATTCAATTAAATTATATTTGATTGGATTCAATTGATCTGTGTGTCTATTTTTGTGAAGATAATTTAGTGTGTTATTAATGCTCTGTAGTTAAACTTGAAATTAGACATGATCATACTTCTAGAAATATTTTTAAAGTATTGAATTAATCACTTAAGATTTTTACATAGTATATTTTAGTTATCTTTACCCCATGTCCTACCCTGAACTAATTAATCCAGAATCTGCTCTCACCTCCCTATTTCCCACATTTCATGTCTTTTTGTAAAATTTATCAACTTGTTGAATCCAAATTGTGATGTTAATATACTTACGACTGTGGAACCATCCACTAGAGTGTGTTTAGATTACTTGCAGTTAACATATTTAAGGAAATCTCTCTCTCTCTCTCTCTCTCTCTCTCTCTCTCTCTCTCTCTCCTAGAATTTAACAAGTCTAGGTAGCACCTCCATTACCAGTACTATTCTTATTATTCAATATTAATTTATGTGAATGTTTTTGTGTTTCCAAGTGAAATTTGAATTGTTTTATTTTTCCATTTCTATGAAGAATTGAGTTGCTGTTTAGATTGAGATTGTGTTAAATCTGGAGATTGTTTTGATAATATGGCCGTGTTTATAATAATAATTTTTCAAATCCATGAACATGGAGGTTTTTCCTTCTTACAGTGTCTTCTTATATCTCTTTATTCAACTTTTTGAATTTTTATTGTACAGATCTTTTACCTCTTTGGTTATGTTTATTCCATAGGACTTTTTTTTTTCTAGGTTAGTATGAATTAGATTGTTTTTCTGAATTCTTTCTGTTTGTCGTTAGTATATAGGAAGGTTACAGGTTCTGTTTGTTAATTTTATGTTCTGCAACTCTGCTGATGTGTCCATAAGTTGAATTAATTGTCCAGTGGAGTCTTTAATGTATCTTATCTACAGAATTATTACTTACAAATCAGAATTTGTTGACTTTCTTACCTATTTTGTATCATTAAGGACTATATGGAAAAGGAGTGAAGACAGTTGGCATCCTCCTCTCTCCTTGACTTTAGTGAAAATGATTTGTTTTTTTCTGTTTAGTACAACTTTGGCTAAAATCTTGTTGCATATAGCATTTCATATGATGAAACATGTTCTCTGTATTGCTAGTCTAGCTAGGATTTTATCATGAAGGGATGCTGAATTTGTCAAAGGCAATTTCTGTATTTACGGAGATGATCATGTAATTTCTGTCCTTGAATCCATTTATGCAGCAAATTACATTCATTGATTTACTTATATTGAAATATCCCTGCATTTTTGGAATAGAGTGGATGATATTTTTAATGGTTTTTAAAAATCCAGGTTACAGGTATTTACTGAGAAGATATCTGTCAAGTCAATGCTTATTAGAACAATTGATCTACAATTTTCTATTTTGTGTATGAGTCATTATCTTGTTAAGCTGTCAGTGTGGTGCTGGCTTCATAAAAAGAATTCAGACACATTTCCTCTTTCCCCACTTTATAGAATCTTTTGAGAAACAAATTCTAGTGGTAAATCCATCCAGGTGTTGTTATTGTTGATGTTGTGTATGTTTTTATGTTTGAATTGTTGCTTCAGTCTCTTTGCTTGTGATATTACCTGCTTAAAAATTTTAATCTCTTCTTGCTTTAACTTTTATTCATCTTATTAAGTCATAGATTTATGTTTCTTTTAGGTTTTCAAATTTAGTAGAATATCAGCTATTTAAGTGTGTCTATACAATCTTCTGGATTTCATTGATATCTGTTGCATTATCTCCTTTTTCATCTCTAATCCTAGCAATCTGAGATTTTTCTTTTCTTTCTTTGGGTAAATTTAGCTAAATATTTGCAAATCTTGTTTATTTTTTTCAAAGAACCAATTGCTTGTTTCATTAATCTTTTAAAATTCTCTCTTCTATTGTTTGATTGTATTTCATTGACTTCATCTAAACTACCATCACTGATTGCCATTGCTATGGGATTGGTAATTTTAGGTAGAGACATTTTGTCTTGGGCTTTCATATTATTAGTGCTTGTACACTGGGATTTGCTCATAAGGAGTGAATTTAAGTATTATAACACACCTGAGTTGAATGAGCATTTGTTCTATGCTTTGATTCCCTCTGTTTTGTGAGATATGCCTTGGCTCAGTGTTGCTTAAAATTCAGCTGTAGAGAGATGTGGTATTGACATGTGTATGGGGCAGCTGAGAGAGAGTCAGTTTAGTGTGATGGGAGGTTTCAGCAGGTTCAGCAGTAGAGTGTGCCTTCTGATCTGAGCCAGGATTTGCCAGAAATTGTGGGAGTGTGCTGTCAAGCTTGGTATCTAAATCAGAACCGTGGTGTGTGAATAGTGTAGGCATGTGCAACAGGTATAGATTGACCACCTTATCTAGCTTCCTTGGTCAGGAAACACACTCAGCAGTAGAAGTTTGTACTGGTTGTGGTGGTAGGGCATGCTTCTCTGGCTTCACCAACAGGAGTACACACAGGGTAAGAAATGGCTTAGGGGTCCAGAGACCTATTGCCGATTTCATTGGAGTGAGCATGTTGAATGGTAAAAATATGCCCTAGAAACAGAGGGTCCAGAGACCCCTTCTCTGTCTACAATATATGCTGGCAGGGTAGGGGAGATGTGTGCTGGAACAAAGATGATTAGGGGCTCCTTAACTTCTGGACTTGGTGCTGGTAGGATAGGGGGAGTATGAAGGGGTGGAACAGGGTCTGAGACATCTTACTCCTCAGTGCCAGGTAACTGTTGGATAGGCAGATGTGTAGAGGCAGATGCTCCACACTTCTTCCTTGGCCACAGCCACAGGGTGCTGACAGGGAAAAAAAATGAACACTCATTTACTGTTTACTCCATGATTTTTCCCTTACGCTGCCTCTACTGTTAGGTATTTACAAACCAATTGCAATTGATAGGTGATTTTTACCTCTAAATCTGGCTGGAAGTCTAATAGCCTTTTTTGTTGTGATAGCAGTTTATAATAAACAAGTGCTATTTTTCTATCAAGTCTAAGACTGACTTCATATAGCCAATAGTAGTTTCTTTCATTATTATAATTATATTAAATCACATTCATTTTTTAAAATTGTGAGTTCTTAGAGGCCAGAAAATTGCTTCTCCAGTATCTAACATAATTCATAGTGTATGGAAAGTTTTCTTAGAACTGGTTTGACTCATTGACCAGTATAACTGACCATAGTAACTAATATGGAACTGGAATTACTGAGATGTCTAGAGTTTAGATAAAAAAAAAAAATTAGTGAGCAATCCTACAGATAAAACACAGGGATGAGAATACTCCATTCAGGAAGACAACATGCCATCTCACATAAGGAAGAGCAAATCTAATAAACTGCAGAGATAATCACCTACTTTAAATATTATAAGTAGGGAAAACACAATGCCTGTGTTTTCTCTCAGAACTCCAGATTCTGACAGCTATAATCCACTCTGTTGTTACTTGGGGACTTTGGGATCTCTGGTAAGAAGGGAAGGACAGCTAGAGTATGAACTTTTTCCAAATCTGCAGCATGAAGAAAGAAAGAAATGATAAGGGGCCACAGGGTTGAGAGGCAGAGTAAGAATAAGAAGTTACCAAATTGTGATGTTTGTGTTGGTAGAAATGATGTTCGACTCAGGTGTAGCCTGCATCTCATGAATCGCTTAATAAAGTGGAGGACAGAGGTCTATATTGATACATTTACGTTCCATGTTCAGACTGCAGCATCAGTGAAGAAGGGTAATAGAATGCCAGCTAAGATTAGGGGAAACATTAATAACAAGTAATACTTTTCCAGAGTGACTCGTAAAACCAAAGACTCTGAGTTGGGAAGTCTCTTAGAGGTCATAGTCTCCTCCTTCTGGGTATTGTACACTTGAAGTTTCAAGACAAGACATGCTTCTCAGTCTTAGAATTCAGAGAAGCACATTTAGAGAGATTAAGATACACAAACTAGCCACTAATAAAAATAGTTATTAAAACTCAGGATCTAGCATGAGCTTGTTCATTGAAAAAGAAGTATAGAAATCCATACCATATTCTTAGATACCCCAGGCTCCCTCACCTTTCAATGAAGACAGTAGAATGGCTACCCATGTTTTTTCCTGCCATACTTGTCTTCATAATTTCTCCTTTCTACAATAGAGCCCCTTTTTAAAAGATGACATATAATTTTTTAAATCCCTGATCATAACATACAACTTAAAGGGGCACAATTTGTTAGATACCTCTGAATATCCTCTATGTCCCTTTTAGCCTCTTCTCTTAATTGTACAAGTGTACTAGCGGTGGCTCTTCACTCAGGGTACCTATGGCATGACTGATTTCAGCGGCAGGTGAAGAAGAATGCAATAGTCTGACAGCTTGCACTTGCTGCTTCTCATGGGCCCATGCTGCTCTCTTCTGATCTCTGCTGTGATGAATTCTTTCCTTTTTTGAGTGTTGTCTGACAGTGCACCCTTGCTTCACACAGACAGACCCAGATGTTGTACTTCAAAGTATTACAGCAGGGTCTGGTATCCATATCTGCAGCACTATCAAGAGTCTGTACAACACCCATGCCTGTAGATCTCTACTTGGGGGTCTTAAAAGTTAACCTGTTCAAACTAGATACACATTTAATTCTCTTCTGCCATCTCTGTAGCTTTGACTCCTGGAGTTCAGGACTCAGAATCTGAAACTTTTTCCCCAAAGCCATGGTTTTGCATTATAGCAAATTTATGGAATTTTCGTTTGATCTACTCCAAAATAATTTATTTTCTGTTTTAATTCTTACTTAACAGTTGACACAGACACATTTTTCTAAGATTACAGAGGGAGAACACATAAGCACACATACCCCACACGTATATGCATTTAAATGCACTCACACACATAAAATATCAACTTCAAGATATATTTTGGGAAGCTATTAAAAATTTAATAATAATCTGTATTGGCACCAAAATTAAGCTCTGTTTTGAATGTGTCCTACCAAATTATTTATCTTTCCATGTGAAGACACCTATCAACAAACAGTGCCATTCAGTCTTCATCTTAAAATATGAAGATTTGTGCTAATTACCATGTGGACTTGGACAAATCTCCCTGCTTCAGTTAACTTAATTCTAAAGTAAGAATAAAAGTAGAAAATCAAGTATTTTAAGTTTTGAGAATTAAATGAATTAAAATTTGGAAAGTACTTAGAAAAGAAAGTGCTTTGCACCTAGTAATTGCTTTTGTCTGAACCATCATTAATTATTGCTTATTATTATTGCTATTATTAGGTCATAGGAAGATTTGAGAGTAGATGTACTTTGAAATTCGTATCATGAATTAATAAAAGTATTATGGAGTTTTGTTTTAAAGGCAATATGGGGACACATTTGAAACATTGTTTTGAAGCATGATGCACAATCGAATGAAAGTACTTTAGCATTTTGCAAACAGCCATATGATTAATTGGAACAGATAGACTTCATGTCTTCTCTCACTCCAAGATGAGATTTGACAACTGAGTTGAAATATTCTAATTTTCAAACACTATTATTTTTGTTGTTTTAAAAAACGTTTTGTAAATAGTTATTATAATTCATTTATCTATATGTTTTGTATATTATTTCCAGGTTTTTTTTTGCTACTACTTTGTTTGCAGTGAGGACGATAGATGGCATGTTATATAGGGTGTGCCAAGATGGGTGAAGTAGAAATGACTTGTTGGTGTGTTGACTTCTTATAGTTGTTATGAATGCTTCTGTGGACAATTTGCTACACTACAATTTTAGACAAATCTTGTATTTCTGTTGTATATGTGTTTCCATATAAACTCACAGATTTTGTTTTTCAACTGGAGTTTGGAAAATAAAGTTCTGCCTATGGCATTAGTTCCCACCATGAAGTGTTATAGTTTTAAGCTTGACACATTTTTCAAATCTGATGTGATAACTTTGGATCCTGACTGTCATCTCAGTGTCTGCCATTGTCACACATCAGATGTGACTTTGATCAACATGCCTTAATTGAATTGCTGAGAAAAATATTGAAAAGAACATCATGAAGGCACTATTGAATATTAGTAACCATTAACATTATTTGAAATAGGCAACTTATTACAATTTATCACACCATATGACAATAGTGTCTCCATCTTTGTTTATAATATTTTTTGCTATTTTTATTTGAGATCCTGTTGAAATTCACTCCTAATCTACCTACAGAAACCCCTTGGCATGGACTGCAGTAACCCTCATGAGAAGGAGCTAAGGAAGCTTTCACCTGAATCTTTAAAAACAGGTGTTGAATGGCTTCCTCCTCCATCAAAGTAATACAAAATAGATATAAGTCTTTATTTGATTTATACATTTATTTTTTACACTAGAGATAACAAAAATTTCTTCTTTTTAATTTTGAAAATGAAAACATATGCACATCTCTACTTTTGCAGCAGCACCACTTATATCATGCATAAATTATCCAAAATTGTTTAGCACTCTTGGCATGCCGGTGTATGTTAAAGATGACCACAGTAATCAGTATCCTAATAAAGGTAAAATTAAAATGAAAAGGATATTGAGCAATAATTACAGCAAAGAGCAGAGCATAGTCAGACTTACGTGGGGAAAAATAGGATGCATAGGAGAACATGGATGAGAGGTTTTCATTCATTCAAATAGAAGATGCCTTTTAGAATATTCTCACCTAGTTTGTTTCATGTCATTGGCTTTAGGAGTGAACTGGTTCTTGCCCTCCACCAAAGAAGAGAATGAAAATACACACCTTATTTCTTAATTGTTTCCCTAATTTATTAATTTTCTATGATAAAAATTATAATTGCTTTAATAGCTTTTCTTATATTTATGAAACCCATTAAATGGAGAATATTTTCTTCTCATGTGTATTAATATATATAATATAATTTTCCTCATTGACCAAATTATTTGTGGGACAAAATGGAAATTCCTTTCTGATCATCCAAACATTCTCCTAAGTTCCTTCATATTTTAGAATCTCTGTCTGTCATGATTTCATCTTTCATCTGATTGGGCCTTGGAAGGCTGCCATTCTGGCTACTACACACCTTACTAAACAACAGTTCAGTCATTAGCTCACATGAGGATTTTTCCTCTTCCATCTTTCTCTGCTTCTCACTTACTGGATGGCCAAGAGCAACTGTACAAAAGTCTGCTTTCCTGATATATATTTGTTTAGTCTAATGTCCACACGTATACTAGGCCAGGTCCTTGTAGTTTTATGTTCTTTAATCTCCCCCAATTCTTGGCAAAGGTAAAAATAATGCCACAAAAATATGATGTTTGAGGAACTTAAAAATTGCTGCAGTTGTTCATTGTGAAGTAAGAATGAGTTAGAACAGAAATGTGAGCTGACGTTTTAAAAGTTAATGATGCCTGGTGTGGTGGCACATGCTTTTAATCCCAGCACTTGGGAGGCAGAGGCAGATGGATCTCTGCGAGTTCAAGGCCAGCCTGGTCTACAAAGTGAGTCCAGGACAGCCAGGGCTACACAGAGAAACCCTTTCTCCAAAAACAAAACAAAACAAAAAGTTAATTATAACGCCCTTTTATAAAAACTACGATAAAGTTATCTTAACTTATCTTTTGTATAAAACAAAACAAAACAAAAAAAAAACCAAACAAACCTTGGGATCATTGGCTAGGAGATAGGCAGAAATCAGGCTACCATGAAGACAAGGCATCATTAATACTGTGTATTTAGGAAAATTTAATTCCATTTACTTTTTTTTTTTTTGAGACAGGGTCTTACTATGTAGCTCTAACTGTCTGGAACTCCCTATATAGATCAGGCTTTCCACCAACTCAAAGAGATCTGCCTGCTTCTGCCTTTCAAGTGCTTGGATTAGAGGCATGAGCCACCAGAGATATGAAAATGAAAATTCAGTTTTTATTATTGTGTTAGTAAGCTTGAACATAGGTGGAGAATTGAAACAGAAATTTAACAAAGCATCAGCTATTGAATTTGACACATGTCAAAGGATACCAACCAAAATTACCTTATATAAACTTGATTTATAGCACATTATTATCATCATCATCATCATCATCATCATCATCATTATTATTATTGTAAATCTCATGTTATCCAATTAGAAACACTGAGTTAGGAGACTTTACTGTGTCCTCTGATAAGGTCTTCACATACCTTACATGAATGCATTTAAACTCTGATTTTTTTAAAAAAATTATTTGTTAAGTTGTTCTAACATGTATACTCTTCGTGCTTGCAAATAATATATTTCCTAAAATTAAAATGTTCATTTTTCTAACCAGAACTGGATATAATGATTTAAACCAATCTGCCAGAGAATTTCTATTTTATTCTTTCTATTTCCTCCTACTCATTAGAAGGAGGGGTAATTGACCAACTGAGTGATGCAGTTTAAAAGTCAGAGGAGTGGGATGGAAAGGAGAGGGGGTAGAGGGTGGGAGGGCCGGACTGGGAGAGGTGGAAAGAGGCCACTGTGTTGGAGATGTAACTTGAAGTAATAAACCAATATTTAAAAAAAAAAAAGTGCCAGGAGTGAAAATCAAATGGCTGTATCTGCATGCTTTTACTTCTGGGTTGTCTGTTTCATTGTTTTGGTCACTGAGTCTCTCTTTTGAGGCCCTAGCATACTGCTTTAATTTATTTTGCTGTGTAGTTAAATTGAAATCAGGAATTATGACACCCCAGGACTGTTAATTACTTACTCAACATTGCTTTGGATATTAAGGGTTAGTTTTCTTTAAGTCCAACCTGAGGTACATGGTGAGATTGGGACTACCCTTTACTATATTTGAATATTTAAAAAATAAACGAGTAAAGAAATGGGGATGGGGAAGGAAGAAAAAGAGGAACAGCCAACCATAATAGGAAACCTTGTACTCTGGACAGGTACTATGCAAAGCCTGGGCACTCTTAGACTCTATAGATGTTTAGTTTCTTCTGCCTTGTGGTTAAGAATGAAGCAGAATTTGCTTGGGTTTGGGAGACAGCATTCTGTGGCTGATATTATTTATAGCTGGGATTATGAATCAAGTTAGGAGACTTAGTGTGTTCTCCAATATGATTGTTAAGTACTTTACATGAATGCATTTAAGCCCTGTTTGGTTTTTTTTTTTTGGGGGGGGTTGTTGTTGTTGTTGGTAAGTTGTACTGACATTTATAATCTTCATTGTATTTTTATAGTTCAAATCCAAATCTAGGAAGTGACTAAGGGTGAAGTTGATGCTGGTAGAAAAGTTCACCCAGGATTTTCCCTAAAAACAACAGTTGGAATTCTTTTCAGAGTAATGACATTTTCATATAGTATTGTTAATTCCCTCTTGGAACTTTAACCATGAATTTTGGCAGCCTGATTAGTCAAGGATATTTTCTGAAAAAAGAATAATTATGGGGAGATAATTGCAGTAAAGGTAATTAAAACATTATTCATTTATACTGATTTTAATATAGTAGGGATGTTAAATTCAACTGGGCTGATCAATAGGTTTCAATAAAAAGGCAAGAAATCTATCCAAACACCTGTAAGTAGTTAGTATGTAATGGAGATGATATTGCAAATTAATGGGATACAATGTACGTTATTTTAAAAAGTGGTGTTGGCACAATTTAAAAAAAAAACTGTATTTAGATTAATTTTGTCACAGTCTCCAAAATATGTTTGCATGTACTAGGGAATTTTAAAAAAATCTAGGACTTATTAAATACTTATATGAGGGGCAAGTATTATTTATTGTACATTTTAAGGGATTGTTCCATTTAGTCCTAACTCATCTGTGAAGCGGGTGTTAATATTAATCACACTTCAGAGTGAATAAACCCAGGCACAAGTCAGATTAAATATAAGACTGGAAGCAAATTAGAGCACACATGCAGAGTGGGCATTAGGGACAGTTAATCCCTGTGGTCTTAAACTTTATTCCTGTAAGGAATATGTATGTGTGTATGTGCTGGCTTGTGAGGAGAGCAGACACATCTTTCAAAGCCTGGCACCAGAAACAAAAGTCACAAAGGAAAACATTCAGCTACATAACAAGGTTTAAGACTTCTCATATTAAACAGAAATATCACAGGGAGAGCAAATCAATGATACTTTGGTAGTAGCATATGACAGAGGATGGATTGATGTGCTAAATGCACAGACAGCTCTTAGGAACAGAGTAGGACACTGAGGAAAGCAGAGAGCCACATTAAGGGTATTCAGAAAAGAAGAATAAATGACCAAAACTAGAAAAATTATCATTCTTATTCGTAACCAAATTAATGAACGTAGAACGATGGCTACTAGCTCACAGCTGTATGTGAAATAGTGTAAATTTGGATTAAAAGGTTTTTAAGCTTAAGTAACAATTTTGGAGCAGTGGTATTATGTAGTATTCAAAATAATTTCTTATAATAAAATCGCAAAGTTCACGGTGCATTGCTCAGCAAAAACAAAGCATTGGAGCTCTAGTTTTATTTGTACAAAGACACAGGTGTGCAGATAAATCAAGATTGCACTATGATATAAGATCTTAACTGTGGCCATTTCTAAGTGGAAAGTGTAAGGCTGAATGTATATCTCTCCTCTGTATCTTTCCCCTCTATTTTTCAAGTAGACTGTAATGCACGTGTTGGATATATATTCAGAAAAATGTACAATAATCCATCAACTCCAGTTTCTACCTGTTTTTAGTTTGGATAGCTCAATTTCACGTCTTTATTTAATAGGAATTCTAGTTTATTCAGATGCTTAGTGAAGCTCATGATCTAGATTTTAAAATTTATTTTGGTACATAAAATACATATTACACATTTAATATGTACGCAGAATGGGTGTAAATAACTGACGCATTAATTTCCTTGGATTTCTAGCTCATGAATCTGGAGATTAAAGAAGTCTTCTCCACAGAGCCTACCATAGGGAATTGTTGATGTTATTCCTTTCAGTTTTCTAGAACATGTCTTCCCTTGTTCTTCAGGAGTAAACAAAAGCATCAACCCCACTTGACTTAGAAAGTGGCCTTCAGGCGCAGTGCTGTTGATTTGGCTTAGTTCAGAAAAATCATGTAGACTGTGAGACCAGGCAAACGGTGTGCCTAGGAAATGACCCGCAAAGGTCGTGGGTGGGTCCTCTGTTAAGTTCCTTCACAAGACTTAACGTTTAGAGATTTTTTCCCCCTACTCATCTGGTCTACTCAGTGGTTGTAGTCTATGCTTTACCTCATTTGTAATTCATGTTACTTCCTCCCTCAAGTCCAAGGTCAGATCAGTTTCTTTGGTCTCCAGTGGAGCATGCCCTTATCATTTGTAGATTGAAGTTCACCCCATTTAGCTTCTGCTGGGAACTGCCTTCTGCTACTTTGTAAACCATAACTTAGCCTGAGGCTCCTGGACGGCCCTCAGAAACTGTGTTCTCAGCACACATTATACTGTCAGCTTCACTCAGCAGAACCTAGTCTGCTTTTTCTGCCTGCTTCTCCTTGCTTATTTATTCTTTCACATTTGCTCTTTGCAAAATCAGGTGCTTTAATTGTACGAAATCCTTTCTCCGGAGTCTGGCGAATTTTGGCCTCCAGTTGCTATGCTTTTTAAAAAAAACAGCATGGCATTAGCCTCTCTTCACATAATTGCATTTAGTTTCTGGCTTCAAGGAGAACAGATCAAAAATGAAGAAAACGAAGGAGGTTCTCTCCCACGGGCTGCAAACTTGCCTTCCTGCACCCTAGACAGCATTTTAGGGAGAGGCAGCCTCTGATGCTTCTTCCTCCATTGCTTCCCCCCTCAGGATGATTCATGAATTAAATGACTGAATTTAGGAGTCCCGTGCATTCTCAGTTTATACAGCATGGAAATACATTCACACGCTCATATAAGTTTTAGATAATTTCTGTTTTTTAACTACTAAGTTTAGGTAAACAACTCCTCCCTTTAGCCAAGGGTACTATTGCTTCTAAAATCCAGTTTCAGGCATTCACAGATACTGAGAGTACGATAAGTCTGCAACTATTACCCATATTCCCTGGTTTAAACTTTAATGATCATAAACATATTGATTACTATACTAACTTATAAATGAGAAATTTGTATTTATAAATCATAACAATATAGTATAGTTATCTTCTCTATAAAGTGGAACTGAACCTTTTGAGGGAGTATAGGTTTTGTATATAAAAAAATATTTCAGTGCCACTGACTATTTAAGGTCAAGAAGTCCCTTTTGTTGTCCCAATCCAAAAGGTTGATTTTTTTTTAGTGCACAGATACAACCTGACCTACCCTGTAGGACTCCCTTTAACCACTCAGTGCCTCATTTTCCTCACTTAAAAAATGAAATAGAGGTAATACTGCATGAATTTGTCTCTAAGAATAAATTATAGAAACCATTGTAGCACTCAGTAAATATAAATCGCCGCATGCACATTACTAAATCACAGCTATTGTGTTGTGTGCATAAGCACTTTTCATTTGGGTTCCTGGTCAACACATTAATCTGCTGCCAGAGGTTAAACTCTGCAGCTGATAACAGAAGGGTGTAAATTTATTCCAGTGAGTACTTGGAGCCTTCAAAACCAATCCTCATACCATTGAGATGCAGAAAATTTTACTTCTTATAGTGAATAACACATAGCTTGTCTGTGAAAGGAAGCCTCATAATATCCAGCGATATCTCCACTCTGTCTCACCTGTTAAATGATCCTCTGCTAGTGTCTGCTTTTCAGCTTGTGAGGTCCAAAAGGATGGCACGAGGAGGCGCTCACACCAAACACAAGACAGGTTCCATTTCAGTCAAAGCAGGCCTTTGACTACATCCACACAATATTCTATTCCACACCATTCTGATCTCCAGAGAGTAAAAAAGTACTGTAGCCTCTCTCTATGATTAAAATGGTACCATTAGCTCATGTCTTACTCTCCATATTTCCAAAGCTCTAGTTTTCAAAGACTCATGATATTTTCCATCTTTATTATTCTCCTTTATAATTCATAAGCCTCCCCATTCAATACAATAATTACAATACTGAGAATTCAGTGGGCAATTTCCTGACTCTGATGGCTGATAGATTATCTAGAATGATTTGTTATTTATTTTTCATTGCCAGCTCTGATGAAATGGCTATGTACAGAATCTACTTCCCAGAGAAGAGATTGCCAAGGCTAGTTCATTTTCTGCATACCCCTTCAGTTGCAATTTTCATAAATGCATCTCAATAACATGGTTTTCCCAGAGCAAGATTTTAATGCCCAATATTCCCATATGTCGTATTTGGAAATTTGTCTATCCCAGGAATTGTTTAAATCGCATGTAGATGGTTTAATGTTTTTTTTGTTTGTTTGTTTAACCATCTTCCTCATTTTTGTTCCAGCTATTTGGGTTTCCATTACATTTTGGATATCATCTAATAAGTTAAAATAGTAACACTAAATCAAATTTCCAATATATGATTACAATAAGATATCTGAGAAAATGTAATCCACATGGTGAGTCCCAGATTGTTTAGTACAAAAGCTAGCCTGGACCATAGTAGATGTGAAATTAAAAAGAATGAGATGCTTTCAGCTTTCTCATTTTATTTAATAAGATGATAGTAGATCTATTCTAATGGGACATGAGGGTAAAGGTGCTTGTGGTACAGAATTTAACCAGGTGATATGATGGCTGAATTATGAATATACTGAAGATGTTGAAGGGATGACCTGTAGAATAGTGAATAAATGTGGATAAGAATAATATGATCACCAATGATAAAGTAATCAGTTTTATGAACAAAAGCTTTATGGACGACTGCTATTCTATTTGAATATCAGGTCGCATCTTCTATATCTCTTTTGATGTTACTTCTTTCTTACTGCCATTTCTTTCATCTACTCCCTACATTTTCCAGAGTCAGTTCCAAATCACTGAAAACTAGCATCCATTCCCTGTGCTCTTCCTTGTTTTTCCCCCCATTAGAATAGTATTTTTTTCTTTAACATTTCCTACTGCTTTAATTTTCACTCCTACTTTAAAAATCTTCATTAACTTTAATTAACCTTCCGAAGCTTTAAATACCTATAAAACTTTCTTAAAGTTAACCATTTGATTTGCCAGCTCAGCTTTCCTAGTCTCGCCTACTTTTAAGATTCTGAACCCCAAATTATTTCTTAGAGATGTTGTGAGTATAGAGGAGAAAATAATTGATGTTATGAAATGAATGATGGGTTTTGTTTGGAAAAAATCTCAGACTTCACTATTCTTTGTGTTTCCTGCTGATAAGCAGCAAATAATTGAAAGGCCTTCATGTGAGATTTTTTTAAATTGGGGTTTTCAAGTCCACATAAATACTGGCCACCTGTGTCTCCAGTCTGAAAGAAAATGTATCTTACGTTGTGCTTTGTGTATTTTGTTGCTCACCTTTGCAAGTCTTCTTATTTCAGTTCTGTCGGGCATTAATAAACTTCTTAAACCTGACATGTGTTTCCCACTTTCCGGTTTAGTAGTTGGAACTAGTGAGTAATTTTCAAATTATTGATTTTCATTTATTTTAGAGAAGATTACTCAAGCAGATAGGCAGCCTTGGGGTTCAGCCTTACACCTTGGTAACCAGAGATTTTAACCAAACAGATATGCTGTTGACTGGAAAATCATCATTACCATGTTAGGCCAGTACAGGTCCAGAAGCAGAGGAAGCATATGAACACAGTTGTACTTGCTAGGGCTCTGGCTGTTCCCAGGATTCTCTTAGGCAGCATTTGCTCTGATGCTAATGGATATAGAGTCAATTTTCTCTTGACTCTAAGGAAATTTCCAACCCTTTTATGATTCTCACCTAAGAATTCTATAAGTATGCTTTTCTGGATTTTAAGTTAAATGGTTGTTTACTATGTGTATTTTGGGATTTATCACAAGTTACTAAATGATATAGTTTGCATTATTTGAGGTTTCCCTGAGTCCAATTATTTCCCTCCATTTCCTATAACATATATTACCAGGATAAGTTCAATTACTACTTTTGAGGAAGGTAAATACAAATATTAATTATTCCCTGATTAGGAAGAAAATGATGTATTAAACAGAAGTTTACTGAAATAAATATCCAGGGTATTGTTACAGATTAACTCCCCTGGTCAGTTTGTCTTACTTGGATTTCATAGACTTGAGATTTTCATTAGAACACTTGGAGTATAAAAATGAGCCCCTTCAATATGATAAGATTTAGGTACTTTTAGACTGTTCTCACAGGCTGCAAAGGTGGTTAAGCAACCTTGTTGCTGTTGCACAGGGTCTAGTTTGGTTTTCAGCCTATGCATCCATCTGTAACTCCAGTTCCAAGGGATCCTGCACCTTCTTCTGGCCTCCATGAGCATAAGGCAGGCACATAGTATACATGAATACATTTAGGGACTTACAAATGATATATAGTAAAATTGAATATATTTTTAAAAAGGAAGATGATTCTCTTCTGTAGAATCAATATCAATATACTTGTCTCTTAACCTATAGTGTATGTATCAATGAGAAGGCATATACATATTTAATACAATTTGAGAAAAAATTAGTTATGTTGAGGGCATCAGAGAGCTATTTATTATTGGTAAATCCTGAAGGATGAAGTGACTATGTCTGTGGGAAAGCAGGAATGACACAGTATATGTCACTGTGAGGAGATTCTTGATGCTGAGGAGATGAAGTTTCTCAGGGTTAATCTTACAGATATAGAAACAAAGACCATAAGACCTCTTTAGGTCATTTATATCTGAGATCCATATTTTGCACATAGTTGAAAATAACTGAATAGAAAACATAGCAAGCTGGTATGGCTTCTAAATTCCAAGTCTATGTGCTCCAAGCCGTCTTTCCCTAGATATGTCCCGAGCAATTGAAATTGCAGCTGTCAGATTACCTTGCTTTTGTAATGATGACAATGAAATAAAGTTAACCACTCCAGTAAAGCAAACTAGTGTCTCCACTGCCCTTCTTCTAATGACTGTGCTCTTCTGTTAATCAGTTATTAAACAACAGTCACTGCTCTGCAGTTGTTACTTTAAATGTTTTTGTTTGAATAGACTACAGATATCTACGCACCTACAGATAGGTGTGCATTTGACATAATGGAATTTCTAACTTAATAACTTGTTAGAAGTATCTACCAGAAAAGTCATTCTTAATTCAAAATCAAATTTACCTCTAGTTAGCTGAGGAAGTAGTCAGAGTTGGTTTTGGAAACTTAGCTACGGAATCTTTCCTTTCATATAATCCTATCATTTCTGCCCATCTGTTTAAAGCTGTGACAGGAAGCAAACAAAGGAAATACCATGACCACAGAATTATTGGTAATGTTATCACTGAAAATGATTAATTCAACCAATTGGGTTGATACATTTTGACTAGTGACTCAGAGTGCTTGGCCCTGGGTTAGGAGTGAAGTGTCAGAGATGAACAAGGCTACCATGGTCACTGTGATACTTCTATCTGCAGAGAGTACTGGAACACTGTGGACATCAGGACGATAAAATGTTTGTTTGAAACTTGTCATGGTCACATTCGGAGGCTAGAATTTTCCTGGAAGAGTAAACAGTGTGCATAAAAGGGTAGAAATAGGAAAGCCTACCTGATTTTAGGAAGCAAAATGAAGCAGGGTTCAGTGAAATCAATGGGAAGACATAGTCATGTAAGAGAGCTAGAGGAGCATACAGAAGTCAAATCATCCATTGCTTTGGAAAGAGAGTAAAGGCACTGTGTTCTCACTCCACTGTTAGAGAAGACACAGTTGAGAAAATTTGAAGAAAGGGATAACATGAATCTTGCTTTAGAAATTAATTTGTTGTGAAAATATGTTGAAAAGGGGTAACCTTGTTGCTCATTTTGGTAGAGTGCTTCGCTATCATGCACAAAGCTCTGTATTTGATCCTAGCACTGCATAAAATGGGTGTGGCGGTACATGCCTATAATCCCAGCATATATGAGGCAGGAGAATCTTTGGCTACATAACCATTTTCACCCCACCTGGGCTACAGGAGACTCTGCTTGAAATAAATAAGCAAATAGTTAATGAATACATTGAAAGAGACCAAAGTAGAAAAAAGAATAAGTAGTACTTAGATGTTCTATTCACTTATGAGATAACCATTATTTGACTCAAGAGTAAAAATAGAGATTTAAAAAGAAAATGTAGGCAAATTTAAGTTACAACTTACAACCAAACATGGCCACTTGGAACATATGAAGAGTAAGAAAGCATTAAATGAAGATTCTGTGTTCACTGTGTGAGCAATGGTGCTGTGAGATACTAAAGTGCATGTGGTGTATGATGGGGGAGGAGAGAGCAATAGTTTAGGTCTGTATTATATGTGAACTTCTAGAAAATATCTGAATAGGGTTGAATAAGGTGAGTTATTAGACTGTTTTATCAGTTAGAAATTTTATTGCCCTTTTTTGTTTTCCATTCTAATTGTTATACTAATACCTACATGAATATTTGTGTAAGTCTATATCTATTTATAGATATATGTACATAAGTAGTATATATATGTATATATAGATAGATGTATATATATAGTATATATGTAGATACATGTATAGAGCAAGTGTGTATCACTGTCTTATCTATCTATAATCTATCCATCTATCTAAATCTCATGTATCAGGCTAGGATCTCTGTATGTGGAAGAAGATAGGATTTTTTTTCTCTAAGAGACTCACTTGTTATATGTTCTAAATCTACCTATTTCTTGTAATTTATATAATTACATTTCTTTGGTTGAATAGCATTGTCTTTTACATATGTAAAGACAGGGAGAATGTGAGTAAAAGTCACATGAGTTGAAAGAGATGATATAGAACGAATTGTTTCTCTAGTGTTAACTGTTATTTTTTTTGTTGATAAGTGCATAAATATGTGATTGATAATGAATGTTTACAACCCTCAACCAATCTCCATGGCTTCAGAGTGGCCATTCTAACTATATAGACCATTGAAACGCATAGAGTTTGGGAATAGGGCAAGTATTTGTGTGGCTACATTAATTTAGCTATCTGGTATTTTTACTTGTAAGTTCATTACCATAAAGTAATTTAAGCATCATAACAAAAGGAAATTTTAATTGCAGAAACTAAAATCCAAAGAATGCAAATCCTACTGCAAAGGAGATGTACTAGAGAATATCAGGAGGTGCATAGCTACCAATTTTAGAAACTAAACAGCAGAATCTTGGCTAAATTGCCAAGTGCACCAGCAGCTACTTTGCATGGATTACCTCATTCAGTCCCCACTCAATCCCAAGTTAGGGAGCAACTGCTGTCTTCATTCCATCCACCAGGAAGTTAAGTTGATGGGCAAAGTCAATATGAAGCAGACCTTGGATTTGAATGTACAGGAGGTGAAAGAACTCATTTGTTTCAGCATGTGAGTGGCATAATATAGGCGAAAGAAATGAAACCAAGAATTTAATTTGTCTCTACTGGTTTGTCCACATAAGCAGCAATTACACCCTTTGAAAGTGTGTTAGGCAGTTTTTGGGTCCTTAGAAAAAATACCTATGATAATACAATTACGAAGGGGAAAGGTTTGTTTGCACTCATGGTTTTGAGATTTCACACCAAGGCTTTCAGATTCCGGTGCTTTGGGGTTTATTAGGAGGCAATGAGGTTGGAGAATGTGATGCAGGAAGCTGCTTATCTCATGGCAGAAGGGAAGTTAAGAAAGGCAGAGAGTGGATGAGATCATATCACCTTCAAAGGCATATCTCAGTGATATACAACTTTCTTTCCACAGATTCTTCCTCTAAGACTGCATTACATTTCAGAGCCTTTAGAAGTCTGGTAAGACTTAAACCAAAGCATAAAGGAAGCTTCAGTTATGAGTGCAGACAGTATGACAAGGCTTAATAATGGCGGCGAGGGACTAGTTATATAACCACTATAAGATTTTGGCCAAGAGAAAAAGCAGACAAAAGTGGGAGTTTAAAAAGGATCAGCTTCCATAGGACTATTCTTCACTTCCTTTACTTCTGTTTTTTCTCTCCCTTCTCCCTGTCATCAGCTCCTTCTGTTCTACATAAACCAGTACACCTGGTCAGTGCAGAAAAGCAAGCCTCCCACCAGGTCTTCTTTAGATCTTCAATTTAGCTAATTACTCTTCTATTGATATATTTTCAGAACCCAACCATCAGCTCCTTTGAGTATTTAATTTATGTTGAATGTATGGAGGTGTGTTTTAAAGAGACATTTTGTAATCAGCACAATGTAATTTTTGTGGTTAAATGATGTTCACATTTATTTGTGGAAGAAGAAAAAATATTGAGGTAAACATTTTCATGTTGTTACTTTTTTTTAAAATAAAATGTATTTCTTTGATTTACTACCAGAAAATAGCTACAAAATATCTATGAAACTGAAAAGGTTTGTGGAATCTGTCCACATTTTTATTTATTATTGGGAATTGGTGGTGTTTTGTAAAGCTTGTCTTTAAGAACCAGCTGCTTGTCTTGAGAAATGAATATTAAGCCACAATAATTTACTATGTTGCCAATTGTTCTATTCCCAAAGTGGGTAATAGAGAGAACCTGGAAATTAGCCACAACTTATAATACTTGCATGGTAGATTCAACCTTTCAGAGTAAGGACGATTCAGGCAAATGTATACACCAAGTGAAGTATGAGCTGTCCACAAAAAAATGAAGCAATGTTCTATGAGATCTTGACTGAATATACTAATTTTTCAAAGGATGAAAATCATCTTTTGCTGCATGACTTGGGGGCTTAGGGAGACATTTCTGCCTGTGGAGAACATTGCCATATGGTGGTGATATCAGACATTTTTATTTCTTGAAAATTGGATCTTAAAATCAAAAAGCCAGGAGATAATGTGAGTTCTCACACTTTGTCTATTTTCCTTCCAAAATATCCAACCAAATTACAAAAAGAAAGGGAACATTTATTAGCAAAATATCAAGCTGCCGCTATGAAAGATTTATGTTTAAAAGATTAAATTCAACCATAAAATATATTAATATGGAATGTCATTCTGCAGATAAAGCTCAAAATGACTCATTTGTTAGGAGTCTTCAAGGACAAATTTTGGAATTGGAGTATTGTTCAAGATTCCATCAAAAATAGGATTCACCTTTGATTTCCTAAACAATTCTGGAAAAAAAAGTGAAACAGTATGTTAGATATAAAGTGTTAAACCAATTCATTATTTCTATGCCTGTACTCAAATCATATTGCTTAATATGCATCATCTAGACCACAATCAAAAGTTGAGGATGAGCCTCCCCCATTTGCTCACCCATGTATTCAATGTGATCTTTGGCCTATAGCAGTCCACTGACATACCATCTCTCAGACCTCTGCTGATGATCTTGACCTCTTGACTTGCTTTAAAATTGACAGAATAATTTAGAGCACTTCGAAGAACACCAAGTTTTGTCTGTATTTCCTACTTGGTTGTATTTTTTAAACATTTATTTATTACTTAAGGTTACATCTCCATCACAGTGTCCTCTTTCCACCCCTCCCAGTCCTACCCTCCCACCCTCTAAACCCCTATCTCTTCCATCACTCTCCTCTGGAGTAGAGTGTCCCTACATAACAGTCCCCTTCCCCATTTCAGCAGTCATATGAGGGCCAAGAGCCTCCTCATACACTGGGGGCCTACAAGGCAGCACCACTAGGGCAAAATGTCTCATTAACAGGTAACAAAGTCTATGTTCCTGACCCTTTGGTGCATTGGCCGTAGTATAGTTATCCTATACTATATGGCTAAAATCCAATTATAAGTGAATAGATGCCATGTGCATCCTTCTGAGTCTGGGTTAGCTCACTCAGGATGAGCTTCTCTAGTTCCACCCATTTGGCTGCAATTGTATGTTTCTGATAGCTGAGTAGTACTCCATTGTGTAGATGTACCACAGTTTTTTAATCCATTCTTTGGTTGAGGGACCTCTGGGTTGTTTCCAGTTTCTAGCTATTACAAATAAGGCTGCTATAAACATAGATGAGGAAACTTCCTTATGATTCCGTGAAGAGGCATTTGGGCGTATACCCAGAAGTGGTATGGCTGGGTCCCGAGGCAGAGCTATTCCAAGTTTTCTAAGATATCGCCAGACTGACCTCCACAGTGGTTGCATAAGCCTGCACTCCCACCAGCAATGGAAGTGAGTTCCCCTTTCTCCACACCCTCACCAGCATGTGTTGTCATTTGAGCTTTTGATCTTAGCCATTCTGACAGGTGTGAGATGGAATCTCAGAGTTGTCTTGAGTTGCATTTCTCTGATAATTAAGGATGCTGAGCATTTCTTCAAGTGTCTCTCAGCCATTAGGGATCCCTCCTTTGTGAATTTTCTGTTTAGCTCTGTCCCCCATTTTTTGATTGGATTATTTGGTTTCTTGGCATTTAATTTCTTTAGTTCTTTGTAAATTTTGGGTATTAACCCTCAGATGTGGGGTTGGTGAAGATTTTTTACTAATCTGTAGGCTGACGTTTTGTTTGAATGACAGTGTCTTCAAGCTGTACTACAGAGCAATAGTAATAAAAACATCATGGTACTGGTATAGAAACAGACCAGTGGATCAATGGAATCGAATTGAAGAACCAGAAATGAACCTACACACCTATGGTCACCTAATTTTTGACAAAGAATCCAAAACCATACAATGGAAAAAGGACAGCATCTTCAACAAATGGTGCTGGTCCAACTGAATATGGATGTGTAAAAGAATGAAATTAGACCCATACTTATCACCTTGTAGAAAACTTAAGTCCAAGTGAATCAAAGACCTTAACATAAGACCGGACACACTAAATCTACTAGAAGAAAAAGTGGGGAAAACCCTCGAACTCATAGGCACAGGTGACAAATTCCTGAACAGAACACCAACAGCTCAGGCTCTAAGACCAACAATCAATAAATGGGACCTCATGGAACTGAAAAGCTTCTTTATGGCAAAAGATACTTGGTTGTGTTTACACTTTGAATTTTTCCATAATAGAAATATGTATTGCTGGATATTAAATAGTTTCTTCTGAATACCACCTGGAATCTTTTGACAGTAGCTGAGTTTTAATCCTAATGAAACCCTGTATGTGTTAGGAATTTCTCTTAGCTTTTTGAAAATCCTATGATTAATTCTAAGATATTTGCCAGTTTCTATCATCTTTGCTTATCACTTCACATTTTATTATATTATTTTATAACTATATATGTACATGGACTTGATATACATTTATATAAAAACAAATATATTTATATACAAATTTTTATTTTGGTATTTTCCTATAGGGTTTCTCTGTGTAACAGAACCCTGGTTGTCCTGGACTCAGTTTGTAGATCAGGCTGGCCTCGAACTCATAGAGATCCACTTGCCTCTGCCTCCCACATGCTTGTATTAAAGGCATGTGTCACCACGTCTGGTGGTTATATACAAATTTATTATACATATGTATACTTCCTTTCTTAGGAATTCTAAAGTATTTTGTTTAGGGATTAGATAATATTAATGTGAGTTTATTTCCCTACCATGAAACATCACATAAAATGATATCAATACTAATGTTAGTCAACATTTATTTGTTGTTTTCTGGATACCAGATGAAATTCTTTGTGCTCTATTAACTCACATAATCCTCATTGTGACTTTGTTGTCACACTCATTTTACAGATGAGCCACAAGAGACAAAGTGAATACATAAGGTCACAGAGCTCCTCCATTATGGAAGCAGAACAACCTTTTCCTTCCAGCCATCAGATTCATGACCACTAATAATTTTCCCTCTTATTAAAGATTTATAGACTTCAGTTTCATCTCTGTCTTGTTTAGTGCAAAGGACCTTGTATCATGGAATTGTCTCTGTAAATGCCATTTTATATAGTAATCAGAAATAAAATGCAAAGTATAACCATGTATGGTATTATCTGTGAAAATATTATCACTGTGGTGGCACAGAGATGACCATTAGTTACATTCAACACAGAGCCAGGTCTCCATGTTTTCAATGGGATCCAGTGTAAAGTACACACTTACTTTAAATATGTGGGTATACACGACATGTTGTGTTGGCTGGTTTTGTGTCAGCTTGACAGAAGCTAGAATTGGCTGAAAGGAGGAAGCCTCAATTGAGAACTTGTCTCCATAATATCTGTCTGGAGGTCAGTTTTTAAATTAGTGATTGAAAGTGGAGGCCCCGCCCATTGTGGGTGGTGCCATTCTTGTGCTGTTGGGCCTGGGTTCTCTAAGAAGGCAGATTGAGCAAGCCATGAGTAGCGAGCTAGTAAGCAGCACTCTTTCGTGCTCTTTCCATCAGCACCTGCCTCCAGGTTCCTGCCCTGTTTGAATTCCTGTCCTGACTTCCTTCAGTGATAAACAGTGATGTGGGAGCCTAAGCCAAATTTACCCTTTCCTTCCCAAGTTCCCTTTGGTCATGGTGTTTCATCACAGCAATAGTAATCCTAACTAAGACACACATGTTTCTAAGATTTATGCTATTCAATAATAATAATTAAAAGCATTAATATTTACCTCTTCTCCAAAGGGTCCTATGCATCAAACACAGTTTGATAAATGTAAGAGGCAATGTAATATCCACTCATCACTCTTGATTTAAGGCAATATCGTTTGTCTTTGGGATTGTGATGTTCCCACCCAAGACCACAGAGGTGCCGTATGATCATTTGGTCAGTGAAATTTAACTGAAAGACAGGATCTTAAGGTTTGTGGATCAAGATTTCTCTAGATCAAAAGTAGCATTTTCCCACAGGACAGAGAGACATACCCCAGTTGCCTTAAATACTTTCATTTCTTTTCCATTTATGCCTCAATTTATGCTGTGCATAAATTGTGTGCATAACTCACCTTCTCCCATCCTACCCGTCTCCCAGTCTGTCTGCAGTGTCTTTTCAGACAGCAGAGGAAAAAGAAACTTGTGGACAGACTACTTTGAGTGTTTTTCTTTTTTTTTCTTTTGACAAACTTATGAATTTTTCTAACCTCTATTTTTCTTATTGTAGAAACATGTGCTTGTCAGGGATGTGAGGATTAAATTGGTAATGGGGAAAAATTGCCTCATGTGGTACCTGATGTAAAAATAGGATTTCCCCAGAGATGCTTTCCGTGTATTCACCAGAAGGAATGTTGCTCTTTCTCCCCTGACAACTGCTCTCTATGGTATTTACTTTATGTCATACACTATGTTTTCTTATTTTTATTTATAATAACCCTACCTTCCTTACAAATAAAGGAGAAGCATTTTGAAATCAATGATCCTTGTTTATATTTAGTATTTGTTTTCACTGGACTAAATATATACTTGTTATTGCAGAGGTCCAGCTAACTTGAATTCACCTCACAGATTTAGAGACATTTTCTTTGTTTTGTGTCCAGAGCAATAGACATCTCAAAGGGTGTTATTGCATAGTCACAGGTCATTACACAAAGGGACAGAGAGAGCAAGTGAAAGGTCAGGCCAAGGGAAACCCAGAAAATTCAGGCATTTCCCACCGCTAGCAAAACACTGCAAAGTGTTATTCAAAATTCAAGTCGAGAGTGATGATGGCCTGTTTCAGCAGTGGACAAAGAAGCAGGGCATAAAGTAGAGGATAATGACACTTTAAGGTACATTGACATGAATCTTTTTGAAAACACTGCTAATAATATTCAAATAATTTGAGCCACATTATGGAATGAAAGTTTTCTTGATTAAAAGGATTCACACTTTTGATGTATTTTACCAGCCAGTATATGCTCTTTTTTTTTTTATAAGTACTTTATTTTTTTTCAAGTTACATCTCAGTCGCAAACCCTTCCCTATTCCCCCTTCCTGTCCCACCCTTCCACCCTCTTCCCCCCCCAACAGCTTCTCTTTTCATTCCAACAAATGGTTCTTTCTCTTATAACAGTAAATTCTATACAAAACAGCAGAATTAAATATGCCACATTTATGAGAGTTAAATGGCCAAGTATACCTTCCCAATGTCCAGTTCATACATATTTGGCCTTTGTATATGCTCTTAAGGTTGTAGAATTTCTCATTGTGATGTTTCTTTATATAATAGGATGCCTAATCCAAGTTCTTGGTCCTGTATGTGTGACGTTCATAACTGATTGCATCTGGAGAAGCCTTTGCCGTTGTTCTCTGCAGAATAGCAAAAAAAAAAAAAAAAAAAAAAAAAGGAGGGGGTGAAAGAAAGAAATATAGAGGGGAACTTCCTTTGATGCAAACTATTCTCACAGTAACTAATTCAGTTGTAGGAGAACTGTAACTCCCTCACTATTTTAAGAATCAACTCAGTCCCCGGAGAAAGACACTACTTTGTCTTAGATACCTTATTACCTCTTAAGGAAACTACTTCGACTTGACCACCACAATGACAGTCAGATTTACTCATGAGTTTTCAGGAAAACATGCTATTAGAGCCATAGCATTTGACAAGAAACACCTAAAATACAAATTAATTGAGCACTTTCTCCTCATGGGTCATTACTACCTATGTACAAATGAAATAAAGCATGTGGGAGCAGGAGAGAAGGGAGAGCAAAATGGAAGTGTGAGTGTCTGTAGAATGGTTTTATAAAGTATTTCCATTTATGGAAGACAATGGTGATAGATGGGGTTAAGGACACATATGTTGACCAACTACTTCTGGGCATGGAGCCCAGTGGCACTCCATCCAACCAAACTGTTTTTCCCTTTGCCAGGAGGCATCAATTGCAAATGGCTTCTCAGTTAGGAGTAGATTTCTATGTCCCTGTCCCTCTCTCAGTGCATGGACCCTGTTTTGGTTGAACATATGCAGGTCTTTTTCTGCCACAAGTCTCATCGAGTTCATACATTCTTCAGTCCTATTTTGTCTGGAATATACTGTTTTCTCTTGGAGTTATCCACCACCCCTAGCTCTTATGATCTTTCTGTCTCCTTTTCACATTTCCCTAACTCTTGAGGTGAGAGGTTTGATAAAGACATCCACAAAATTAATTCAATGTTTGCTTTTTGCAGACCTTTTGTTTTGGTATTTTCTTTTCTTACTGTTTTTTCTTAGTTTTAATCTGTGGGATTTTTTTGGTGGTTGAGGGGGGAGTTGAAACCAGATAAGATAAAGTTGGGTGAATAAGGAGGTGGGTAATATCTGGGAGAATTTGGGTGAGGGGAAAATGTGATCAAAATATATAGTATGAAAAAAGAAAAAATTTTGAAAGAGACACATGTTTATGAATTAATGAATCCAAAAATTTTACTTCTTCATTCCTCTAGGCATGAAGACTATAGAATATATATTTATACATAATAATGTAAATTATTATAGAGAGGGAGAAGGAAAGAGAAAATCTTCATGTGCAGGAGAGAATATAAGCACACAATTATCCATAGATGAATATGCATATATGCATAGGCACTAGAATAGTTCATTTTCCCTTCAAACGTCAATCCAGCCCATTTCTATTTCCCCCCAAAGCACACACACAAACAACAAGCTTTTTTCACTTTTTCTATTTTGAAATAGTACTTTCCCATTGGATATTTTTATAAATACTCTCCCTTCCAAGGCATAATCCAATGTGTATAACAATAAACTCCTTAACATTTTCCCCTTACCATCCTGGAAAGGAGAACGCTGGCCACTAATTGTGTGACAAACTATCAGATTCTGATATATTGTGAAACATGTTTAAAAAAGATTTATTTTATTTATATTCTCTGGGTCTTAAAAAATGTATTCTTTTGATGAACTAGGCTCTAAGTGGAACTGCTGAAAAGATTTCATATCTCACATTTTTCAACTGCTCTATTATGGCTCATGCACTCTGGTTATGTGTTAATAGTTTTCTGACATCTGAAATAACAGCCCCATTTGAGCCACATGGAGTGCTTTTATCTCAAAGGGATTCAGCCTTAAATACAGATGGGCTTGTCGGCATGGTCTAGATGACATTTTTATAACCTGTAATGTTCTTCAGCTAGATGTGGTTAATGATCCTTCACATCATGCAGCCAGTGAGCACTTAGTTCCTGGTGGAAGGTCTCATTCACACCATAGTTTCAGAGTCCACAGAACACCAAATGATTACTGTGGGAAACAACTAATGACACCCTAGACATTGCTATATTATTCATCCTATCATGATTAATATGAATTCCAAGATCAAAGCCTTCCGTTTCTACCCCAGCCATACTATTTCAGCATATCTTACTTTGCACCTTTTCTTTGGAACACAATGCTTCCCATTCTTGGAGGGAAAGGGATATATACTTGATTGTCCCTCCTCTTGCTTGGCTGTAACTTCACAATGAACTGCTTCTGTTAGAGGCTAACTTCTAGAAGTTTTAGGGATGCCCCTACTAATGTGATAATATTATTTAGAAAGCCATGATGAAGAGCATAAGGAAGCTGAGAAATAAGTTGATGAAAAACCAGGTATGCTTTCTCTGTGTGTCTCTTCTTTTTATGCCTTTACACTCACAGGGTACTTCTCTCTGGGTTTTTGGAGTTATAATGCTGGAAATAAATTCAGTGGATGGTTGATGAACATATGTATTGGGCTTGGCACCATGCTATAGAAAAGAAGAATAGACACCTTGTATATTTCCTATTGAGAGAAAAAAAGATGACATAGTTGTCAGACTCTTTCCCATGTAAAACAAAATGAGTGCCATAGCAAGAGATGCAGGCAAAGTAGTAACACTATCTTCAGATGTCAGGCAATAAAAAATACCAAGAGGTCAGCATCTAGATGAGAACTTGAAATGAGATTTAGCTTTTATTAGTAGAAATAAAAAGACATGTACACTTTGAGAGTGTTTGAAGTACTTGATCTATTTTGGTTGGGTGTATGCTGTACTCTGGGAATCCAGTAGTTAGCCATATAGACCATGCAGCTAGAATATTCTGTACAGTGAGATTCAATTTTATAATTATGTTTATTTAATATAACATATGGGTATACATGGTAGATAATCATATAATATTATTATCAATCATCATAATAAGTAATTTTAAAATAATATAACATATGCATATATATGTTGGAGAATGATTGGAGATGACACATTAACCATTTCCCTCTGCCTTCCACACAGGAGTAAACACACCCTCATATGCATGCATACCCAAATATACACATACACACCAAACATGCATATATAAAGCATATATGCATAAAAGTATCATATACATACTCATGTTCAGGGAAAGTGTGATTTATAGTACTCCTATTTTATTTTCATTTTTAGGGTGTATATCTAAAAAGAAAAGTGATAATAAAAATAACTTTAGTAACTAGGGAAAATAGGAAATAAAATCATTTCTAATGGTGGTCCTTTCCAGATATTCTCAGGTAGACTTGCATCATCCAACTTCAAAGCTGTAATTGCTCATGTTCAATATTTCTGTAATACAGGAATCATGTTCCAACCTGCTGAAATGCAGCCACCTCAGGGGGCAGATGGTAATGACCACTTGAAAGAGCAAGGATGCTATAAATAGATTATGGGTAGAAGTGACACACAGATCATGAGAGACTTCTAGAGACTTTGAGGCAGCTAAAACGTAGTTACATAAATTAGATTTGATCTAAACAAGAGGCTCATGCTTCTTTCCTCGCTACATGTTTGGAGAAACAAGAATGGTCTATTTCTCTAATTTTCTCTGCAAGGAGAAACATTTTAAAGCCATGTAACCATTTTAAATCATCTTTTGTGTTTGCCTTTTGGTTGTTAGATATTTGAAGATGCCAAGAGTCCTTCTTCTGTATGTTTGTTTTTGACTTAATTTGTATATTTATAATTTATATTTGTTAAAGTAGATAATGGCAAAAGTTCTCATTTTAATCGCTTTTAAATTCTGGTGGCTTGAAGTCTATTCACCTTCTGCAGCCATCACCACCTTACCTTGGCACAGTAATAGACATTGTATTCTGTTTCCTAGCCATTTTTGTTCACATGATTTTACATGCATAAAGAACCATCATTTTCATTTACCCTTTCCTCTCCTCTTGATTGCTTGTTATCACCTCTCCTTACTCTTACTGATTTCATGACTATTTTGGAAATAGATTTACAATTTAAAATGTGTCTGAATCTCTGGAAGATGAACTAAACAGTCCACAAATCAGAAAGCAGCGTGCAGATGTGTAAGATACACAAAGGGATAGGTAGTCTTTCCAGGATGCCTTGCTACGGCTTTACCTATGAACCTTCTGGAGCTGTGGTGATTCTTAGCCAACAGCAGAGAGTTGACACTGTTATGCCTCACAGCAATTTTAGGGGAGCTGTTGTAAGAGGATTAATAGTCTCCATCCTCAGAGAAGTAAAATATAGACTTCTAGTTTTGATTCTTTTAAAGAGTTTTAAATTTCGTTTGTTCATTAAGATGACAAATGCCGGTCTGACACTGTGTACATGCTGCACACACACTGAGAGAGAAGCATGCTGTGTGAGCATAGCCCTGGGCAATGAGTGAACAGGAAAAGCAGAGCTCAACCTGAGCAGTTTTTATTAGTTGATTCACAATTGAATATCATTCATGTGGCTTTTTTGAATCATCTTTTGAATTTTTGAATTAAAGCAATTGTTGTCTTGAAAATAATATTTTATCTCTTACATTTAATTAAATTATATCACCTTTTTTTCTTTATCGAACCCCCATGTATCCTTCTTTTTTTAATGTTTATTTATTACTTCAACTTACTTCTCCATCACAATCCCCTCTCCCCAACCCTCCCAGTCCCACCCTCCCACCTTCTCCCCCCTCTCTCACCTATCCTACTCCTTTGGAGTGGGGTGTCCCTACATATCAGCCCCCCCCACAGTTCAGCAGTCATATGAGGGCCAAGAGCTTCCTCATGCACTGGGGGCATATATGGTAGCACCCCTAGGGCAAAGTGTCCCACTAACAATATCCCTCTTTTAACTGTTCTTACACACACACACACACACACACACTATATATATACACATTTCTCAGTCAATATGATGTTACTTGGGCTGACAATTTGCTATTGTATGATGTATTTTTGCATGTCTATTTTTTTCTAAGCATTACAAGCAGGTATACATATTTTATAAAGCTTCTTCCTGAATGTTTTGGGGGCCTATTGAATTAGCTATCAGCGGTGTGCAGATGAGGAAGTGGAAAGATTCTTCAGTATTGCAGAGTTGACCAATCAGCCTATGGTACTCAGATCGGACAGTACAAATTAGTACTTTTTATTACCTGTGACACTATTTGAAATACACACTTGCAACAAAACAAATTCTAGTTTAACCTTTTTTTTTTTTTTTTTTAGAATTCCCATTGTAAAGAATTTGTGGACATTGGTGTGCATTGCCTGTTAAGCTACACAACCAAATGCAACAGAGAGCTCATTCTCTGCATATCTGAATTCAGAATAATTTGTAATTCCCTTTTCATATTATGTAATAACAGTAACGTCCTGTCATTTGATAAGGGTATTTACATATAAAAATCAAAGAAAGAAAGTAATATGCATCAGACTTTGAAACATATACTTCATATGACCTGGGAAATAAAACTGAAGAAGTAAAAGATAACAACAGTCTATACAAAGAAATCACTGGTATTTTATTGGATACTCTTTCATCATCTTGTCTTAGCTAAGATTTCTATATAGGAATATGATAAAAAAAACTATGAACAAATACAACACAGAAAGAAAAGGGTTTATTTCATTTACACTTCCAGGTGACAGTGAAACACTGAGGAAAGACAGGACAGGAACTCAAGCAGAGCAAAAACCTAGTGACAGGAACTGAAGCAAAGATCATGGAGGAGCACGGTTTAGTGGCTTTCTTCTCATGGTTTTGTCAGCCTGCTTTCTTGTACCACATAGGATCACCCATCTCCATAGAGAGTTGGGGCCTCTCACCTCAATTATCATTCAAGAAAATGCACCCACATCCCAATCTGGTGGGAACATTTTCTCAGTGAAGATCCCTCTTCTCCAATGACTCTAGCTTGTGTCAAGTTGACAAAAACTAACTAGACAACGATCAAATTGGCAATGGTAGGAATACCCCAACATACTAGGGGATTAGTGCCATAATTTATGATACACACAAAAAAGGAGCAGCATAAGTACAATGACTATTTTAGGGGTATTTACTTATTAGTGTACAAAATTTTACTTATATTATTCATTGAAAAGGGAAATGAGTTAATAGTGCCTATGTTTGTGCCACTGAAAACCTGTATAGTAAGTAGTGTAGTCAATAGAGAGAATGCAGATAAAACAATAACAATGATTGCCATTAAATGGAAATAGGATTGTAGATATATATTTTTACTTAGTCTCCTCTCCTAACTCTGAATTTTCCTTCATTAAGTTTTTTGAATTTCTTTCTATTATCCCCCTCTCTCTCATTATCTCTATCATCTATCATCTATCATTTATCAATCTATCTATCTTTTTATCTATCTATCTATCTATGTAATCTATCTATATACCTATCTATTGATCTATTTATCTATACTTTATCATTTAGCTATCAATCTGTCCATCATCTGTCTATTATCTATGTATACAGCTATCATCTATGTATCTATCAACTATATCTATAATCTATCTATATACCAACATATTGATCTATCCTATCATCTGTCTATCTGTCTCTCTATCTATCTATCTATCTATCTATCTATCTATCTATCTATCTATCT
>CAJQZJ010001969.1:10806542-10831332 GCA_907164525.1 Lophiomys imhausi
ATATAAGCAAATATATTTATCCCTCTCAGGTCTCTGAGGTGGTTGAAGAATAGACAGCTAGAGTCTCATAGTTAAATTTTGAGTTGTTTAGGAATCAAGAGGGTGTTATAGATCTAAGAAGATACTCTTAAAAGTGTGTTGCAAGTTAGTATGAATGTTTAGTCAGATATAGACCTTTAAACTCATGGAGATGGTTAGATAGTAGAATGTTAAAGTCAGGGGCCAAATATGTATAAACTGGACATTGGGAATGTATACTGGGCCATTTAACTCTCATAAATGTGGCATACTTATATCTGTTGTTTTGTATAATACTTACTGTTATAAGAGAAGGAACCATCTGTTGGACTGAAAGGGGAAACTTCTGGGGGGAAGAGGGTGGAAGGGCGGGATAGGAAGGGGGAATAGGGAGGGGTTTGTGACTGAGATGTAACTTGAAAAAAAATAAAGTATTTAAAAAAATAAACATATATAGCCGGGCGGTGGTGGCGCACGCCTTTAATCCCAGCACTTGGGAGGCAGAGGCAGGTGGATCTTTGTGAGTTCGAGGCCAGCCTGGTCTACAAAGCGAGTCCAGGACAGCCAGAGATATTCAGAGAAACCCTGTCTCGAAAAACCAAAAAAAAAAAATAAAAAAAAATAAACATATATTAATATATATAATACATGCACACATAATACACTGTTTACGTGTATACATTGTAGTAATTGACACCAATTAACACTTAGAACTCTGAAACCAGTTACCAGCTCATTCTTTGATTCTCAATTTTAAAGTTTTAAAGTGTTCTTCATATATAATGTAGCATGAAATGAAACATTCATTTCTAGTGATAATCCAATTATATGTGTTAATTTTTAAATATTGTTGTGTAAGTGTATGTGTGCGAGTGTGCGAGTGTGTGTGTGTGTGTGTGTGTGTGTGTGTGTGTGTGTGTGTACACAGCCCCACCCCCTGCTGAATGAAACCAGGACAGATCGTGTTACTTAGAGTGCCCTGCCTGGCACCAGCAAAAGCCTAAGCAAAGAGACATGGAAGGGAAATCATCCCCTCCTGTAAGGCACACCTCTGCGCAGGGAGGAAGGGAACCAAGCTGAACCTCACCCTGTGCACTTCAGTGAGGTTTACTTTTGTACTGGACATTGGGAATGTACGCTAAGCCATACAACCCTCGTAACTGTGGCCTAATTACCTCTGTTGTTTTGTATTGTATTTATTATTATAAGAGAAAGAGCCATTTGTTGGACTGAAAGGGGAAACAGTAGGGGGAAATAAGATATACCTTAAATTAAAAAAAAAGGGAAGAGGATGGGGGTTGAGGGTGGGAGGGTGGGACTGGAGGGGGAATAGGGAGAGGACTGCGATTGAGATGTAACTTGCAGAAATAAAAAATAAAGAAAAAAATAAACTCATCCGGCGATTAAAAAAATAAAATAAAAATGTTAACTCACCATACTAGGTAGTCAGTCATAGTTGTCTACGTAAATGCCTGAAACAGAATGAACTGTTTTGTACTCATATGAAAGACTGGGTGAACAAAACGGTAGCTATATACCTTCTCACACTGCAGTTCCTTCTCATGTAAACTCCGCTATCTTTAACATAGGGGTCCTTGACTTGCCTACAACCTTATTTCCAAATGGCTATCCAGAAAGAGAAAAGAATACAGGTGTCCACTTAGGATGACGAATTTTCTAATACCTCTAGCATCCCCTCATATACGATTGTCTACAAGCAATTATTTAGCCACACCTGAGTGAAGTTATTGCAAATGAAACCACAGCAAGTACTAGGAAAAAAGTGGATAAGCCCTCTAACACTTAACCAATTATCCTTTGCTACTTGTGTGGTAATAAACATGCTAAGAAAATTCTCCTTATTCCTAAGCATACAATTCATCATTGTGTATCAAGTCATTTAAGAACTTGGTGTATATTTTAGATGTATACAAATGTCATGAAGGCAATAAGTTCTGTATTTCATAGTGAGTCATAGGGATAGGATACTGACCCTATTGGATGGGAATTTACTATGTGCTATATGAAATAGAATACAGGTAATAAAGAGGCGGTTCTGAAGATTCATGGCAAGAATACGAGGAGAAAGAAGAGATGATAAAATCCTTAGTATAGAGCAAGCTTCATGATCTTGGGAGAGAAATAAGACCAGGATGGAGAAATATAAAACACAAGTTAGATAAGAGAAATGAGGGTCCTTTTAAAACCAAGGTAAGGCTTTAACATATCATATTAATATAAGTTACAGGGGAAGTCACTGAATGGTTTTTAAGGAGAGGTGCCATGGAGTTCAACTTGTCTCTCACAGTGATGGTCAAGAGTGTACATGAGCAGCTTGCTCTGAGTTCACAGTACTGTCTCAGGGTTCACAGAGATATCATAGTTGTCTGGTTCAGGTTAGTAAAAAAGAGAAAAAAGTGTGCAAAATAGGGTTAGTTTGGAGATAGAATCTGTTAGTGAATAGATGTGAGCAATTGTTTGTTTATATTTTTCCCTAATGGAACAATGCAGCTTTTTATCTTGGGTCTTATTTCCAGAGCTGGCATCCCCTGATCCCTCAATCAGACTTGGGTGAATGCATATACTTTAAAGGGAGAAACAGGTGAAATGTGTTTAGTCAGGTTTAAATAGAGTCACTCCAGGAGTGAGGCTTTGTCTGTGACTGTTTTTTTTTTGGAAGAATAGTCAATGGCTTCTTCAATGAGGAGGGTTTTCTGACTACACTGTTTTAAAGTGGTTACTACCAACCAGAATTAGTGAATTATGAAGTGATAGTTACTATACAGCACAACTTTAAGATGGAAATATTTATAGCAGATTATGATATGCAAGAAAATTAGAAGGAAAATGAAAATTCAGAGTGCATTTGGCTACTCCAGAGGCCAAGAGATAAATGTAAAACTGTGAGATAGGATAGCAAAAGTGTGGATGGGGAGAAATATGCTAAATTCATTGTAAAAGTCTTCCAGGAGGAGAAAAAATAAGGTCCAGGTCTGTGGAGAGTATTCTGATTCCTAAACACTTACATTGTGATGTAATTCAGTTTGAATATTTGATTCTATTTACTGGTAATGTAATGCATACTTGATAAATTGGATAAAGGAAAGGAAAGCATGAGTAATCATAATTTTATTGATTATTATTATTATATATTGGATTTGTGCTAATTATCTAGGTAGTGATAACTAGCAAGTTACTTTTGTCACTAGAGTTAAAAAGACAAGCTTGAGTGACAATTAAACGTAGATTTATATTTCTTTTTGTTTCAAAGTAAACAAATTATTCTTATTTATTTATTTATTTTTTGAAACAAGAAAACAGTATAACATGGACCAAGTCAACAAAAGTGTAGTCAAAGGGTGAGTTAACCTTGAGGACAGCCTTCATTCACAGTATTCTGTTATTCGTCAGTCACATACTGAGTGGTTTTCATGTGTCGTATCATACAATCCTTGGGTAGTTTGTAGGAGATGGTATTATTATGGTCATCTTGAAGATGAGAAAAGATTTATATGTAAATAGACTCACTTGCTCCATCACACACAACTAATTTGAAGAGGTAGAAATCCCCAAATCCCAACACATACTGTCTTTCCCACATAACACTCATTGGAGCTAACATTTTGATGGAAAAATTTCCCAACGGAACCATATTAGAAGTTCATGATATGTTGAGCAATAAAAACATATTTTTTTTCTACTCATTTCCTGTTGAACAGAAACTGTACAAATAGATGTGTGGACCTTAATGGCAGTTCCTGACTAGTAAAAATGTCACTCCACGAATCTATGTGTTTGTTCCCTCTTTTCACAGGTCCACATGGATGGGAAAACATTTCAAAATGTAATGTATTACAAAATGACCTAGAGTGCAATACAAAAGGAAATAAAATAGGAACATCTGATGGGGTATAATTTATGTTATATAAATAAATATCTAATTACTCTCAAATCAAGATAAAATAGGAAAATCTGATGAAGTATTATTTATATTATATAAATAAATATCTAAATAGTATCAATTCATATGTATTTAATATATTCCTTACCATTGCTCTTATGAAAACATAATAACTTGATAAATATTTGAGATTTTCTCAGGCAAAATGTCACTCAATTTTGTTTTTCAAGGTGGCCAGTTTCAGAACAAGAGATGATTTTTTAAACAGATGCAAACTTGTAGAATGGAGTAAGCCACTAAAGCGTCCTTCCTGACTATTCAAAGTTGCTCTGTTTCATATTCCAGAGAACTAGGGAACTTGTTTTCAGTGAGTCAACATCCAATGGTGCTAGTTCTTTATAGGAGATTGTTGGAGTAATTCAAATGACCAGAAACCAGATTAGGAAGACAATTTGCAAGGCTGATGAGTAATAAAAGATGTTTTAGCAACAAGTAATTAGCTCAAACAACACACAAACATATGTCAGAGCTTTGAGTTGGTTTCCACTGAGACACTGATAGCAATGTGAAAGACGGGAGGTGGTATAGATTGAGTTTATAATGTCATTAACAAGATGAGCAAGAGTTTGCTTTCAGAGAATAAGAGGGTGCCTGTTTCCTGTTTGCCTGTAATTAGTGGAATGTCCAGATCCAGGTGGAGGGCAGGACCTAAAGAAGGGTGGATGCAAGAGTGGCTGTTGAAGAATGGGTCAGGCACAGGGATGGGGGAAGGGGCGCTTTACATCCTGAGTGACTGGCAGTCAGAATGCTTCTTTATTTATACAGAATTCTGTAGGCAAGGATGGATGCATGTTGTTCCAAAATGCATTTTTTGTTCCTGAGTAAGTACAAAGATAGATGATCCAAGACTATCATTTTTTTGCCCCCAGAAATGTGTTTTAGCTTCCTCTTGGTCATAAGTTTTGTCATCATTGATAAATCATGACAGAACAGAGTTATCTTTCACAATTATTTCCCTTCACTAACCCCATAACCCTACTTTTAACAATCTAGAGGTATATTATTTTCCAAAGCATGACAGCCTGTTCTCAGGCTAGTAGCTGTTGTGGTTTCAATGGCATTAGACAGAAAGAAAATATCTGAGCCACTCTGGGTAGAATGTTATGTCCAAAGCAGTGTATTATCAATGTTTAATATTCTGAATGCTAATTGTCATTAGGTCCAGGAAATGTCTTCAGGCCAAAGCTCCTGGAGTTTTTATTCAATTTCTGCCATAATGCAATGCTTATTTTTTATATTTGTAGAATTTATTTATACATCTAATCTTGGTATTCATTTGTTCCTTGGTCATACAACTCCACAGTGGCCCTGTATGAGTTAATTTTTTTCTAAGAAAGGGAAGTCTTAATGTGTTATTCTTTTATCATTTATCCACACAATTCTTTGTCCATCAGTAGTAGGAGGAGGCATTTAATTTGATCTGCTGCCAACTTTTATGCCTACCAAATCTTATTTACCTTTTAAAATTTACTTTGTTCTGCTTATCTTGTTCCTGAGTAAGTACAAAGGTAGATGATCCAAGACTATCTTTGAATCAGATCCTCATAAGGAGACTCATCTGGCATTTTTATTGATTCACAACCTCCAAGGCATAAGGAAGACCTTCAAGTAGGGGCAGATATAGATATCTCCCTAAAAGCAGGAGGGGTATTATGGTCAGGACATTCCTGGGGAGGCTTAGAAGCAGTACTCCTGGGAGGAGTAATTGATTCATAAGAAAATTTCTATCTTAGATGTATAACACTCTCTTGACTCCTAAACAACTCAAAATTTAATTATGAGACTCTATCTATCTGTTCTTCAATCACCTCAGAGACCTGAGAGGGATAAATATATCTGATTTTATAGGAAGTACAGGGTCTGCAGCTTCCCAAACTAAGAAATGACATACCAGTGGCTTCCTGGACAGTTCCCATTTTCTCTCCATACATTACAGCATCACTCTTCAGTCATTTGGCCCCATTTCTCTGACAGACATTGATTGTAGAGCAGGGGTTATGAAGGACTTACCTACCCTGTCTTGGCAGAGCTAGGCTGTCGACTTACCTGCTTCCAGGTTTTGTCCTTTTTGGACAGCATTTAGATACTTTTAAAATTGTGTTGCAATTAGTATGAATGTTGAGTCAGATATAGAACTTTAAACTCATGGAGATGGTTAGATAGTAGAATGTTAAAGTCAAGTACCAAATACATATGGACTGGTCATTGGGAATGTACGTGAAGCCATATAACCCTCATAACTGTGGCCTAATTACCTCTGTTGTACTGTATTGTATTTATTATTATAAGAGAAAGAGCCATTTGTTGGACTGAAAGGGGAAACTGTAGGGGGAAATAAGATATACCTTAAACTTAAAAGAAAAAAGGGAAGAGGATGGGGGGTTGAGGGTGGGAGGGTGGGACTGGAGGGGGAATAGGGAGGGGACTGCGATTGAGATGTAACTTGAAGAAATAAAAAAAAGAAAAGAAAAATTCTATTAACTCATATATCCTCAAGTTGTACAAATAATAAAATCCCCCCCCCCCAGCACGCAATGCATGGAAGCAAAAGAAAAAAAAATGGAACACCACAGTACAGTGATTACATCACTAGGCTCAGTTCAGCTGGAGCTTTGTCAAACAGTTGTGCTGGCTTTATGACTTTCACTGTTCCCATTAGCTATGACTGTGCCAGGTTTAAGTACTTAGTGGGCTCTCAATAAATATCTCTCAAACTAATTTAAGATTATATGTAACATGAACAGTAAAATATGAAGAGGAAAGAAAAGAGTTTGATTGATCCAGGTTGGAGAGGATAAGGAAGTTGGGTATCTGACCAGTTTTGTATGATCAAGTTTCTGTAAGTGAGCCATAACTTATAAAGAGGAGGTAGAAGAAGGAGTTGTATGTGAAAAGAAAGAATGGTGAACCAAAATGTGGGACACTGAGGGAAACTGGAGTTTCATTTTATTTGGCATTCTATTGAAAAGTCATAGGGATTGGTAAGATAAATATCATGAAAATCTATTTGCTTACAGACTGCTATAAAACAAGAATGATAGTAATTCATACTTATGCAGTATTCACTTGTATTTACACAGATTGGTTCCTTTAATCATATAACTTTTTGTGTAGGGATTACTATCAGTTTAGTTGATGGATAAGAGAAGTGAAATACAGTGAAATTAGGAATGTACTCAGAACAGTAACATCCACTAAGTGATGGAACTGGGTGTTAACTCAGGCTTATTTCAGACTCTATTTTATTGACCACTTTCACATATTCCTTCTCAATGCATTACCAACTCTAGTATAAGCTGATATTGAAGTATCTAAATAAGCAGTTACTACTTTGAAGACGGTGAATCTATTATTCACTTGATTACCAACAGGTGTTCTTTTAACTGGGGAAAAAATATATGCCAAAGCAGCTGGCCCATAAGTTTATACATAGCTCAGAGTGCTGTCATCACCTGTATATTGCAGAAGTCACAGCTTCCATGCTGAGAACAATCTTGACATGAAAGATTGAAAAGCGGTCATTTGATCAACAGGATGACAAAAATGGGAATTTTAGATAGAGCAAATTAAATATAGTTTTATTTTTTAAATGACATATAAATATCAGAAACTGATGTTATTATAATGTTTATCACATGTGTTTTTTTTTTCAAGTAGAAACCTGTTACTTTAATCCTAGTAACTGTTAGGTGTCACTTGAAGAAATTTTTGTATTCTTTCTGCCAGTTTACATTAATATTTACTAAAAATGAGTGTAGGCTGGATTATAATATTTAATTATCCCATGCATTGCTCTATGAACTTCATAATAATTGACTAATTTAAATTTTGTGAAATCTCTGTGAGAAAAAATTATTATTCCTACTTCACACAAATTCACAAGAAATACTTGAGAGACCCGTCTGACATCACTAGAGTTAAAAAGTGTCATTTAGTAATGGAAAGTATGGTTCTTCTTCTTTTTTTTAATGTTTATTTATTATTTCAAGTTACATCTCCATCACAGCCCTCTCCCTCAACTCCTCCCAGCCCCACCCTCCTACCCTCTCACCCTTGCCCCAGAATGCATAATTCTTTTTTTTCAGTCCAACAAATGGTTCTTTCTCTTATTACAATAAATACAGTACAAAACAACTGAAATAAATAGGCCACAATTCTGAGAGTTATATGGTTTAGCATACATTCCCAATGTCCAGTCCATATGTATTTGGTCCCTGACTTTAACATTCTACTATCTAACTATCTCCATGAGTTTAAAGTTCTCTATCTAACTCAGCTTTCATACTAACTTGCATCACAATTTTAAAAACATCTTCTTAGATCCAGAACACCCTCTTGATTCCTAAACAACTCAAAATTTAACTATGAGACTCTAGCTATCTATTCTTCAACCACCTCAGAGACCTGAGAGGGATAAATATATCTGATTATATAGGAAGTGCAGGGCCTACAGCTTCCCAAACTAAGAAATAACATACCCGTGGCTGCCTGGACAGTTCCCATTTTCTCTCCATACATTACAGCATCAATCTTCAGCTGTTTGGCCCCGTTTCTCTGACAGACATTGATTGTAGAGCAGGAATTATAAAGGGCTTACCTACCCTGTCTTGGCAGAGCTAGGCTGTCGACTTACCTGCTTCCAAGTTTTGTCCTTTTTGGACAGCAGTACGTCTACAGTTGAAGCAAAGGTTTTTTTTTTTTTTTTTTTGCCAAGAGATAGGCTTGCCACTAATTCAACCATCTCACACTGGAGATTCTTTGATGCTCATCTTCTACTTGGAGTGGAATAGGGGATGCTGTCAGGAGCTGGCATGTCTTGATATAAAAAAAAATCTTAATTTAAGAAAACATCTTTGAATGTCATACTCTGCAGATCTCTTGGGGTTTTGAAGATATCCTATCTATCTCTTATGTTTAGATACGCAAATATTGCTGTCTCTTAACAACTTGATTTCTGAGTAGCTTAGAAAATAACTGTGATAGACTGTCATAGTAACTAACAAAATGACACGCTTGCATGACTGTTAGTTTGTATTTCTTAATTATCCTAAACAGTTTATGATGGTTGGTAGCAAAAGGCCAAAACTTCACATTTCCTTTTTAAGCATTACAAGGTACAATACCTTTAAGAAGTGTAAATAGTAAGATAATACTGACTGATTAGAAGGATTGGTATTCTTCCTCAGTCCTTTCCTTTATTTATTTATAAGGTCATTTCCTACATAAATTCCTGAAAAGAATAACTGGTAACAAAACATGTTTATTCTTCATTCACATTCATGTCCAGTCTTTTCTGTACATGAAGAAAGTTATAAAAATGCATGTAGAAGTCAACATGAGCATGCAGCCTTCTGTTTCTTATGCCAGTGGCCCTCCCTTCAAGGCTGTGATCTCCAGAAGGCTCAGCAGTTCTTGGTAGTATTAGATACTTATGATCTCCTTAGAGACTTTATGCCATTTCAGATTTTAGAATAAACAAGAAAACAGGATTATAATAAACACATCTTTGTTAAATCCTAAGAACACATTTCACTCACATTGCTACTCTGAAATTCCCATGTCGCAATTCTCAACTCTGCAACTTTTTGTATGCAAGTTATTATACTTCTTGTAATCCCTTGTGTTATTTGATAAGTTACATTTTAATTGTTTTATAAATATTAAGGTTAACCTTGTAAAGTAATCAAGAAAATGTTACATTGTCCTATTTAACTATAAATTGTATATAATTTGGAGGCTATAATGCAGAATTGAGATACTTAACATCGAATTATTTAGTTGTTAATTGTATATAATTTGGAGACTCTAATGTAAAAAGGAACAGCAAGAGATGAAAGTGCTTTGCTGAAGAGAAATTAAATCCAATATCCTTTGAGGAAAGGCAGCTTGCAGGGAGAAGATAGGCACCTGGTAAAGGGATTGCTGTCAACTCAGTGTTTCAAGTTGAGAAAAAAATAATCCATGAAGATGAAGGGAGGTCTAAAGGCTGTTGGAGAAAAAGGAACTCTGTGTAGATAGTGTGGTGAGATGGAATGAGAAAACATTGGGGTGCTCAATCCATTTTATTCTTACACCTGTGATTACACAGAAGTTAATAAGAGGGGAAATAAGAGTGAGCAGAAGTCATCAAGAGAAAAGATGAAAGCTTCCAAGAGAAATGGAGTTCAGAAGAGACTAAATTTCTTGAGCCTGCTGTTCTGTCACCCTTACACTCGTCACAGTGAATCGTGGGACTTTGATGATCTGAGCAGAGTTAGGTGTCTCCAATGCTGGCTGTGCATTGCCCAGCAGAGATTTCCAACAGCAGACTGCAGTGATCTACCTAGAAGAAGTAAGATTTAAACAAGGAACCTGCTTCATATTGGAGCCGAACTTTCTATTGACTGTACTGTCAATTTTGTGTTGAAGTTTGTAGTTCATATTGTATGCTAGGTGTCATATTACAATACATGTACATTTTCCAATTAAGTAACATTCTGTGCAGCTAGTATTTAGTATTCAGACTATCAATTTTTATTTATTGAGGTGGTATGTATATTACTTGGTGTGGCTACTCATCATTACTTTCTAATGTATACAATAAAGTACATCTTATTCCTATAGATGCACCTAGATTGATTTCATGAAAAAAATATATCATCAATAATTACCTTGTATGGATTACAAACTTCACATCACTTACTACACACAATACATTTTTGTCTACCCTTCTTCCTTAGAGGAACATAAGCTCAGTGGGCTATGTTACTATACTTCATTAACAGTGTTTTCCTAATCTTTACAGGCAGTGCTGGTACTCCTGTTACTTTTAATGAAAATGGAGATGCTCCTGGACGCTACGATATCTTCCAGTATCAAATAAACAACAAAAGCACAGAATACAAAATCATCGGGCACTGGACCAATCAACTTCATCTAAAAGCAAGTATCAGTGTCAACATCCATTACTGTATCTAGGTCTTAAAAGGAAATACTTCCTTTAAAGCACTAAACTTGAACATCTTCAGAGGACTCTCACACTATCTATAATAAGAAAGAAGGTCTAATTTTCTTTGGGCTATACACTTGGAGCCCAGTCTGAAGTGGGCTTCCAGTGACTAAGGCAGCTGGCATTTGCTTAACTGGGTTTTGCCACTTAGCTGGCCTGAGTCTTTTCCTGCAGGGGACTGAGAGACCAAAACAAGTTTTCATCAGTGTGAGTACAGGAAATCTACCTATTAAACAAAGAATGCCCTGAGACGTTGAGGTGAGACACTCTATATGTCACCTGACAAAACCATAAGGGGTTCTGGCCTAGGAATCCATCCTGAGCTTGAAGGTGAAGAGAACTCAGGGAAAACCCACTGTGCAAGGGGCAGGGTTGGAGGTGGGAGAGTGGGAATGGAGCGTCTTTCATTCCAGCCAAAAGGACTTCTTTCACATTTTAATAGCTCAAGCTCTATTAGTGCACACTGACTTAGGTAGAGAGTATTGTGCCTTGTTGACTCAACTGAGAATTGGAATTCTTTTATTCTGTACCATTCTACCAAGTCTAATGAATGCTTAAATCCCAACATTTAATGCCTGAACAATCACTACGTAAGGCAGTGCATTCTCTCCAGGCCGTAAGATGCCTGTAAAATATTCCTGCTGATCTAGAAATGGATTCTTCACTGCCATATGTTTGCAATGTGAAATTAACTAACTCTTGTAATGAAAGTACCCTTCTCAAAGCCACACAACCACAAAAGCACACACTCTTTTGCTCTTTTGCATTTGACGTCATTCAGAAGCACTGGGTGATATTCTAATACATTTTCTTGTCCTGTGTGTTCAAATATTTCTCTTGAAGTGACATAGTTTCTTAGTATCTGCCACCCAAATTCACAGCAAAGAAGTGATGATAATAAATTACAGAGCTGTAGTTTGTCTCTTGAAGTGACTCTCTGACAGCTGCCACAGCTCTCATTCAGCTGTGCAGAGGCAGCTTTGCTTCTCGCTTCTTCAAGAGGCATGCCTGAATCTCCAATTAGGAATTTAGCTTCTTTGTGAAACTCTTCTATTGTTCTGAAGTCCAAATTGATTTATTGAGACTTAACTTTGAAAAATGCCACAGATTGTTTATAATCTGAAAAATCAATATCTTTTTTGACAGCCATCCATTGGAAGTATATTTCTATGAAATAAATTTAATATGGCAAAGAAAAATTTGAAAATGGTTTAAATAGAGATGCTATTTCTATCTGACCTTTGTCAACATAAAAATGCTTATGATATTGTTTTGGTCAAGAATTTTCATAGTAAAATGAATTGCTTGGGACTGCCATGTACTACGTATAATACCTAGATCCCTATAATGTACCAAGAGTTATAAATAATAACCACACAAATGCATACATACATATCTCTTCACTGTATGCATAATGTATGTATTCTAAAACTTACTATTGAATCTTAAAATGTTCTTTTATGAACACTTATTGATGTATGAATATTTTATGGTCAGGGCTTTTATCTCCCATAAATATATCAAAACAATGTGATTGTTTATACTATGTAGTAGTCTTAGACTCATTGAAAAAAAAAAATGAAGTTGCCACTCTCGAAAGAAATGGTGAATGAGGCTGTGGAGGACAGTTATAAAGCAAGGATTGGATTCTGCAGACTATGGGTGCAAATCACATAATTATCCTGGGAAATTGGAACAGACTCTTATTTGAAGGAAATGTGGGGTACTTGGGAAGCTACTGATTTATAGGAATTCTGCTTAGATGTTAGCATAATGTACAGCATTATTTTACACTAGTTTCATAAGCTTCAGTGTGGAAATAGTAGTAGCAACCAACTTATATGAGTGTAATAACAATTAAATGAAATAAAATAAGAAATCATTTAGTCCATTTCTTGATCCACATGAGGCTTATAAACACTGCCTCATATATTACTCTCTGTCTCAGAATTCAACTTAACCTGCGGGATTCTGATAGAGTTTGGTAAGTAGAGAATTGAAGTCCTTTTAGAAGAGACACTTGAGTCTTCTCTAGAAAGTTCAGAATGGGAGGAGAGGGAAACAAGAGAGGAGGAAAGGACAATATGTGGAAATCCTACAGAGAATCCTACATTTAAAATGTCAACATAATCTGTTCATTTTACTTCTCTGGTAGTTGGAAAATTTTCTCTGTGCTTGTAATGTACACTTCATATGAGATAAACGCATAGAATTCCCCCTCCCCCCGCCAGTAGTGTTTCAATACATATTGTCACCTGGGCAGTGACTTGAGATGAAAAGTTTTCAAGATCTTATTTTAAACTTATAAAATGCTTTTCTTCCAAAACAGAATTTAATTTTCCATTTAATGACTTTATGCATGTACATATACATACACAAACATGTATTAGGTATAATGCAATCTTTTGATACTGGCTTACAATGTGGAATGATTGCGATAGGCTAGTGGAAAAGTCATCACCTCCTGCATATACTAAACTTTTGTGATGGAAACGTAAATAAACACTTTCAGCAAACTTGAAATCTACAGAGCAGCATTATTGCTTTGTTGTTTTGTTCTATTTGATGGTCTCTGTTGCATAATCAAAGGGTACAGAATTTCAGATCAGTGGGAGGAATAAAAACTGTTCTTGAATGGTCTTGGTAAGCTCGTTGTACTGCTAAAAGGTTGTAGGGGTTGACACCAGAAGTAGATATGAGCTCTGTGCTTTACGTAACTCACATCCTAGGAGGGGGGACAGAGACTCAGACCAGAAATGCTAGTGTAAAGACACAGGCATGAAGGCATACTGGAATGGCATCCACTTAAGAAGGGCCTACCTGCCTTGACCACTGTCTGGAATCGCTGTCAGAAAGCACTGTAAGGAGGACTTATTTTCTGCATCTGCCATTTCTCCTTATTCTATTAAACCTGATTTACAACTGGTTTCACAGTCTCAATGGCAAACATTTATCAGCCATTTATTGGACTGTATTCATCTTGTTTTCAAACAACCAGCTTTGTCTTGTTTTCCTCCGACTGAACTCAACTGCATGAAGATTTTACACACACACACACACACACACACACACACACACACACACACACACAGTAGATAGTAAAGCTTATTTGAGTGCAGAAAATCTTTCCTGAATACATCTAGTGAAGTGAATGGATTTTTGAAGAGAGCAAACCATTCTTCTTTACTTTGGAAAATATTTGATTTATACTAGACCCTCAAAAGCATCTCCCACATTGTATGAAATTTCATTGTTTCTTTTTCATTTTAATGGAATAAACATGTGTTCTTAATTAAGCTTTTAGCATAATTTGCTTATTTTGGAGTAAGCTTTCTACTCAGTAATCTTGACACACACATGAAATATATATATATATATATATATATATATATATATATATATATATATATATATATATATATTTGTCTACCTGGAAGTGAAATTGCACAACTAGGTCTCTATTTTGATAGAGATACTTGTCTCGAGAGACAAGTGATCCTTATAGAGATTACAAAACAGTTTATAAGATAGATGTTTGGGCTAAACAGGATACTTTGAACTTCAAGAGAAACAACCATATGCAGCTTGAAGTCCACAGAAACAGCAGAGGTTACTGGGTGGGTTAAAAATAACCCAGTGCTCACTAGTTTATGCTTCCACACAGATTACCTTTTTTCTGAATTACTGTAAGAGTGACCCAAGATTTTGCCTGCTTTGTTCTTCTTGTCATTTATTCAACTAAGTGAGAATAAATATAAAATTTATGCATACAATATAAAATAACTAAAAATAGTAGCAAGTGACTGTATCTTAATAATGACTCAGTCAGGGTTGTTCATGGTACAGAATCAAGTGGGAGGGCATACAGAGGAAATTCGAGTCTCTGAGACTGACCTCATTGTCTAATGGAACCTTCTCTAGTGGAGTAATTTCTGATGAAACTCTGAATGTTCAGCAAGCTGTTAGGTGGAATAAAAGAGTCTGTGACTTTTAAATGCATTACCATATTTTTGTATAGAATAAAAGTTTGGAGTCACAAAGATGCTTACATTCTTACCTCGAGCATATTGTTTTTACCTTTTATATCTCATTATAATCTGCATAGAAATTATAATATCTACTTCATGTTATCATTGAGATACTGTAGGAAATTTTACATACATATTGAGAGCTAAGTAAACATGATGATGATATTGTTTTGTCAACATAAATACCCTACTCACAAGGACTCATGATGGGTTCTTCAACATGAAATTATAAAGAAATAGTACATGAAGAGTGTAATTTTTTGCTCACCCCTTGATATTTTGAGAACTGGATGGTTATAAAAGGAAGTTGATATGCCATAGTAACTTATGCCTGTTCATTAAGATCAAAGTATATTTGGCATACAAAATAACGTGACTTCCATCATTCAAATTCTGTTTCACAAACAGAAACTTAAGAAAATTGCTAGCAACATTAAACCCCATTAAATCAGTTTATTACAGCCTGTGTTGTAGGCCCCTATAAGAGGTATTTTAGTTGGATATATAACTTTGCCTCAAGGGTTTGGTGTTCTAGATAAATGTCAGCAGGTTTAACTCAAATCGCCAAATTCATTGGTTTAATACAGTTGAAAGCTGATGCAATAAAGGAGATTAAAGAAGTCTTGTATTAGTGATGAACTGAATGGAACTGGACATATATGAAGGGAGACTCTATTGCTTTGACTCTTAGGAGTTATGAATCTTCCTTTTGTTTTTGTTTTCCTGTGTCCGATGTAGCATTCATCTGAAAATACAGTCTTATACTACTATCTAGGTGTCCCTAAGCCAACGTTTTCCAAGATGAGATAATTATGTATAGCACATCCTTTGCTACAATCATGAATGGCAGTCTGTTCCAAGAGACCATCTATACATAGTCTCATGTCTTTAAATGCCACTCTGGTTACTGCTTTTGTATACTACCATGAAAATCCTTGCTTTGGCTTGTTTTCCTTGTAATAAGATGATCACTCTTAAAACCTGTATTCTGTTTATTCGGTATCAACTTATCAGCTTTAAAAAGTAGGTTTAGCATTATTTTTTATATAACTCCTTATGAGCTAAAAAGCATTGATAAAAGTCATATGTCGGCATGTTGAGTAAATGCTTATTACATTTTTAACTATCCTCTTGCCAGGCCCAAGATAGTTGTTGCTAACTAAAGATTTATTGAATATACATGTATAATAATCTGATATTATTCTATAAGAAGTTTGGTTATGCAAAATAATCAATGAACATTGACTAAGAAGTTCCCGGTGAACTGATTATTTATTCAGTTACTATTTTGTGCCAGACAGAATGGTACTCCTACATTATTCAATAAGGTCTACTTCTAAATATCAAAAGATTTGCAATATATTTTTTGAAATATATATTTTCTACAATATACTCAAGAAACAGAAGTGAAAGCACAATTATACAGGGGTAAAAAAATAAAAATCTTGGGAAATACAGAGACTTTACTGGATACCTCCAACAAAAGTACCATATAAAGTTTTGTCACATGGATGAAACCCAAAATTGCTCTTAAGTTGACTTTTATGCCTAGAAGTTGTTGTAAGAAAATATCAGAATGAAAAAAAAAAAACATCCATCTCCTCAGCTATTCCCTCTTCACCTATCTACATAGTCATTCATTAGTTTGTTCATTCTGATGTGATGTTGCTTTAATAGGTGCTGAAGTAGTTTGGAGGTTACATAGGTTCAGTCCATAGTGACGTCTCTGAAATTGAAGTGATATACAGAAAAAGAACGGAAACACATGGCTGTTTCAGGATCTCTAGTATATCCACTATTTTTTGTATTATTGTTGATTTCAAACACAAATTCTTATTAGCCAATTAGAAACAACATTCCCCAGAAAATATTCTAAGTAGGACGGGGGACTGGAAAATTGTAGAGCTACCTTGCTCTTGTTTAGCTGGCTGATAAATTCTAGTGAAATTACATCAAGGAAGTTCTAGATTTCAAGGTTTTGACAGGGCAGTCTGGTAGTCAGCGTTTCCCTGCCTTCTTCTCAGACTGTAACAAAATCAAAGTCATCCCTTCTCCTTAATTTTATATTATTAACAAAAAAAAAGCAGAGGGTAAACTTCAGTAGGGTTTCATGGGATGAGTTAAAATAAAATATTGAATATTCTGGTATTTTCACAAGAGAGTGAAATTGAGGGAATGCCAGCATATTAATGCTGAGGTAATGTAGGTACCTGCTATAGTAAGAGTGGAGTCATATGACATCAAGGAAGCCAGGGACATGCTATCGAATAGAATATTTAGTTACAACATCGGTACCCAACCCAGATAAAGGCAAAGAAGTTCAAAGTCCCAATCAGAATCAAGGGGAATACACTTATGGAGCCCAGATAAAATTTTTCAGCCATCATATTGCCATTACCTCTGGCATTTCTTCCTGCAAGTACCTTTTGTACAGCTCTCTGCATCCTGGAGGGCATTGAAGTCTCTAAGTAGCCTCCCATACTTCTCCTTGAGGAGTGTTATCCAAGAAATAACAGCTCTACTGCTCCTACGTAAGGATTTAATGATGCTCGAGGTAAGTGCATTGATACCAATGAAGACTCTTGCTCAGACAATCACAGAAAGTAGAAAACAATAATAGTTTCTTTAACAAGCTGACTGACCCTGAGCTGCGAGAATAAAGGCCAATCTGATAGGAGAACAATGTAGGAAATGAGTAAAGATGGGTAGAAACTAAATTTTGTAGTGTCTCTAGTAGTATGGGGACAGGTTTGGCATAGTTCAGGATACAATGTGTTTTTCAAGAGGTATGTATGCTCAGCTTTGAATCTAGGAGAACCTTTGGTAAGAAAATTTATGTTGACTACAGAAAAGTTGTTTTATGAATTAATTGGGAAAAGATTTTCATTTAAAATGATGCTTTTCTTACTTTATGTAATCATTTGATAGATTCTCTCTGACTTGCCTTATTTACTTGTCTGGACCTCTTCCCAGAAGAAAATTAAAGAACTTAGTAGATAACATTATCCTTGGACAAGAAATGACAAGAAATAAGTGAGGACACAAGAAAGAAAGATTAAAGAGATTTGGTAAATTTTGCGCACGTTTCTCAGTAGAGTAAATGAATGAACTGTGATATAAATTTTTTTAAAAAATAGCGTATTGTGTGCCTACACATGGGGAGACATTCATGCCTTTTCAACCCAGATAGGCTCCTGAACAGAACAAAGAAAGGACTCTACCTAAATCTATCTTGTCAAACCAGTACACTTATTGAGGATTCACATAGGGGCACTGATGAAGAGTTAACTTAAAAGAGTAGAAGAGACAGACTCAAGGGCAACTTTGTCACCGAAAACACCACCAAAATGGGTGATAATTCACAAAAGCTGTGTCTCTAGAGTTTGGTGCCTGACATGCAGGCAGCGCCTCAGAAGAGAGTCCCTTTCCCCAGCAACTGTTCACTGTATAAGCTTGTGATGGACCTTATAAGTCCTAATCCTTTCTGGATATCTTTAACCTCTTAAATTTCATGAGCTTCTAGATTCCTAAAAGTCTCTTTCCTCCATCCAGGGGTGAATGTTTTATTTTGGAGGAAATAACTAACTCTACAACCCTAGGCCTTATCAACTCTGTTTGAATCTCATTATGAGTTTAGAAACTAAATTCAGTCTTTGGATCCAGTTTGAGGTGGATTCCTAGAGTAATCTAATAATATTAAGGTGGTTGATTAGTTTATTGTACAAAAATAGGTGATCTTTATTACCTGTTAGTAGGACACTTCACTCTAGTGGAACTGCCATGTAGGCCCCTGGTGCAAGAGGAAGTTCTTAGCCCTATGTGTCTGCTAAACTGAGAGTGGCTGATATGAGGAGGCTCCCCACACCAGAGAAATGGGATGAGTGGGAGAGGGGGTAGAGGGTGGGAGGATAGGACTGGGAGGGGTGGAAGGAGGGGTCTGTGATGGAGATATAACTTGAATTAATAAATAAATGTTTAAATTTAAAAATATATCATTTGTTAAAAAAACAGGTAGATTCACAGGGGCCTATCAGATCCCTTAAGGCAAAAGGGACTATTGAATTCTTCAAATCACAAGGGACTATTAAAGTACTTAAATAATAATTAAAATAACACAGACAATGATAAATAAATCTAAAATAATGATGGGGTCAAACTGGAAAAGGCAAAAGAAAGAGCACGAGATGAAGGATAGGATGAGAAGTGCCTCCCTGCACCAGCACTAAGGAAGGACAAATGAAGATGGCCTTCCAGACTCTTACAGAAACAATCAAGTAGTAAAGATTAGAAATGGTTTTCAGTCCTGATTCTAACCTTGGAAAGAGTAAAGCAAGTCCAATTTCAACACAATGAATAGAATAAGTAAGGTTAAAATAAGGTTATAAACATAAAATGATACTCAGCAGTAGAAGAATTGCTGACAGAAATCATTTTGTGTGGTCGAGTTACTAAAATGTATGTGGACCCTGTATCACATGGTTCTTTTTAAAAGCTCAAAAGACTCATCAATGTTATGTGAAATCAACAATGTACAAGAGAATTACAAGTAAGAGCTCAGAAGTATGATGTGCGCATAAAGTATGTAGTCCCCAGCTGTAGATAAAGGTCACTGGCTGACAAGAGCAGAAAGCCTTAAAGGATAAAGTTATTATACCTGAAGACTTCATTCAAAGTCTATCTTGACCATGTCTCTTAAAGTTGTCAATGTCTAAGGAGGGCCAGAGTGGGAAGATGGGTCATCATGGGTCTCTCACTCACCTTACTAAGATTTCAAACCCTTTCTCAAAGTGAACTTGCAGTCATCATAAGTGACGCTTTATTTTTAAAATGTGTTCCATACTAAAGGGTTAAATAAAACTTTTGAAAATTGTCGTAGTCAGGATATTGTTCAGTTCTGAGGCAATATGTCACCCTTAACAGACCCCATTGACTTTTATAATGATGCAGACAACACAATTGGGGGTTAAGAGACTAATCCTTAGCTGGATTTTCAACTTGTTGACTTAATATGTAGGGCCTAAATTTCCATGTTCAGGAATATAGAATTCGTTGTGCTCACTGAAATTTCTTCGAAATCTATGATTTGCAATAGGATATTTCAGATCCTGAGAATGGGTCTGGAATGCAGTTTCTGTTTATGTTTATCTGGTAAGTGGAAGGCCCAACCATCTATCTACACAGAGGTGATAATGGTGTCTGCTCACAGTGTAAGGTCACATGTCTCATTTTCACCTCAAGTATTTAAAGAAGACTCTTTACCTTCTGTAGAAAACTAAACCTGAAAATGTAAGAGGATAATGCGATAGTAACTGTATTGGCTTTTATTGAAATAAAAAAAGGAAATTTTTATTAAAATACTTTTATTCTCAGATTTTTATAACCCACTTTAAAAAATAAGGCTGTGCTAGAGATAGAGATGTGAGGTTTATTCTATTGGACAAACTGAATTTGAAAAAAGACAAGTAAATAAGATTAATGTGACTTGGGAAATGCTAATTTATTTGAAAAGCACTTTCCCATTAATATAAAAGATAGTTCAGCTCTGTGTTCCTGAGGTGTTTTAGTGATGCCCTGGTTGAGAGAAAATCAGTCTCTGAATGAGCAATAAAGGTGAACACAACTTATTTTGGTTCTCATAAAAAGAAAAGAATAAAATGATTTTGGAACTCCCACCACACCATCTAAAATTTGTTGCATTTGGCTTGCAACATCAAGACATTCAGCCCACAGGCACTTATTGCTCTTTTTCCTTGTGTGTGGTAAACAGCTTTATTCTGGGAAGAGAATGTTTCAGAATTCCAGCAACTATGTCTCCAAGCTGCCTCTTTCACAGGCAGGGCCTTCTCCACTTCCAGAGACTCCTGAGAGCTTGGCTCACTCTTTATACAGTTTCATATACTGTGTTAAAAGCTGTGTTATACCTTTCTCAGAAGAGGAAGTCTTGGATCTGCTACTGGCTGGATAAGCAGTTACTGAGCTTTGTATAAAAATGTGAATGTTTTCATGGTCCTGAAGTTATTGTTATGAATTAATTGGCCTTGGAGGGTTAATACAGTTCTACTATTCTTGACCCATAGCTACCTACTGGATAGAATATATTTTGTGATTTGTAATGACTCTGAATGATAAGAGAATGAAAATATAAGTTTTTGTTTGGTTGTTTATTTGTTTTGTTTTTTTTGATAAAAAGTTAGGTCTAAAATAACTTCCAAGATGATAATTGTGGTACTTGTCCAAGCCAATATTTTCTCAAAAGTATTTCTCAGAGCAATGTTTCTGTAAGCTTTAAAGTAGCTTCTACACATGCATACAGTGGCTTTCTGGTGAAACACACATATAAGATGTTATGACAATAGCTTTGTTAGCTCTGTCCTTTTTTCCTACATATCATAGAAATTATAGCATGCTAATGTATATTATAACTGAGAGAAGAGACCACGGAATACTGTTATATTAACTGAATTAATCTCAAATTCCTTTTATTTGAAGTACATTAAGGAACTAATACTTCTTAGATCCTACTTTAGAAGTATTTTTTCTGATTGAATTTTATCCCTGCATTGACTTTCTAACTAGTTATAAAGATATAACTAGTAACTTATTTGATTGTTATCTCAATCTAGGATTGAAGGATGACACTGAGGGTCTTTTATTTTGATCATGGGAACAAGAGGCTCTAATTCTAGCAGTTGTGAAACTAAGGCAGGAAGATCACATATACACACCAACCTGGGCTACATAGCATAGTCTAGACAAGCCTATACTATATAGTGATGATATATATTAAGAAAAGAAATCTAAACAACAAATAAACAAAAATGTCATTTATTTTACAGAGGGAATTATGATTGACTATAAGCTATTTATTTAGTACCACTAAGACATTGGGAGCTTAGATCAAATCTAAAAGCATGTCCATGCACACATATGCACACATGCACACACACACATACACACGTAAATTTTTCTATATCCTTTGATGAGGGGATGAGATGAGCACCATACCCAAGCTTTATGAATACATGACTTGGAGTAAGCCCAGAGCATTTCTAATTATCCCTAGGCCTAAGCCAAGAAGCTTCTAGCCTCTGTACAATTTAATTTTCTGCAAGCCCAGACCTTGAAGGTTTCAATTTCCAGCCTCATCTGTTAACCTAGGCCTAGAATATTTTCAGCCTCCAAGATTTACTGCTGAATAAACTCACCCTTTCTAATTCTTTCTGAACTCTGGTTGGCTGGTTTTACTCAGCTGTTTTGTTTGTTTAATTCTTTAAAAATGATTTATTTATTTATTTTTATTTTATGTGTATTGTTTTTTTTTCAACATTTGTTTATTTCTTCAAGTTACATCTCAATCACAGCCCCCTTTCTCCTCCCCTCCTGGTTCCATCCTCCTACCCTCTTCCCCCTCTCCCTCTTATCCTCTTTTTACATTTTTTAATTTAAGGTGTATCTTTTTTCCCTCCCAACATCTCCCCCTTTCAGTCCAACAAAAGGCTCTTTTTTCTTATAACAATAAATACAATACAAAACACTAAGAAAAATTAGGCCAACAATTATGAAAATTATAAGGATTAAATTCAGCTGTTTTGGTGCAAAATTTCTCTCCATGCTGAGTGATTCAAATTGACTTCTCTCGACTTCTAACTGAGTTGGTTTGCTTGAAAAACTATCTCTGATCTACACTAAACTGAGCTACATGGATTCCATCAAGTCAGTGGATCTTCATGGACTCTACTCATTCAACTGAACTGCACAGAACTTAACTCTCCCTCTCTTTTCAGTAGCTTCTTTTACTGTCTGTTCTCATGCAAGTTGGGTATATCCTATCTCTGATTCATTCTGTCAAATATTTCTCTGATTCACCACTTTATGTGGCTCTCATTTAGACATCAATTGTTTTTGATTAAAGGTGTGTAGTAAAGGCGTGTCTGTATTTGAGTTAGAAGGATTAAAGGTGTGTACTAAGGGCATGTATGTATTCAGCAGAAGCACATAGACCTAGGTCTTTGGATGTGATCCCTTGCCAGAGTAACTATGTTGCTGGATTAAAATTCTTCTATACACACAGACACACACTTGATCAGTCAAACTATCAGTAAAAATGCATGTCTTTAACTTAGAGTTAATTTATTTAAAAGATGTCTTTTTTGTGAATCAAACCCAGGGCATCATATATGTTAGGAAAGAGCTTTGGCACTGAATAATATACTCAACCCTTCTGGAACATTTACTTGAACTTAATATTAATGTGCTAACATTGTAGGAGATGTGGGATATCTTCTAATATAGCAATAACAATATTAAGACATTTTGATAGTTATTACCATAATAATTATTAAATAGAACTATCACTAAAATATCTTATTTTTAAAATAATCAAGTTTTACTATTTCCTTAGACATTATATTTAATGTTTATATAGAATATATTTATATAAAATATATATATATATAAACATTACATATAGATATAGAAATGGATAAAAGCAAGAGACTTTCAAGCTTAGCCTCAGTTCACTAGACAAATGATAAATACTCTTAGTGTACCAAAGCAGTCAAGTGCTTTGAAATATTTCATCATCCATATATTGACAGCTCCTGGTATATAGGAAATTGTTTTTACATAGGATCTTCTTAAAGATTAAAATAATGGTCTTAGATAAAAACACTTTATAAACTTAAGCATGTTTTATAATTATAATCTATTATCTGTGGAGGACCTAATCTCTTTGAGTAGAAAATACCAGTTACACAAAAACACTAGAAAAATTCAAACTCTACTTAGTCTCTTTGTTCTTTAGGAGAATTTTGCATATTTTGAAGCAAGTATAATTTAGTCAAATTTGGATTTGAGTCTGCTTAAATGGAAATGAATTTGTTTATTTTTGCTTTTTATTTCTTTTTAATGAAAAATGGAAAAAGGAAATTCTGTAGCAATTTTATGGAAGGTCTGCCCACGGAGCAACTCTCATATGGTACTTGAAAAGAGAATAATTCAGAGTCATTGTTGGTTGAGTCTGAGAAACTTCCTCATGGGTTTGTTCCTTGACTGTGGCATCTTTAAAATGGATAAAGCCATGATGAAAAACAAAATTTTCTTTTTCTTTTTCTCTTTTGGATGCCAAATTACTATCTTGTGGCTGATATATTGTATGAAATACTACTGAAAACAAAGAACTAAATTAAAATCCCAAATTAAAAAAAGAGTTAATTTCTTCATAAACGTTTTTCCCATCCTCCTAAGAAATCATATTTGAAGCATTTAAATATAGTTGTATTTTTTTTAAAAAAAGGGCCCTCTCCATTCAAGAGTATACCTCCATAGCATGGCAGCCATCTGCTAGTGCTCCCTCGTGGATGCCTCCAATCTGCCCCGGTTCCCAAATATTAAGTGGATAGAGAGAATGGAGCAGCTGTTCTGGAGCTCAGTGGCTGCCTCTGCCCTCCTCACCAGCTGGCAAGTACATGGTTCAGCTGGAGTTGCAGACACAGTGAGCCAAGCTGCATCCCTGTCCACTGCACTTGCTCAAACTCACCAGAACCACTGACCTCTCTCCTGCAATGCCTTCTCCTTTATCTTTTTCACACTCTAACTTCAGAGTACTTTGTAGGAATTCAATAGAAAATAAGCGAGTACTCCTATTGGGGTATATAATTCTTACCAAAGTATCTTGTTTATTATCTCATCATTACTTCTTTGAACAATTCAGTCCATGTCAGATTCATGCATAGATACATACATATGTACACACACACACACACACACACACACACACACACACACACACACACA
>CAJQZJ010001969.1:10840890-10871247 GCA_907164525.1 Lophiomys imhausi
TCTTTCTTTCTTTCTTTCTTTCTTTCTTTCTTTCTTTCTTTCTTTCTTCCTTCCTTCTTTGTTTTTGTTTTGTTTTATAGGAGCTTTGCACATATATTATGGATTCTAGCTTTGTGTTTTTATGGGTTTCCTGAGTGTGTGAACAAGTGCTTCTTTGAGTTTATATCTTTTCTTGTCTTTTATATTGGATTCTTTTCCTCTGTTTGTTTTGTTGCATTCTCATGTGCTTATTTTTGTTTTATCTTATCTTATATTAATTATATTATATTGTATTATACTTTATTATCGATTAGAAACCTGTTTGTTTTCTATTGAGAAACAGAAAGGGGATGAGTCTTGATGTAAAGGGATATGGGGAGGAACTTGGAAGAGTAGAGGAAGGAGAACCCATAATTAATATATAGTTCATTGAAAAATCTATTTTCCAAAAAAGAAAAAAAGAGTCCTGTACTGAAGATAAAACCTTTCCACTGATTGCATGTAATATGCAAGGAAATCCTGCAGCTTCTAAGAATGGGCATTTTTGCATCTGCCTCTGGAATGTATTTATGGCAAATAAGTGGTTGTTTTTCTGCCTTGATTACAGTAATCATATCTTCATTTTATACACTGTGCAGCCTGTGTTCATACTCACTGGACCAATTGCTGCTTCCAGTGAGTCAAGATAGAATGTCTAGGACCAACTATTAAAGGAATGTACTGGAGCAGAAAGCAGTATATTTGCTTATATTTGTTATTGATAACTTCATTGTTCTATTAAAAATAGTAATGTATTTTGTGTGGAGTTTTACTTGTTTTTGTTTTGTTCTGTCTTGAACATTATATGTAGCTAACAATAATCGTGAACTTTAAAAAAAATGTATTTCTTCAAGTTCCATCTCAATCACAATCCCCTCCCTACTCCCCCCTCCAGTCCCACCCTCCCACCCTCATCCCACTCAACCCCCCATCCTCTTCCCTTTTTTTTTTTTTTAAAGATTAAGGTATATCTTTTTCCCTTCAACAGCTCCCCGTTTCAGTCCAACAAATGGTTTTTTCTCTTCTGATCCTCCTGGCTCTGAGTCTTCCCAAGGGTTGTGATTATAAGCAATCATCACTACAATTGATTTACCAAGTACTGGGGGTTGAAACCAGAGCTCCATTCACACTATGCAAGCACTGTACCAACAAAGCTACATCCCTAGATTAATGCAGTGTTTTACTAAGACAATAGTTGACATAGTGCATGGGTATTGTTTTCTGAACTTAGAAATACATGTAATCCACATCAAATGGTAATGATGACAAGTACCTCTTAAAATGCTATGTTGTTTTGTTTTTAATTGTCCTTTACTTTGGTTTGATTTTAGAAAAAAAAATCATTGCATAGAGTCCAAGAACTTTAATTGCCTGGCTACAGATCATAGGCTCCTCTTAGAAAAATAATATTCTTTGTTATATGGTAATTTGTGGTATTAACTTCTGACATTATTTTTATATTTTAAATCTTTATTTTATTAGTTTTCTTAATGAGTTAATGAAGAGAAGTGTAAATATATTGTTAGATTTTTGCTGTCCATTTCATTCTTATCATTTCCTAATACCTGCATCTATGATACTATTCTGTAATTTATTACCTTTTTACTATGTTGAATTGTTGCCCCACACCTGAATATGCACACCTCAATTTCTGGTTCTACTTTCTGACCTATATTTTATGACACATATTATTACTCCATATGTTATAAAATAACCATAATATATACATATTGTACATAATGCATGCACACACACATATTTTCTGCTTTTTCTTTCATGGTTACAACACTGAAGAAAATGTCTCCATCACCTAGCACCTATTCACTGCTAATAGTTTCTGGAGAGAGCAGGGGAGACTTTGTGAGTCTTTTCCTCCTAGTAATTGTTTATCTGCTTATAAACCTACAGGAGAAAATTGGAATTATGAGGTCCTTCTCCATCCAGAATGCTGTTTGTTCCTTTGTGGTGCAAGTAATCATATCAGATGTGACTATTCATAAGTGCAATGGTCAAATCCTTCCAGAAAACAGTAGGTCACACTCCTGCCGTTTCTCTGGCATTCTTTCTGTTCCAAAATGCCTTGTAAGGGGCCATGCAGATACATAGTGTAGTGATGAATATTGAATACTCACCTGCTTTCAGATCTTTGCCCAGTGTTTGCAGCAATGGCTTCTCAATTCATAGAGAAGCTTCTTGACTGAGACTGAGAACAATAATCATCTATGAGCATAAATGCTAATATTTATTTTGAAGGGAGATTTATAGCAGAAGATCAGTGGTAGCTTCCCCATTAGAACCTATGAATTCCTCAGCTATGGGCTTTTGATCATGTTTACAGTTTGAAGTATGAATTTCCTACTTTGGAGCATGCCTAAATTCCACTTAGAAACTAGTTGGTTACAATCACAGCAGGCATGCCACTATTGCACCAGTGCACACATGCTGACTGACACATTGGTATTGTAGCTAGTAAGGCTCACACTGGGTAAAACTGTTGGTGATTACCTTTTCTCTCCTCTAGAAGCTTGCACAGCACCATCAGTACTGTAAGCTACTTAGCCAGAGGGAAGAAAACTTCCAACTTAGTTCCTATTAAGGTCTCCATGATCTACTGTCAGTGTTTATTCTTCAGCAATGGGGTCCTACAAACTACTTCTGGTGGGCAACCTAACAAAGAAGCAGACTCTTAGACAACTTTTGGGAATCTCAGAGAAGTAGCTAAAGGAGAATGTTTTTATCTTCGAGAATACTTCCTTTTCCTCCAATACCAAAAAAGTTTATTTTTATTTATCATTTGGCTGGTTGTGAATACTAGTTTAAGTAATTTTTTAAAATTAGACTAGGTTTCTTCTGATGCTGTGAATGTAGATGAATATTTAAATTTCCAGATCTCTGAACAAAAGGGGAAATCATACCAGTAACTTCTTCAGGCCACAGAAAATTAAGGCATAATTTTGGCAGGCAAAGAGGATTTTTCCTTAATGAGATAATACATTATGCATAGCAGAAATTAGTATTTCCAGATTTCTTTTTAATTTCTGTCAGAGTAGACCTGAGATTCCTTGCCTACAGGTAAAATGTCAATCAAGAGAGATAGATATTTCTTTCTTGTCTTGTATAGAGATGCTCTATCATCCTCTATATTGACTTTATTTTCAAATCAGTCCCTAGTTTCAATTAACTCTCAAAATTCAAATTAATTACTGCCTTGGTATGTTTCCATGGAGTTCCTGTCAGGAAAAATGCTGTCATTAAAGTTTTCTTAAATTATTGTTTAGGTTGACTTTTTTTTCTAATTTTATCTATAAGACCATGAGCCTAAAAAATTCTCATATTCATGGGATTTATTTTTAAAAATCAATATTGCTACAATTTCTATTTCTATTTGTATTTGTGTATCTAAATAATATTGTAACGATTTTTATTCTGTCTTGTACATCTCAATTCTGAATGCTTGAGGGTTTTGGAGAGATGTATAACAAATTTATGTTTCATGTTCTTATCCTATGTGTCAGTGCAGTTTTGAAAGCAACTTCATGAAGTGCTCTCTGGTGTAGAGGTAGCTGCAGGTCAACTGTTCAGGTGACAAGTTTCAGGAAAAAGGTGATTAGTATCTTAGAAGTGATACTTTGGGATCCCTAATGTGAAATGAGTATATAAGTAAATTTGTCATCTATTTTCCAAAAAGAGTTCTAAAATGTGTGCTGCTTTTCCCTGTATCTGATTCCCCTAAGATGTATTGGCTAGGAAAAGTACCATAATGGTAGCTCTTACAGACAGAGAGGTGTTGGGAATAATTAAGGGAATACTCTGCACATTTTTAATGGTTTTACAGTTTGGCAGCAAATAAAGGAAGGTGTCTTTCAGGAGTTCTAACTTTCCAAAAGTGAATAATAGGAATAGTATTAAAGTAAATTATTCATTGTTTTCAACTTTAAAAAAAATATATTAAAGGATTTCTAGTCTGTGGGTTGGACAAGTTGTTCTGTGAATATCACACTGTCTTCACTGTCTTCATTAGAGTTTTAGTCCTATGCGGAGACACCATGATTACTGAAACTATTATAAATGGAAAATATTTAATGGGGATTGGCTTACAGTTCAGAGGTTTAGTCCATTAAAATCAGGGAGTGCAGGAAACACGGTGGCATTCTGCCAGACATGGTTCTGGAGAAGGATCTGAGATTTCTACATCTTGATCCTCAAGTAGGAGAAGGAGACTGTGTGCTACACTGGGCATAGCTTGAGCATAGGAGACCTCCAAGCCCGCTCCCACAGTGACACACTTCCTCCAGCAAGGCCACACCTCCTAATAGTTGTACTCTCTTTGGGCCAAGCATTCAAACACATGAGTCCATGGGACCATTCCTTTTCAAACCACTACAGGGACATATTTCTGGTTTCTAGTTTATTTTATACTCATGTTATGAAGATGGTAATTGTTGTTGGGGTGGGTTGCCCCTTAAAACTTCAAGGTTATTTAAGAAATGTCTTACTTGACAGGTGCCTATGTTTTATGTCATACTTCATGGCCACTGATGCAAGAAACATTCAACCAATGCTATTTTATAGTGCCACTTCTTAGACAACCTGTGAACCAAAATATAAAATCATAACTGAAGGCAAAAATATAAATATATGATGTATAGAGTGGGCATGAGAAATGAACTGAAGGATAGAAATTCAATGAGAAATAAGGAATTAAAAAAATCCAATAAAAGCCAATAAAAGCATTATTAGCTTACTGATAAAGCAGAGTGGAATAGGGGGATGTACTCTGAAGTAAAAAAAAAAAAAAAGGTTAAAAAGAAATACAAAATGTCCAAGTTAAAGTACCCAAGTGAATAGGCAGTAAAACCCCATTCCAGGTGAAGTTAAAGGGGAAACTTTTATTTAATGGATATAAGTTGCTCTTTAAGGAATGATGGATTTCTCCAAGAAAATTTAAGGGTTAGACTTTTAAAAAGATCATTTATAAAGGGGTATTATTTAAATCTCAAAAAACTGATCAAACTTTGGTAGACTTGGGGCCTGTAATTAACTGTCTTCTGTTTAGTTTAGACTCTGACACCTTTGAGTTGATAGTTTTGTTTTTAGTAGAATAGATCACATTTTTGTATAGTATATGTTATAAAATGGGTACAACTGTAGTTGCCTCTTCTAATATCATAGCTATCAAAGTACCACTGTCTGAGGAAGCATCCTTCTCCCTGTGTTTCTAAATCTAGTGACAGCATTCATACTCTGTTGGAAAAGTACTGGTTTTTCAGCATATGGATGATGGGCAGTTCAGATCTGAATACAAAATGTCCTTTCTTTCTCATAATGGAATAACTCGAAAATAAAATTCACTTTCAGCAGTTTTGTTTCTTTTTGAAGAATTTCAGTGTATCTTAGGTTAACAAAATTTCAGTTACATAGAGCCTGTCATACTTGTTAAATATCCAAGTTGAAAAGTACCTCTCTGCAAACAATGGCTCTTTAGCTCATTTGCCATCTTCATTGTATGAGGAAAATTAGAGAATCACAGGTTTGTGACTAAATTACAGAAAATGCAAAACAAAACTAGATAAAGAAACTATCCAGTTACAAGGCCAACTGTTTTGAGGAGATAATGTGAGGGCAAAGTTTTTAAAATATAATAATAATAAAGTCAGATGGAATGGAATGTTGAAAAACTATGAATTGTGGGGTTAGTTTTGGGCTATCATGATTTAGTTATTAGTTTCCAAAGACATTGTTTTCAGTTGTTTTTCAGGGGTTCCATGTCCTCAGTCTTAGTTTGTTCTTCCTTCATCTAGATTTCTCTTGCAGCACCAGCAACCTTTATAGTGATTTTACATTCATTTAGTATGCTTACTGCTCACCAGATGTCAATCCCTCATAAATGATTACTAATTCAATAATGTGCTACAAACAATTCTCACAAAGCTGAAGACACCAAACTGGCCTAGCAGCAGCATCCCTGCTTATTTTATTTATTTGTTTATTTATTTATTTATTTGTTTGTTAATTTATTTATTTATAGATTTTCTTTTTTTTAACATTCCAATCCCCATCCCTTTCCCTCCTCTCTTCCGAGTCCTAAGCTCCCACCTATCCCTCAACTCCCCCCCCCCCCCCCCCCATGGATCACCAATCCGCCCTGGTACACCAAGCTACATCAGGATTAAGTGCCTCCTCCTCCACAGAGGCAAGACAAGGTATCTTTATAAGAACATGAGCTCCTAAGGGTGGCAACAATGTCAAAGTTCAGGACATACACCTGCTCTGATTATTAGGGGATCCATTTGAGGACCAAGCAGCCTGTCAGCTTCACATGTGTAATGGACAATACCAGCCCCTAGAAGCTCTTTGCATGGTGGTTCAGTCTCTTTAAGCCACCTTGTGCCTGGGTTAACTGGATATGTGGGTCTTTTTATGGAGTCTTTGATCCCCCCTTTCCTCAAACTCTCCCTCAACCCTTCCTCAAGACTCCCTGATCTTTGCCTCATTATCTGTTGGATAAGGTTTCTCATATGGCAACAACACTGGGTTCCTGCTCAGATCCCTCCCTCCATCCAATTCCAATGTCTATTTTATGTTCCCTACTTAGAGGGATTCAAGCATTGTTCCTTGAGCCCTCTTTGATTCTTAGCTTCTCTGGGTCTGTGGATTGTAGCATAATGATCCTGTACACATTGGCTAATATCCCCTTATGAGTGAGTAAATAATACCTGTGTGCTTTTTGGGTGTGCATTAGCTCACTCAGGATAATATTTTTTCTTGTTCCATCCATTTGCCTCCAAATTTCTTAATATCCTTGTTTCTGATAGGGGAGTAGTATTTCATTGTGCAGATGTAGCACAATTTCTTTATCCATTCCTCAGTTGAGGGACATATTAGGCAAAGTGGCTGTATACAAAAATAACTGAAAAAAAATCAGTTGCCCTCCTTTATACCAATGATAAACAGGCTGAGAAAGAAATGAAGGAAACAACTCCCTTCACAATAGTCACAAACACTATAAAATAACTTAGTGCAACACTAGTCAAGCAAGTGAAAAGTCTGTTTGACAAGAACTTCAAGTCTCTGAAGAAAGAAATTGAAGAAGATATCAGAAGATGGAAAGATCTTCCATGCTCATGGAATGGTAGAATTAACATATTGAAAATGACCCTCTTACCAAAATCAATCAACAGATTCAATGCAATTTCCATCAAAATTCCTACACAATTCTTCATAGACCATGAAAGAAAAATTCTCAACTTTATATGGAAAAATAAAAAACACAGGATAGCAAAAACAGTCCTGTACAAAAAAAAAAAAAAAGAAAGAAAGAAAAAAAAAAAAGAACATCTGGAAGTATCACCATCCCTGACCTCAAGGTTTACTACAAAGCAACAGTAATAAAACTGCATGGTATTGGCATAAAAACAGACAGGGTGACGAATGGAATCAGTAAAGATCCAAAAACAAACCCAAACATCTACATATACACACACTTGATTTTTGACAAAGATGCCAAACCACACAATGGGAAAAAGATAGTGCCTTCAACAAATGGTGCTGGTCTACCAGGATGTCTACATGTAGAAGAATGCAAATAGATCCATATTCATCACCCTGCATAAAAGTCAACGCCTTGGTTTTGATTTGCTTGTAATGTTATAAAAGCCTTATGGAGGGAGAGTTCCACTTATTTTTTTAAAGTCTGATTTGTGGTTTTAACATCAGTATAGCTATTTATAACATAAAATATGAGATATCAATGTGAATATTTATAAAATTTTCAACAGAGAGTCTATAAATGATTTGTATACAAATTTAGGAGGATAGTCTACCCTCAAAAAATATTAAGGTTTGCAACTGAATAAAGCTAAGGTAATATTCCATTTGTGATATGTAGGAATAATGTATATGTACATTCTTCCTTACAAATCATAAATATGTATATATATGTGTGTGTGTGTGTGTGTGTGTGTGTGTTCACACACATATTACATTAGAGATAGGGAGGAGACAATTTGTTTACAAAACTGTAACCCACAGAGGTGGATTTTTGTAGACTGCTCAGGTAACCTTAAACTGTGTAAAGATTCTCATCCACTATTAAATAGCAATGTTGCTAAACAAGGGTTTCAAAAGAAAAAACATAACACATTAATGAGATATATATTTTTGAAAATCTTCCTGTTCACATAAATGTAATTATTCCATGCCTTTTCAATTCTGCATATTCAGAGCAATTAATTCATGTTGGAAAGGTGTGAGTCAATAGGCAAGAAGTACAGTTTTAAAACACTCATCTTATTTTGGCCACTTCTGCTGCTCCTTCTTGGCCCATTTACCATTTGGGTAAAGAAGTCTATCAGCAGAAGGAGTTCTCTGGGGGGATTTTTGGGTCACTTATGTATATACTATCATATCGTCTGCGAATAGGGATAATTTGACTTCTTCCTTTCCAATTTGTTTCCCCTTGATCTACTTTACTTGTCTTTTTGCTCTGGCTAGAACTTCAAGTATTATGTTGCAGAGGTATGGGGAGAGTGGGAATCCTTGCCTTGTCCATGATTTTAGGGGAAATGCCTTAAGTTTCTCTCCATTTAATTTGATGTTGGCTACTGGCTTGCTGTATATTGCCTCTAGGTATGGACATTGTATGAAAGTTCTTTCCAAGACTTTTATCATGAAGGGGTGTTGGATTTTGTCAAATGCTTTTTCAGCATCTAATGAGATGATCATGTAGTTTTGTTCTTTCAGCTTGTTTATATAGTAGATTACATTGATTGATTTTCATATGTTGAACCACCCCTGCATTCCTGGGATAAAGCCTACTTGATCATGGTATATGATACTTTTGATGTGTTCTTGGATTCAGTTTTCCAGTATTTTATTGAGTATTTTAGCATCTATGTTAATGAGGGAAATTGGTCTGAGTTATCTTCCTTTTGCAGTGTTCCTTCTGTTTCTATTTTGTGGAAGAGTTTGAAGAGTGTTGGTATTAGCTCTTCTTTGAAGGTCTGGTAGAATTCTGTGCTGAAACCATCTGGCCCTGGCTTTTTTTGGTTGGGAGATTTTAATGACTTTCTATTTCCTTAGGGGTTATATGACTGTTTAATTTTGTTAATCTCATCTTGATATAACTCTGGTAGGTGGAATCTATCAAGAAAGTTGTCCATTTCACTTAGGTTTTCAAATTTTGTGGAATACAGGTTTTTGAAGTAAGACCTAAAGATTCTTTGGATTTCCTCAATGTCTGTTTTTATTTCTCCCTTTTCATTTCTGATTTTGTTGATTTGGGTATTTTCCCCCTGCCTTTTAGTTAGTTTAGCTAAGGGTTTGTTTATTTTGTTGATTTTCTCAAAGAACCGACTCTTGATTTCATCAATTTTTTGTATTGTTCTTTTTGTTTCTAAGTTGTTGATTTCAGCTCTGAATTTGATGATTTCCTGCCTTCTGCTCCTCTTGCGAGTGTTTGCTTATTTTTCTCTAGCTCTTCCAGTTCATCTGTTAAGTTGCTAATATGAGATGTCACAATTTTCTTTTTGAAGGCACTTTGTGCTATGAACTTCCCATGTGGCACTGCTTTCAGTGTGTCCCATAGGTTTGGGTATGTTGTGCCTTCATTTTCATTGAATTTTAGAAGTCTTTGATTTCCTTCTTTACTTCTTCTCTGATCCAATAGTCATTAAGTAGAGAGTTGTTTTTTTTTTTAATTTCCATGAATGTGTAGGCATTTGATATTTCTGTTGTTGCTGAATTCCAGCTTTAATCCATGATGGTATGATAAAATACATGAGGTTATTTCAATTTTCTTGTGTTTGTTGAGGCTTGCTTTGTGACCAAGTATATGGTCAATTTTGGAGAAGGTCCCATGAGGCGCTAAGAAATAGGTATATCCTTTTGAGTTTGGGTGAAACATTCTATAGATATCTGTTAGGTCCATTTGGTTCATGACCTCTGTTAGACTCATTATTTCTCTGTTTGGCCTCTGTCTCGATGGCCTGTTCATTGGTGTGAGTGGGGTGTTGAAGTCTCCCATTATTAGTGTGTGGGGATCAATGTGTAGCTTATGCTTTTGCAGTGTCTCCTTTACAAATGTGGGTGTCCTTATATTTGGGGCATAGACACTCAGTATTGAGATGTCATCTTGATGAATTTTTCCTTAGATGAGTATATAGTGTCCATCCCCATCTTTTTTGATTAATTTTGGTTGAAAGTCTATTTTATTGGATTTTAGGATGGCTACTTCAGCTTGCTTCCTAGGACCATTTGCTTGGAAAACCTTATTTCCAAACTTAAATGCCTTAGCAACCATTAAACAGGAGCCATGTTCTTTTTTTTTTTTTAATTTCTATTGTAACCACTTTTCTAAAGTTTGATTTATTAGAGTCTTTCTGAGACTGACTTAACTAACATAATAAGATGATTTCTAGTTGAATCCCTTTTTTGAAAATGCCATAATTTCAGTTTTGCTATGACCAAGGGAAATTTTCATGTGTATGTGCTTCATTTTCTTTATTATTATTGGTAATGGACAACAAATTAGGTTTCATCAGCAATAAAAAGAAATTTCAATGTAGTTTCATTTTCATTTTTCTGATGGTTACTGATAAATAGCATTATTGGATATTTTTATTTTGTCTTTGGGGATTGTCAATTCATTTCCTTACCACAATAACTACTGTCTTGTTTGATTTCTGAATATTAGTTTCTTTAGATTTGTGCATATTCTCAGTTCTACTTCTCTGTCAGATTTTTAGTTTAGAAAAATTTTCTTCCATTCAATAGGCTGTCTCTTTCTCTTGACTCTTTTTTCTGTGTAGAAGCTTTTAACTTCCATGTAATTTCCTTTTTCAGTTTTTGGGGACACTTAGTAATTATGATTTCTTTCAGCAACTTGTGGCAGATGTTTACAACCTGAAGTGTTTTTCTTACTTTTCCTGTAACAAGTTTCTTAATTTTATGTCTTTCTTCAAGGTCTTTTTTTCCATTTGGAATTGATTTTTTTAAATCTTAGTAAATGATCTCCATGACACAGGACTGTTACAGCATATCTGAGAGGAATTCCAGTGAGGTTCCAGCTTTGACAAAGTAGCAGAAACCAGAAGCTTCGTACCAGACCAAGGAGTCATTTTAATGAACATTTGCAAGCAAAATGTGTGGACAAAAGGGAATATTGTGGGACACACTGAGACACACTGCAGCTTCACAATGAGATTTTTTTTTTTATGCTGGGACAGTTTGCAAGGGTGGAGGGTGGTTCTGAGGGGAGGTGGGAGATGAAAGGGAACAGGGGCATGTGAAATTCACATAATAAAAATTTTTCAATTAAAAAATAAACAAACAAAACAAAACTAGACATTGATTGTCTGGCCACCTGACTCACATTATCAGCGTCTTACCTTGGGTGCAAAGATTATGCTGTGTTTTCTTGGTGAGAAAGAGGAATATTGCTTGTGGATGGATACTATTGCTTCTTAACTTGTAATAGGTAATATAAAAATCTATATGGGCTGCCCAAGCCCACAGAGCCAACAGCACCATGAACTTTCTGAAACTATGAGACAAAATAAGTATTTCCACCTTTAAATTTTTATATGAAACTCTTGATCATAATGATAATAAAACCAACACACTGGTGTTAAAAAAAGTATTTGTTATTTATCCCTCTCAGGTCTCTGAGGTGGTTGAAGAATAGATAGCTAGAGTCTCATAGTTAAATTTTGAGTTGTTTAGGAATCAAGAGGGTGTTCTGGATCTAAGAAGATATTTTTAAAATTGTGAGGCAAGTTAGTATGAATGTTGAGTCAGATATAGAACTTTAAACTCATGGAGATGGTTAGATAGTAGAATGTTAAAGTCAGGTGCCAAATACATATGGACTGGACATTGGGAATGTATGCTAAGCCATATAACTCTTATAATTGTGGCCTATTTATTTCTGTTGTTTTGTATTGTATTTATAAGAAAAAGAACCATTTTTTGGACTGAAAGGGAGAGCTGTTGGGGGGAAAAAGAAATACCTTAAACTAAAAAAAAAAAAAAAAGAAGGGAAGAGGATGGGGGGTTGAGGGGGAGGAGGGTGGAAGGGTGGGACTGGAGGGGGGAATAGGGAGGGGATTGTGATTGAGATGTAACTTGAAGAAATAAAAAATAAATTATTAAAAAAAGTATTTGTAAGTCTTAGGTTCATTCTTCTACATGGGAATGTTAAGTTTTCCCTGCCTAATTTGTTTCAGAGTCTGTCTTTATTCCAATATCTTCATTGTGTCAACTGTGTGCATTTGTTCCATTGATCTGCTTGTGCATTTTTGTGCACACACCATGTTATTTTGCTATTATGGTTCTGTAGTAAGATTTGACCTTGGTTTTACTAGTTACTGATCCCTCCAGCATTATGCTTTCTGCTCAGGCCCATTCTGACCTGGACTTTTATGCTTCCATATAAACTTTGGGTGGCTTTGTTTTGTTTTTGTTGTTTGTTTGGTTTCCTGTTTCTCTGAAGAATATCAATGGACTTTTTGGGATATTTTAATTAAATTTTTAGATTGCTTCTATATTTAATCATTTTTTAAATTCTGCCACTGCTTGAGGATGTAGAATCTTTCTGTCTTACAGAGTCTTTTTCAGTAAAGTAGTTCAGAGTTTTGAAGTTTTCATTGCAAAGTCTTTCATTTCTTTGTTTTTGTTTGTTTGTTTATTTTTTATGCTACTGTGAATAGAATTATTTTCTTGGTTTCTTTCTCAGAGTCTCTGTAACTAGTAGAGTGGAAGCTAGCAGTTTTTCCATCTTGATTTTGTGTATTGTCATTTGAATGACAGTGTTTGTCCATTCTCAGAGCTTTCAGACTGTGTTGTGCATAGATCACGTTGCCTTCCAATAAGTATACTTTCACTTCTTGCAACACTATATTCTGCTAATAAATACACTTTAGGTTATTTTTGTTTGTTTACATTTAGAGCTAATTTAAAGTCTTTTTATTTTAAAAATATCATACATAAATTCTATTTTTCTAATTCAGATTCCTATATTATGCACCACATTTAATCTTCTTTTTCAGTTTATATAACTGACCTTCCTTTAGTACTAGTTATTTAGGTTTGCATTTTTTTAAATGAATGAAACTCAATGTAATAACCATATCTGATACCAGCATCACCTTGTCAGTTAAGAATCAAAATCTAACTGTGAGGGGGGGCAAACCATTACTAGCTGTCCATGAGAATTATTCCAAGACAAGACTGTAGACAACAATGCTCTTTCACCCCCAAAATTTACCGAATCTTAATGATGACTTAGATGCTATTTAGAATATTTTCTTCTTTCTATTTTTAAAGAGTTTTTCACAAATACTCCCAGAAGCTTTGATGATAAACCACCTTACCCCTTTCAAACTTAGTCCAGTCACTTTAATGACCCATCTAGTTGTTTGGTTTGTAAGTTTCTCTCTCTGTCTCTCTGTCTCTGTCTGTCTCTCTCCCTCTCTTGCTTTATTCTTGCCCCCTAAATCATATTGTCAAATTTCTGAGTTCAGAAAAATAACTTTTATAAAGATGACTCAAATACATTCTATCTCATACCCAAAGTTAAATTAAATGAATAAAACAAGTAATTTTGTTATGAATAACTAGAAAGATATGTTATGAGTAGCTGAAGGATAGCCTATAGATGCTGTTTATCAATCTCTATTACACATAAAATTTGTACAGTCATTGTACTGGATTATTATCATGGTAACACTAGTTGATAACACATATTGGCTTCTGTTATACTAGTTTAGGATATTTTTACTAAAAAGACACAAAATGAAAAGTTCTAATAATGATAATTCTGCAACCTAGCAAAAAGAAAATCATACACACACACAAACACAAATTTTTGATGTTGTGGATATCTGGAAGGTTCAGTACCTTGTGTGGCATCTCTGATATGAAAAGGAAAATGTGACTATTACAATCTTGCATAAAATTGATGATTTTAAGTATCAGACTTACTGATGTTTTCTGTGTTGTTGTTTTTACAGTAAACTGAAATTAAGCAAACAATTTAGGAAACAAATAGTCTTTAGGGTGTTAAAATTAAACTAATTAGAAAATGGTCACTTATGGAAATATCTTACTGTCCCTTCTGCAATCCACCTGGATAAATATATATTTATTTTTGTTAAGCAGCAATACAATCCTGGTCACATCTCCAAATATTATCAATCTCAGAATTGTTTAATCATACCTGGGTGTATGTGCTTCACAGTGGTGTCTGGAGCTGGAGTTCAGGACTGATTTACCATGTATTTTGTCTTTGAGAAACATGTTATCAAAGGTAGACTAGCCTACCTACTTATCACTGTGTTCTTGCTGAGGAAGTGCATATTTTGACCAGTAAATCCTATTAGTGCTATTACTTTGCTATTTCCTATTGTGCTCTTTGCTATTTTTCTGGTTCATCTCTATGGAGAAATTTCCATTTACCTGTTGGCTCATTCAAAAGTAATAATAGAAGACTGACTAAAAGCACTTTTCCCCAGATGCTTGAAATCTCACAATATAATGAAAAAAATTCTAGAATTTCCAATTTCAGAAATGCAATAATTTTATATATTTTTCCCTGTTCCTTTCTTTCTGATAAATAGAATAATGACATTTTCATTGTTTAAATCAGATGAAGCATTGGTAATTGTCATAATTAGAAAACTTGATGCTAACATGACTTTCAGCTAAAAATCAGATTGATATGATAACTAATACAGAGAAACATTATGTGGTTTGGAAACCATTTTAATTTTCTTTATATAAACTCAGCCATGCCTTTTGAAAATGGAGGGAAGGCAGTGTGGGATGCAGTGCTGCTGCTGTGGAATATTGCTGCCCTTACACTGACAATACAGCTCTCCATTTTAGGGTTACATTTCAAGTGCCAATGTACTTGTTGCTCCAGCATTCTCAGATTGTAAACTGTGTCTGTTGACACAGCTACAGATGTTTCTATGCAAGTCGGAAGAGTGATTGAGGAGAATTTTAAAGAGAGAACAGGATATATGTAGTTGCAAACAGAGACATGTGATATTTGAAGAGGTAATAAAGTCCCTACCTTTACCCTGAGCCTGCACAGTAGAAAAATAAGATTGAAAATTTCAATTCCAATTGAAACTAATGCTTTATATTCCTACTGGTCTTCTGGACATTCCAATTTATATGGAAATTTGTTTACACAAGTGAGACAACTTTCAGAATCAATTGAGAAATTTTTAGTTCTGATTTGAAGAACACTTTCCCTAGTTTAGGTTGTTAGGCCATTTATATGGTATTTTTGAAAGAACTATGGCACCACAAGACTATGTGATCTGATCAGAAATTATCTAGCAGGATATAATTGGGATCGGATTTGAGACTTGTTGAAATTGAAGAGTTCCTGCTCTTACCCTGGTGTGGAAATTGATGGCATCTGTATTATCTCAAGATCAGTACTTAACTTTCTCAGATTATTAACTGATTACAACATATTATCCTGTGTGTATGACTAGTGTGGTTTAGATATTCCAGCAAAATGAATGGAAGGACACCCCACACAAATCTGTCTTGTTACTGAATTTTTTATGCTATCACTACATTTTAATTCTTGAACTCGTCATTATTTACCTGTCCCTGGCTTCTAATTTTGGACTTTAAAGTATATGACCACTGTTCTGCATAGGAAACAAGTCAATCTTCACTAACACTTATATGAAATATAATGTTTGCAATATAGCATCCAGGGATTCACCAGGTAGCATTCTAGAGCTTTTCTAGCCAAAAGTTCCCAAAACCTCCACATTCTTCCTGAACTAGTCCCAACATCTAATAACCACACTCCAAGGTTTGTCATAACAACACGCCATTCCTGTTCACAATAGTCCCATTTAATGACTCCACAGGTTGGTGAGGTAAGATTGATAGAAAATGAAATTTGAGTGAGGACACATTTCTTTTAGTTCACAGTCTGTGGTATCATAGTAGGATGTCAAGGCAGCAGGAGCTTGTCTTGGTCACATTATAGACACAGCTATGAGGAAGAAAGGAATGGATATTCCTGATCATCTAGCTTTCTGGCTTATACAGTCCAGAATACAAGACCTGAGATTGCTATATACTAGTGTATGTTTTGTCAACTCAATTACTTCAATTAAAATAATCCCTTAAAAGTGTGACCAAAGGCTGACACAATTGAAATCCCACTCAGACATGCCTAGCAGATTGTCTCCTAGGCGATTCTAGAACTTTTCAAGTTGACAGATAGTATTAACCATCATATCATACATGAAAATTCAGGACAGAGGATAATCAAGAGTTCTTATTGAGAAAACGTAAAACTGCCTTTAGATTAGAAGCTGTTAAATTGCTGTTAACTAATTTCATAGTTAATTCTTTGTCCCTACTGAATTTTATAACACAAAAAGTTATGAAATCACAGAAGTGATTTTCTAGATATTCTCATAGTTGTTTCTTGTGGTTCTGTTAAACATGGAAAGAAGGTTATAATTTTAATCTTGAAGATGAATTTTGGCAAGATGGAAATGGGAGGAACAATGAAAGCCTCCTCCTACTGGTGCAGGAGAAAAGTATAGAAGGAGAATAAGGAGCATCACATAATGAATTTAGGGGCTGAGAAGATGGCTAAGAAGGTATAGATGGAAGCCTAGAAATCTGAGATTGTTCCTCCAAACCCATTGAAAACTAGAAGAAGAGAACTGACTCCATAAAGTTGTCCTCTGACCTATATATGTGCACTATGGCAGGTATGCCTTCCCACATATCATGCATGTGTACATACACAATAATAATAATAATGATAATAATTTATCACAATAATAAGTATCAACTTATTATACAAGATAATTTTTAGATATTTTATAAAATAAAAATAAAAACAATAACTATGCACATATTTTTAAAAGCATGAGTTCTTACTGAGATCTAACTGTTCTATGTTCCATGTTATTTACTGCCATTGTTTTGCTGGGCACATTACCTCATCTCATTGGAATAGATGTATACCTGGCTCTGTCCTAGGATTTCAAAGATCTCTTTTTAAAATGATTTCACAAGCAGGTAGTAACCAACCAGGCCTAGCTGAGAGCCTCCCTGTTTGTTAGAGTCTACTGAGTACAGTATTCACATGAATATGGCAGGAAAAGAGGAGCTGTCTTCCTTTGGCTGGTTGATTTCTAGGGCAAGATCTTAGGTTATTCTTTGTGGATCTTTCTTACTTTGTCCTTTTGACCAATTCCTTTTCAGCAATGCATTCTGTATATTCATAGTTTCTCTAGAAGTTCATGTTTTTTTTGTTTTTTTGTTTTTTGAGACAGGGTTTCTCTGTGTATCCTTGGCTGTCCTGGACTCACTTTGTAGATCATGTTTTTTTTTTAATAAAACTGGATAGCAATCAAGAAATTGTGACATTTATGTTTGATTAAAAAATGACTAAAGACTAGAATAAATGTTTGGTTTACATCCAAAACACTTATTTTTCTTATCTTACAGCAAAACTATAGAGTCTTTTGCATACAACCTTTTTTTTAAGTCTCAATTATGATTGACATTCTCTCTGTAAAAGAGGATAGTTTTCTAAGTAACACTTATCATCTACAAGCATGGATACTCTTTTTCTTGATTTCTTTTTTTGTAAGAGAAGTGCCTTTTGTAACTCTGACAACACTGAGCCATCCTTTGGATATTTGTGATATAGGTGTATATCTGAAAAACACACAAAATAAACAGTTTAAACTGATTGCTTCACATAGGTAATTGAAATTATTCAAACCTGCATCTATTTTCGTGAGTCCTTCATTTCATGGACACAAAGTCCTTTGTCTCTCATTCAATAACTTTAAACAAAAGAGTATAATTTTGCAACTTGTGCTTCTGATTCTCCAAGAATTTATTTCAGGAACAAAGGATTAGAAAACCCCAAAAGGTTGATTATAGGAATTTTTGAGATGCAGCTATGCTTGCTTTTCAGCTCCATGTCTTTGTTGCTTGTTATCATGACCATAGTACTTTGTTTAGTATCCTGAAATTTGAGAGGTTTTATTTTTGGCTTATTTATTTCAGATAATCTAAGTTTTTTTCGATAGGCATTACCAAATTTTAAGTGAATAATTTAAAATGTGGTGTTCATCATATAATTCATCTGAGAGAATTCATATTCACATTTATCTGGAAGAATAAAATATTTGGACATTTGCATCTAAGCAAGTAAACAATTAAATGTAAGAAGAAAACAAAACCATGTAAGTTAAACATCAGTAACAAAATGTAGTAGCATTTTTATTTTGTAACCTGAATTGTCAAAGTCACTAAGAAGAAATTAGTATTTAAATGAATGGAATGGCTGATGATAATTATAACAATTTAAGAACCACTATAATTATGTATAATACTTTAGTACTTTGAGCAATTAAGAATATGCACTAATATAAGAAGTGAGTAGATTTAAGTGTTTGTGATAACTGATAATTTCTAATAATCAATGGATTGGTAAACAGAATTATTTGTGTAGCAAGGCAAGGAGTCATAGTTAGTTTTTGGATGGTCTAATTTGCAAAGCTGTGCAATTTCAACCAGATCATGTTGGATTAGCTTTTTGTACCTAAGGCTACAAAAATAATCTCTTGGCCTGAGAAATCCATTTGTTTCTTATTCACTTCTTCACATCCATCTGGGGACACTCTGCTAGCTGTCTAACTTGGCGTGAGATCAGGTTATAATTGTGCCTTACTCTCTTATGTTCACATGAATCAGATTAAGCATCTCATGACTCCATCAAAAAGAGAAATTGCAACTGTTTTGCTCCAGTGGTGTGTCTGTTCCTAATGTTGTCATTTATGTTCGTTGTGTTTGTTTTGTTTTAAAGTGTTTCCCTGGTTTGGAGACCATAATTTTTATTCTCACCACTTTCACTCCCTCATTTTGAGTTGTAGACAACACATTAATCATGCCCATGATGTTTTTCTGGAAATAAGAAGACTGTTTGCCTCACCAATTGAAAGTTGTGCTTTTCTGTGTGTGTCTTTTTGCATCTGTTCTATGATTTGCCAAACAGGCAGATATTATCCTCATGATATTTTAAAATAATTTCAAACAGAATTATGAACTGTAGTGTCCTAGAAAATAATACAAATGAAAATAAAGAACATTGAAACCAAAAGCAAAAGTCAGAAAAATCAAAATACTTCTAAAATCATGTATAAATTAACTTTAGTTAACCATGCTTTTTATCTGATTTTCTCCTTAAAAATTTATAACTATAAATTTTGTTACACTCTGCACATAGATTTCCTGGCATTCATTCTCATATTTTCCTTTAACTTCCTTGTTTACCTGTTCTCCAGCACTATCTTTACATTCTGACTTATAACTGTAAACTTCAAGCTGTTACGGCTATCTTCACACTTTCCATTTCTTCATACTCAATCAGAAATGATTTCAGAAAGTTCTGCTTAATACAATACACTCTAGGTCTCTATTATCTGAAGACTGATTGGTTGTTTTTGCTGTTGATGTTGTATACTTTTAATTCCTTGAAAGTTCAATATGTGTAGTATATGATAATTTTTAGTCACTTTTGACAGCCTGTAAAATATTGAGGAATTATCACATATGGACATGCAAAAGATAGGATAGGACAATTAAAAATAAAATAACAAATAAAACCCCCCCAAAATGAATAAATTCTGTATGTGATGGTACCACCTGGAATTCTAACTCCCGGGATGCTGAAAAAAGAGTTCCTTGAGTTTAGAGACAACCTTAACTATGTTCAAATAAGTATCATGAGTTTTGAGAGAAGGGGGGGGGACCTCCATAATTTCCTTTGAGGCTTGGTGGGAAGTAAAAACCCTTGCTCTGCCACTGGCAGTTCAATAGGCATCTAATTTAATGTTGGATCCACAATTTAATTGATAAAAATATTGACTTGATTTCTTGATATATTCATAGTTATGTTTGTGCTCATGTACAAGCCTCATCACTTAATTAATCTCTGGGGAACTTAGAACAAAGGGCTTATGACTTAAATACAATATAGTCACTTGTTTTACAAGTGATCCCTATGGTTGACTGAACCTCCAAGAGTTTCTTGCATGAGTTTCAAATACTTGACTAGAATAGGCATATTAGAGTTCATGATGTACTTGGAGATAAAGCCATATTATAGCCCAGACCAAACATAGCATCCCATTTGGCATCATTTATTCACAAGACAAATTCATTTTCAGAACACCTAGGTCAAACACAATGAATTGTCTTAAGGTGACAGAGATATTTAAACATTCTATTTTTAATATTAAAGTAAAAATATATTTTAGAGAAACATTATTAATTAAGTAGATTAATAAAAAGCAATATAGCACATATGATACACCAAGTAAATAATTACAGTGATGATGAATGCTTCATAGCTATGTATTTTCTAGAAAAATTTGTGAACATGAATTGAATGTTTGAGATTTGTTAATAAAGTATATATACTGTTTTATGTTTTTTTATTTTTTAATTAATTAATTAATTAATTAATTACTTCAGGTTACATCTCCATCGTAGTGTCGTCTTTCCACCCCTCCCAGTCCTGCATTCCCACCCTCTATCCCCTATCCCTTCCATCCAACACCTCTGGAGTGGAGTGTCCCTACATAACAGTCCGCCACCCCAATTCAGCAGTCATATGAGGGTCAAGAGCCTCCTCATACACTGGGGGCATACAAGGCAGCACCACTAGGACAAAGTGTCTCACTGACAAGAAAAACAGGATAACTTTTTATGTTTATTTATTACTTCAGGTTACATCTCCATCACAGTGCCCTCTTTCCACCCCTCCCAGTCCCACCCTCCCACCCTCTACCCCCTCTCTCTTCTAACTCACTCAGAGTGGAGTGTCCCTACATATCAGTTCCCTGCCCAAGTTCTGCAGTCATATGAGGGCCAAGAGCCTCCTCATACATTGGGAGCTTTCAAGGCAGCACCACTAGGGCAAAGTGTCTCATTGACAGGTAACAAAGTCTATGTTCCTGCTCCCTCTGGCACATTAGCTGTAGTATAGTTATCCTGTACTATATGGCTAAAATCCGATTATAAATGAATAGATGACATGTTCATCCTTCTGAGTCTGAGTTAGCTCACTCAGAATGAGCTTTTCTAGTTCCATCCATTTGGCTGTAAATTGCATGATTTCCTTGTTTCTGATAGCTGAGTAGTATTCCATTGTGTAGATGTACCACAGTTTTTATATCCATTTTTCTGTTGAGGGACATCTGGGTTGTTTCCAGTTTCTAGTTATTACAAATAAGGCTGCATGTAAAAGAATGAAATTAGGCCCATACTTATCACCTTGCACAAACCTTAAGTCGAAGTAGATCAAAGACCTTAACATAAGGCCAGACACACTAAATCTACAAGAAAGGGAAGTGGGGAAAACCCTTGAACTCATTGGCACAGGTGACAACTTCCTGAACAGAACACCAATAGCTCAGGTTCTAAGACCAACAATCAATAAATGGGACCTCATGAAACTGAAAAGCTTCTGTAAGGCAAAAGATACTGTCATTCAAACAAAACAGCAACCTACAGATTGGGAAAAGATCTTCACCAACCTCACATCTGAGGGCTAATACCCAAAATTTACAAAGAACTCAAGAAATTAAATGCCAAGAAACCAAACAATCCAATCAAAACCTGGGAAACAGAGCTAAACAGAGAATTCACAAAGGAGGAGTCCCTAATGGATGAGAGACACTTGAAGAAATGCTAAGCATCCTTAATCATCAGAGAAATTCAACTCAAGAGGACTCTGAGATTCTATCTCACATTTGTCAGAATGAATAAGATCAAAAACTCAAATGACAGCAAATGCTGGCGAGGGTGTGGAGAAAGGTCAACACTCCTCCATTGCTGGTGGGAGTGCAGGCTTGTATAACCACTATGGTAATCAGTCTGGCGATATCTTAGAAAACTTGGAATAGTTCTACCTCAAGACCCAGCCATACCACTTCTGGGTATACATCCAAATGATTCCTCACCAAACCACAAGGATATTCCCTCATCTATGTTCATAGCAGCCTTATTGGTAATAGTTATAAAGTTTATATTTTTACCATAGGAAATCTTTATCCTATTTACATGAGAACAAAAGTTTATGCTTATTTTGGATTTTGGAACTAGATGTGCTGGTACATCAATAACTTGCACACTTAGAAGATGGATTCAGGAGAATCACAGGTTCAAGGTCAGCTGGGGATACACAGGTAAACAGGTAAACCCTGTGTCAAACACAAAGGAACATTATTTGAGGAAGAAAAGCAGCAGCCACAATGCTTGTATAAATCAATATGAAAGGAGAGGAGACTGGTAATAAAATTGGTGATGATCAGCAGGTATATTATTCCTGCTTTTGTCTGGACTTTTAACATATAGTCAGTCATTCAATTTCAGGAATCTAATTTGAAGATATTATCTACCTCTTTTCATAAACAGGGAAATGGAAATTCAGGGATATACATTTAGAAGTTTGCATATGACAAATGTAAAGCTGCATGTCATTTGAACACCAAATGTTAATTTGAAGATAGAGATTTTCAAGGTGCTCAAGTCAAGTGGCTTTTAAGTTACATAGGGTGACTTTCTTATTGGAAGGTACAAAATTACAAGGACATAAAAAGCAAGATGCAGTTTCACATCTAAAGATAAATACAAACCTTAACATATGAAGTCTTTTTCAATACATGGCTACTAGAAAAAATGTTTTGAGGCACACCTGATACATCATAAGTACTAAGAGATATTGTCATTACATATTGCATTTTATTTTATTTTATTTTATTTTTTATATAAGTACTTTATTTTTCTTTCTTCAAGTTACATCTCAGTCACAAACCCTTCCCTATTCCCCCTTCCTGTCCCACCCTTCCACCCTCTTCCTCCCCAACAGCTTCCCTTTTCAATCCAACAAATGATTCTTTCTCTTATAACAGTAAATTCTATACAAAACAGCAGAATTAAATATGCCACATTTATGAGAGTTAAATGGCCCAGTATACCTTCCCAATGTCCAGTTCATACATATTTGGCCCCTGACTTTAACCTTCTACCTTCTAACCATCTCCATGAGTTTAAAGTTCTATAACTGACTTAGCTTTCATACTAACTTGCATCACTGTTATAACCATCTTCTTAGATCTAGACCGCCCTCTTGATTCCTAAACAACTCAAAATTTAGCTATGAGACTCAAGCTGTCTATTCCTCAACCACCTCAGAGAGCTGAGAAGGATAAATATATCTGATTATATAGGAAGTGCAGGGCCTGCAGCTTCCAATACTAAGAAATGACAAACCAGTGACTACCTGGACAGTTCCCATTTTCTTTCCATACATTCCAGCATCAGTCTTCAGCCTTTTGGTCCTATTTCTCTGACAGATATTTATTGTAGAGCAGGGATTATGAAGGATTTACCTACCCTGACTTGGCAGAGCTAGGCTGTCGACTTCCCTGCTACCAAGTTTTGTCCTTTTTGGACAGCAGTCTGTCTGCAGTTGAAGCAAGGAGTTTTTACATGCCAAGAGATAGGCTTGCCACTAATTCAACCATCTCACACTGGAGATTCTTCGATGCTTATCTTCTACTTGGAGTAGAATAGGGGGTGCTGTCAGGAGCTGATATGTCACGATATCAAAAAAAATCTTAATTTAAGACCACATCTTTGAATGCCATATTCTGCAGATCTCTTGGGGTTTTTGAAGATGCCCTATCTATCTCTTGTATTTAGATAAGCAAATGTTGCTTGTCTCTTAACAACTTGATTACTGAGTAGCTTAGAGAATATCTGTGATAGACTGTCATAGTAGCTAACAAGGTGACAAGCATGCATGACTAGGAGTTTGTTTTTCTTAACTATCCTAAACAGTTTAAGACAGTTGGTATCAAGAGGCCAGAGCTTCACATTTCATTTTAAGTATCTCTAGGTATGATACCATTAGGAAGCGTTACCTTTAATTTTGTATCAATATACAAAGATCTATTCAAATGTGGCCAACTATAATCTTAATTTTGTATCAATATACAAATATCAATACCGATGTAGTCCAATACAATCTTATTTTTGCACAATAAACAATGGTCAATACCACTTTAGCCAAATATACTACTAATTTTGTATCAATATACAAAGGTATAAGGGCATATTCAATAATCTGACCCTTCTTCTTGGTCCTTCCTGTGCTATGTCTATGTCTCAATTTTTCTCAAGTCCATGCATTCCTACATAGGAGATAAAGAAGAATACAGAAAAGGGAAAGAAGGAATACCCTGGGTCTAACCTCCAAAACCCATTAAACAGGACCATTTAACAACTTGTAATCTCTTCCCCTAAGTAACAGAGTTTTCAGTTGTCCTTCAAATAACCAAAAAAGGGGGGGGGGTGGAGAAACACCCTCCCCACCCTCTGGGTATGGGACGTCGCTCTCTTAAAATGACTTCCTGCTGATTTGGGTCGTAGTAAACCTGTTTGGGGCCCGAACCAAAATGGAAAAATGGTTAAAAATGTTAGTACAATCCTTTTATGTTCAGTCCTTCTGTTCTCAGCTGTTTAGATGTCCTAAGGAGTTTGTAGGCAGAAGCTGAACTTCCAGGCTTTACTGAGGTTCTGACTGGGGCATTGTGTAGAGCTGAACGGTCTTAGTGATATTGAGTTGTTGTGGTTGTAGGCTTTTGATGGAGACAGCTATTGAGGGAGTCTGTCAGGCTGAATCAACTGGGTCACTCGTCTTCTTTTGGTGTCTGATTCTGTTTTCTGCTGAGGTTTCCATTGTCCAGTTGTCCCTGGGTTCCTTGAATGGATGCTTTGATTCTCCTGGAAAGATAAGAACAGAGCCCTGCCCTAATCATCACTCAGGGACAATCACCCTCTTTTTTTGGGGGGGGTAGGTAATATTTCTCCTGAAGCAAATTTTTTTTTTTTTTGAGAATATATAAAGTGTTATCTTTCAATCTGGTTTAAAGAAGAAATTATTTTGTTATTTTGGAGCTAAACCAGCTTTAGTGTATATATTTTGAGATCTCGAAGGACAATTTGTTTGTATTGAGTGGGCCTTTTGTAAGTAGCTTTTAAACTTAGGTCCTTCCAAATCCTATGTGTGTGTCTCTGCATTCTAATTATTGGGATCAGAGACCTGTGGTTCCCATCTGAAGGGATTAAAGATGTGTTCCACCACTCCTGGTTCGAAGTTTTTCTCTATTAAGAGTTTGTTTTGTATCAGGCTGACCTTGAGCTCTGAGATCTGCCTGTTTCTGTCTCTAGTGTGTTGGGGTTAAGGGTGTACTCTTCTTGAATGATGGGATTAAGGGTGTGTACCCTCACCACCCTGTTCCGTGTAACTCTAGAATTTATAAGTCCACTAACTCTATGGTGCTCCTCCCGTCTCTGCTGAAGTTAAAGGCATGGGTTAACACCACATTTCTCCTGTATTTTACCTTAGCTCTACGTTTTTTCGACACTTGGAGGTTTATAAAACCAGGTTTAACGGCTGTATCCTTTATTTTATTTACAGTGTTTTAATGTTGTTACCTGCTTTTTTTTAATTAATAAATTTATTTGTTTGTTGCTACAGGTTACATCCTTAACATATTGTCCTCATTTCCCGCTTCCCAGCCCCACCCTCCCATGCTCTACCCCCTGACCCTTCCGTCTTGTTCCTCTGGGGTGGAGTGTCCCTGCCTAACAGTCTCTCACCACAGATCAGGAGTCATATGAGGGCCAAGAGCCTCTTCATACACCGGGGGCCTACAAGGCAGTACTGCCAGTGAAAGGTGTCTCCTTGCTACGGGGGGAAAACTAAAAAAAAAGACCAACAGACACACAAACCCACAAAAACAAAGAACAACAACAAAAAAAAGAGAGGAAAAAGAAAAAGGAAAAAAAAAGGAAAAGGAAAAAGAAAAAGAAATGATAAAAAAAGTTTATGTCCATGTTCCTTTTGGTGTGTTGGTTGTAGTACAGATATCCTGTACGATATAGCTAAAATCCTACTATAAGTGAATAGATGCCATGTTTATCCTTCTGAGTCTGGGTTAGCTCACTCAGGATGAGCTTCTCTATTTCCATCCATTTGGCTGCAAATTACATGACTTCATTGTTTCTGATGGCTGAGTAGTATTCCATTGTGTAGATGTACCACAGTTTTTTAATCCATTCTTCAGTTGAGGGACATCTGGGTTGTTTCCAGTTTCTAGCTATTACAAATAAGGCTGCTATGAACATTGCATTTTATATTTTGGAGTGAGGTTAACTTGAGATTCAAACATGGAAATCATTTGTGTTCAGAAATGAATTTTCGATATTAATGTGCTCTATATAACTTTCAAAAATGCACAAAAGATGAAAGTGCATATTTACTCTATTGCATTTTGCTCTTATTTCCCAATGTTGAGAATTAGATTACTTTATTTTTATGATTGTACATTAAAAATATCATTAGCATCTGCTTCATGTGATGCTGGGTTAAGTAACGCAATATGGATCTAATGTATAAGGTATATTTAAGGCACATATTAGACATTATCTCTAACTAACAGGAGTTTAAAAAGCTAATAAAGTAGTTATTTATAACATTAGAACATAGTGAAATTTTGCACAAATGATTCAAAGAAAATGACTGAGGTGAGAAGAGAGAGACTTCTTAGGACTTCAATGACCAGGGAACAGACTTATGAGGGAGGTGTTTAGCAATCATTCTTGAAGAAATAGTATGTTGAAAAAATAATAATGAAATAATCTTCTAGGTAAAAATAACAAAGAATAAATAGTCACATAAAAGGCAGAAATGTCTGTAGGAAAACCTAGATTAAAAAAATTAACTAGGGGCTGGAGAGGTGGCTCAGCGGTTAAGAGCACTGTCTGCTCTTCCAAAGGTCCTGAGTTCAATTTCCAGCAACCACATGGTGGCTCACAACCATCTATAATCGGATCTGGTGCCCTCTTCTGGACTGCAGGCATACATGCAGACAGAATACTGTATACATAATAAATAAATAAATAAAATATTTAAAAAAAAATTAAACAAGCAAGTCCTGAAGGAGATATTTTTTTTATAATACTCATAAGGTAGTTGGGGCAAATTTTTCAAAAGTTTGAAGTGTTGCTATAAATTTCTAATATTTTTTATAATCAATCAGCAACTTGTAGCAACTTTCCATGAGGAAAGAATAAAAGCAAAATAATTTTTGAGCATGTGCTGTTTTATCTTGAGACAGGATCTTCTAATGTTTCATAGGTTGGTCAGGAGCCTCTTACTTCTGCTTCCCAGACACTGGCATTACAGTTGTACATCATGATATGTGACTGGAATACTTTTTATATCTTTTCCTAATTTCCACGTGGAAGATGGAATAGAAGAGAAAAAATAGAAAATTGAATTTTTAATCGTTTTCAAGAGATGGCAGTTTGATGAGTGATTTCAGAGGGCTGAACTATGGATGACTAACAGAGAAAATAATTATATATGGTGGCTGATAGGAGTTATGCAATGTATTTAAAAAGTTAGAAAAGCCAAGCATAAATTTCAGTAGTCCCAGTGATTTATCCATTTTATGTATGTATTTTAATTTATTAGACAGTTTTGTACATATATAAATATGTATGCATATATATTTGTGTGTGTGAGAGTTTCAGTGGATTTTTACCTCCACTACCTTTTCTCATTTCTCTTTCACTGAAAAACTTTTTCAAGAAAGTCCTCCTCCTCTTATTCATGACTTTTGTGTGTATGACCCTCCTACTTTAATTATGGTTTTTTACATGAATGTGGGTACTCTATTGACTAGAACATAGGCTGAATACATATTTAAATGTTCTTTTTTGGAGCCTCTTATTCATAGATTATTATTGTTTTAGGTGTGTGTGTGCGCACACACATTATTATGCTTAACAATATCTAAGCTAGAAATAATTTTACTTTAGAATGAATAGATACTATATTTTATTCAGGATATCAGGTTTCAAACAGAATACACTGTGCAAACTTTTTGATGTGGAGGGAAAATGAAAGATGACAAAGTCTCCTGAATCCTTTAATATCTGTTCACTCCTAGGGTTTTGGAATCTTAACAAGATAAGTCCTTGTTGACATTAATAAGATTAATACATTCTTAATAAGAAAAATTGACAAAATAATATTTGCATATGTTTATATGTTGTCTGGGAATCTCAACAAAACCATTAATTCTAGAATTTTATGTACTTTTACTTTGTCCAGTCTTCTCAGATTTTTGTCTAATATTCTCTGCTCCTTTCTCTTTTTTAGATGCTTACTAGGTAATCTTAGGATTCTTGGATTTTCCCTTAATTCTATTATCAATTTGCTCTTCACTTATTTCACTCTTCTTTGACTTTAATTTTCAGTAAGCTCTCCATGTTTACCTTCTAATTTCTTATTTAATTCCTTTTCTGAAATTATAATTGATAATACTAGTTAAAATATAAATCATAATGTACTAAAATAATAACCAATCCAACTATAATTACTGTATTATTAATCATAATTATTTCAACTTATAAGTTCTTTAATGGTCTTTGAATTTTCTTTTACAAAAGCAACATTTTGTCATTTCATGAATGCACTTTATACATTCCTGGTGTCAGGAAGATGTCTCAGCAAAATGGTATCCAGAAGAAAACTGACTTCTGCAACTTGTCCTCTGATATATGAATGTACAAACACAAATGTGTGTGTGCACACATGCATACACACATGCACACACACACACACAGAGACACAATGTTAAAAGAAAGATATCTCTGAAGTCATTTAAAATCTTATATGGTTTCTTCTCTGTGCACTCTCTGTTTTCCAAGTTGCTCCTATTTGTTTAACATCTGTTTCCATCAATAAAACTCTTCCAATGCCAGAGGAATCTTGCACTCCCATTAAAGAAAAATAAAAAAATCTCATTTAAAATTCCATATACATGAATATTTTTTATTTTTATTGTTTCATTGGGAGACACTAACTATTAAATCTACAGTACCCAAATTTTAATTATCAAATCTTCTGGATTGGGGTGCTCCAGTCTAATAATATTATTATTCCAGTTCCAACTGTGACAGGTATCCAACAAAGCTTTAATTCACTTTTAGGAACAGTAAAAATTAGCTATTTTCAATAAAACATGCGTACTGGATAGTGTAAACCTCTATGATGCCCTTACATATAAGGACATATCTAGACCTCTCCTAAGCAGAATGATCCTTTCACTGTAGTGATTGTGTCCAGAGGTTGAATAACAAGGCTGTAATGATTCTCCGTTAACACACTAGGAAATAATTATCTTTTTAATCTTCTCAGGTATCTTGCGTTAGCTCCCCACTACTATTATAGATGCATGAGACACTCAACTTACAAAGGAAAAAGATTTTTTTTTCCAAAATCCAATGAACCCATTGATTTTGGCTAAAAGTTGTTCCATGGATCAATGGCAGAACATGCATGTAAGAGCAAAAGTGTTCACCTTCACAGTGAGGATATGAGAAAGGCAGGGAGGGATTCATAGTCTCCATGGGAAGCAAAACCAAAGTGACTAGACATATTCTAGTAGGCCTCATCTCTAAAGTTTCCAAACCTTTCCAAAGAAATCACGGAGTAAACTAATCTTTTACAATATTGAGCTCGTGAGACACTTGAGATCCAAATATGAAAAACAAAAACAAAACTTTCAATCAAAATATGATGAGATATATTGATTTCTTTTTTATTTACCCTTTCCTTTCTATCCGCAGTGTATTGAGACTCCTGGTAAGACTTCTCTCACGTAGGTTATGTTAAAACTGTGTGTCCACTTCTCTCTTTCCTGTCTCCTCTATTTCCTACTCTGAATGCACTTAATGTAGCCAGTTTTCCTGAGCTTTTAGCTGTCTACTCTGTGTCCTTCACTGCCCTGGGAACAATGCAGAGAGGCAAATGAACATTATTGATTGTGTGACTTGGACTTGAATCTGCTCATCCTCATTAAATAGCAGTGCGATATAAGCAATGCTATCTAGAGGTTTTTCCTCCTTAAGTGAGTTGGGGAAGAAATGCCTGACTCAAGATTGATACAACTCTGAAGTGTTCAGTCTTAGAACTCTTATGGCATATAGTAGGACCCCACAAATGTTGTCTCCCTTTACAATTAGTTATCTGGTTTCTTTGTGCCTTTTAGGTCTTGTGGTATAAAAGCGACATGCTGCTGAATATGTGCATTCCAAAACCACCTGTACATCTTTATATTTATTTTTATTTATTTATTAAGTGTGTGTGTGTGTGTGTGTGTGTGTGTGTGTGTGTGTGTGTGTGTG
>CAJQZJ010001969.1:10871257-10929004 GCA_907164525.1 Lophiomys imhausi
TGTGTGTGTGTGTGTGTGTGTGTGTGTGTGTGTGTGTGTGTGTGTGTATGTTGTGCACCCCAGGGCAGATGCCTGAGTGGACAGAGACTTTGTATCCCATGGAGCTGGAGTTATAGATGGAGTCTCCACTATGTAGGAGTTGTGTACTCTGATTTGAACCTGGGTCCTCTTCAAGAGCAGTGAGGGCTTTCAACCACTGAACTACCAGACTCTACATGTGTATGTTAATATTCTAAAATAATCTATTTCCCAAAATCTTCTATATATCCATTAAATTATATGAGCTTAGATTGAATGGCAAAGTATTTTAATTAGCAAATTATTGAATATGTTTTTTAAATAAACACAAAACATTTTGCAATGAACTATATTAGTTTATACATGAATTGAGAATCATGCTATGTCAGAAAAAATAAGAAATATAATTAAATGGAATATTCTGAAAGTCTGAAGAATTTCCACCCATGTATTTTAGTACTGAACTGACTTTCACATTATTGACTTTTACTTCTAATTAGTAATGAAAGACCTATTTAGCCGAACTTAGCTCCCATTAGACACTGACACCACATCTTTAATGCAATTATTCATGTACTATTTAAATTGCATTTTAATATGTGGCTGAAATTAAGTTCAAAATAGAAATGCTGTAATACTTTTTAAGTAATATATAAATGCACTAAACCTTTCCTAGAAATACTAATTTTATAGAAAACATTTAGATGAATTATTCCTATATAAAAACATTATTGAAAGAAGTACTAGAAAATCCAATTGTAGTCATCTAGAATATATATAATAGTACCTGTAGGAAAACAACCATAACTCAATGACTCATGATTAAAATTTATCACTCCATGGTATTCAGATTAGAATGACCATGAATTTATAACTAAGATTTTGGCTGGATTTTATTGTGGCAAATACTGTGTACCACCCAGGGATCTGCACATACACAGCACTTCGAAGAGAGTCTGTTATAGGCTTGCTGTGTACTTCCCAGTTGGCAAGATTATTGCAAATTTGATTTCCTGCACTCTTCATTAACCTACACATTCTGCTATATATAACCCAACACTCATAATGTGTACATTGCATCTCCAAGTTCAAAGTCAAGACCTAGATGATTTTTTTCCTCTCATAGAACAAGAAATAAATATAGGGGACTGATGTGTCAATTTCCAGAAAACAGTAGGCAGTCTATAGGTTATAGAAAAATAAAAGCAAAATATGGCAGACCTTGATGAAATGCAGAGGCAATGATCTTTGACCCGTTAGTGCTCATATTTTTCGATACACACAAATAAACTTCCAATTATAGATAGAATGTGGGTTACTCTCAGAGTTGCTCCCAAACTCTACATTGAGAAATTTGCATTTTTTTCATTCACAAAACATTCTGATGACCTTGCCAGAGTTTTCTATTATTGCTTCAACGTACATGGTAGATGAGTAGTCTCTTCAAAATTAGTTGCTTTGAACCTATAGATGAGATATTCTAGTTACAGTGTCAACACAAACTAAGCTCACATGAATTCACAGAGTCTGAAGCACAATGCGCAGGACCTGCATGGGTCTGCATAAGGTTCTCTGTGCTTCTATTATGGCTTCCAGTTCAGGGTTTTTATAGGATTTTTGAATGTGTGAAAGAGTAGGTGCAATCCTTGTGCCTTTTCTTGAACTCTTTTCCTTCTGTTGGTCTGTCTTGTTCAACTTCTATGTGATGATTTGTTGTATCTTATTTTATTGTATTTAGTTGTATTTTTAAAAAATGAATAGAAATCTTGACACTAGAGTAAAAGTTAATAACCAAACTGTAATTCATTCCTGCTGGGAGAGGGAAAATTAGGTTTGTTTTTTTTTTTTTTAATGTAGTGACACTGGAGTAGTTGACCAACACATAATGGACTCCTCAGATGTGTGTGTGTGTTAATTTGATTACAGTTTGGTCTGAAGTTTTTTACTTTTGTTTGTTTGTTTGTTTTCTCTTTGGGTGGTGTTTTATTTTGTTTTCTTGGATTTGATGGGTTTTGTTTTATAGGGTTTTTGTTTGTTTTTTGAGAAAGAATTAAAAGTTGAGTGGATAGAGAGGAGGAAAGGATCTAGAAGAACTTGGGAAGAGGGAAAATATGATCAAAATATATTTAAATTCAAAAAATTGTTTTAAATAATAAATTATAGAAAATTTAAAGAAAAAAAACACATTCTAATTTCCAAGCAGATGCAGGAAAGAACGTGTCTCTTGAGCAAAGCAAGAGTACTCACAGCACCGATGAGAACAGTTACAAATGTACAGTATAGGCAGTCCACTATCCATTGTGTTTATTCATCGGTCTATGCGTTTTCAAGCACGAGACTCTACTGCACTTACATTAACTCAAACATGGTAAAACTGGTGTCTTGTGACTAGATCAGTTTACTTTCCATCTAACACAAACATAAACACTCAGTATAACCACAGTATAAAGTATAAAGCTAACGAGTTATAAAAGATACATAAGCTGGAGATTAATGAAATATGGGGGAGTGCCTACTTGTGTGGAATAGAGTACATGAGAGAAAGTTTCACAGGTAAGCTAAATTTTCTCTCGTGAAACAAAAATTAAGGAATGATTTTTAAATACTTTCCTTGTAAAATTTGACTACCTCTGAGTGTCACTGATCACTCCTTCTTCCTTAACATTGCCAATCCACTTTGTTTCTTGGTTTTCAGATTGGATTTTTCCCTAATTTCCATCAGACCATACCTTCTTTTTTCTTCACCGATCTTCATGAATATACTGTGTTCTACTATGTTCAGGGTTCCACTTGTGATATCTTCCCTTTCTGTTCTGTGCCACTTCGGTGGCATGAAATATTTATTATAAATATTTATTGTCCCAATTGCTTTGCTCATGACTGAACCTTTGGAATCTTATCTCTAGGTAATTTGGACTCCTAAGTTCAACAACCAAATCATGACTTGCTTTTATAAATCAATTATTCTTCCATATTACATTTTCACTGAAGACTACCACTGTTCATTATTACTCTTTCATTCCTGCTTGACTTGCTGGTTATTTTTAGGTGTCAGTCACCACATTAAGATGTAGAATGCAATGGAAGATAATTGGTCCATAGTATCCTGAGGAAAATGAAACTTAAATGAATGTTTAGTAAGGTGTCTCACAATTATTGTACAAAACCTACTTAATATAAGTAGGACTTTTAAAAAGTAGGATTTAGTGTCCCTTCCCAGACCTATTGAACCATAATCTCTAGAAGGAAAAATGTGTACTTTAAGTAAATCCTTTCAATGGCTCTCAGGTTATAACCTTTAATTTTAAAGGCACACTATTTTATATAAATTGAAATCAACCAAATAAGTACATAATTGCATGCCAATAAAATTCTATGTAAGAACGTTATGAGTGCTAAGATAGTTTGACACATGATGGTTATCCATTATCTTGATGTCACACAGGGTCAAGGTTACACACAGCTCTGTAGGTTAGTGATGGGTCAAATAGAAGATGTGAGACTAAATGACTTACTATGACTGAATTATAGATCAGACATATAAATGCCATTTTGATTCCTTTCTTGCCCATGCTTTCTATTTTTCTTTTATATTTAATGGATTTAAAGTCTGTACCACCACTTGTATTACTATGATGATGTGAAATGCAACTCTTACTCCAGAGGGAAAAACTGAGTTAAATCTGAGCCCAATATGGGTGACCACTTTACTTAATGTGTGTAGAGGTCTCACTTTACTCTTTGTGTGGAAATGCCCACTACTCCAGGCATTTTCAAGAGTTAATTGGCCATACAAGCATGAATTTATTGCTAAATTAGTATTTCTATTCTATTTTGTTTATGCATATGCCAGTGTCATATCTCTTTGGCAATAAATTGTAAAATCAGTTTTAGTGGGATACAGTGATGGCTCAGCGATTGAGAGCATGTTCTGTCCTTCCGGAGCATTTAGATTCTGTTTTCAGTGCCCATGTTGAGGCGCACGACTGTCCATAACTCCAGGAATGGATGACCCAATGCCCTCTCCCAGCCTCTGCTTATATCAGCATGCACACGGTGCACGTACACATATGCACATAAAACACATAAAAATAAATATTTTTTAAATCAATATAAAATTCAACTTGGTTTTTCATTTTGATTTTTTTCTAGATCCCTTAATATGAAAATTTGGATCTACTGGTCAATTTCTACAGAGGCTCTACATGAGATTTTGATAAGCATTGTTTCTAATCTGTAGATAAATTTGAGGTATTATGAGCATATTAATAGTAGGTGCAATTGTCTATGGGCGTGGGATTTCTTTTAATGGATTATGCTTTATTTTGTTTTATTTTTAATAACGTTTTATAGTTTTAGTGACTAATTCTCATCCTGCTTTAGGTAAGCCTATTTCTAACATTCTAATTTTAATGCTACAACAAATGAAATCGTTCTTATTTTCATTTTGAATTGTCATTTAAAATGAGATTTTTGTATTCTTTTAAACAAACATTATTCATTTTTATTTTGTGTATATGAGTGTGTTTTGCCTGCATGTTTGTCTCTGCACCATAAGTATGCCATACCCACAGAGGCCATAAGAGTTGTCGGAATCTCTGCAACTAGAGTTATAGTTATTTGTGAACTGCCATGTGGTGCTGAGAACTGAATCCAGGTCCTCTGTAAGAGTGGCAAATGCTCTTAACTGCTGAACCATACCTTCATAGCCTCCCTCTCTTTTGTTGTTCTGTTGCATTTTAAAGATTGTTTAAGTTTGCAACATTATGTAAAACCACAATTTCTTCTTCTAGTATCTTTCTCAATTTCTTTCTTCAGAGATTTAATTTTTTTGTTGTCTAATACTTATACATCCTTCACTTCATTCTTTATATATATTTTGAGGCTATTGTGAATGGAAGTTTGTACATGTTCTCTTTCTCGGCATGCTTGTTATTGGTATATAGGAGGGCTCAGTTTCGTATCCTGTCACTTTGGTAAACACATTGATCATGTTTAGATGCTTTCTGGTGGAATTATTAGGATCTCTTATGTATAATAACATACCATCTGTAAATAATAATTTCACTGCTTTTTCTATTTGCATCCTTTAAGTTCCTTCTCTTGTATTTCTGACCTAAGAAGGTCTTGCAAAAAGAATGGGGATGGTAGATAACTCTTTCCTAATCTTTATTTTGATAGGTTTACTTTAATTTTTTATCAAATTGTGATGATGTCAGCAATGGGTCTGACATATAGCCTTCATTGTATTGAGATCTATTTCTTCCATGGTTTATTTAGGACTTTTATAATATATTAGAGTTTGTCAAAGAGTTGAAAGATACATTAATCTGTGGGGATAATATTAGGTCATTGAGAGTTTTTTAAAATCTATTTTCATTTACCAAAGTAATTTTAGTTTGTTTTCTATTAGTGCCCATAACATGTTAAGTGATATGCTTTTACCCCAAAAATGAGTTTCATCCTATGACATGGGACTAAAATCCCAGCAGAAAGTGGTTGGTCCTTCTCATGATCCTCCTGCCACTATTTCACCATGGATCATGTCTTTCTAGGAAGTTGTTATGTTTGTTTGAGATAAAAATCTCATTCTATAGTTCAGGGTAAACTAATTAGGGTTTACTATGTATCCAGTCTGGCTTGACTCCTAAATTCTGAGGTATGAGGTAAGAGCCAGTATGCCTTGCTATATTCAATAATCTTACAATCTTATTGGTCACTTACAGAAAGGTTTTTCATTGGTTCATTTCACATAAAGCTTAGAAAAAAAATCATTTTTAACTGAAAGTGAGTTATTACCTATTTCAGTCAAAAATCTTTGTGAACACATCTTAGTATTCTGTGGAATAAATGAAATTGTGTTGAGAGTTGAACTAACAAACATATAGTAATAGATGAGCATTTGATCACTGGGGTTGTTCGTTTGTTTGTTTGTTTTGCTTATTGTGAAGTTTAATGTTTTTGAGACTCTTTTGCTGGCTTCAATTTCTTTTTTTTTTGTTTTAGACTATCATAAACCTCCAGACACCTTAGACAAATTGTAGCTTATGTTTATAATAATTACTTTTGAAATCTAACGTTCCAATGTACTTTATTATGAGTTCCTTATGGTCTAAAATCAATATTTCAGCAAACAAATAGAATATTTCATTTTTCAATATTTTTGAGAAGGTTCTGAATGCTTTTAATTCAATATTTCTTTCTGTCTTACTGAAACCCTCCAAGTAAATAAACAAACCTTTACCATCATTAAAAACCTAATAGAAATTATTAGAGTTGTAAAAAAATAGTTTTACTTTTTGGAAAGCAGTCAGGATGGCTCTGATAGTTTTCTTTGATGAAGTGACATGTGAAGAAGCATCACCTTTCTCAAGAGAGGATGTTTGAATTAAAGACATTTATATTCTTTACTCCAACTTGGGTAGCTTCAGGTATGCCAAGAAGGTGCTGGGTTTAGGGACTAGGAATTGCAATTCCTGACCTCAAGTATTCAAGGAAGATTTAAGAAAATAAAATATTCTTAAGTCATTTTCCATAAATATAGCCTCAATCACCTGGTCCTCAAAGGGAGACAACCTTAAAAGTGACAGGCTAGTAATTGCACACTTGGTGACTTTAAGCTGTATGATTGTTGTTACTGGGTTTAACTTCTCCATAGGTTACCAGGCTGATGTTAGAGTCATAGTGGCCACATACTGTGCAAACTGAATTTGAGCTACCTTAGGTTATTTTTTAAATACTGTGTAAAAATAGCTCCAAAATCCATAGGTTTATAGCTAAGTAATTGTAGTTAATCTTAATGGATTTCCTAAGCAAACAAAACATATGAAAGCAGAAGATGGAACAGTTGAAAAGGAGAGGATCAATGGGACAGGGGCAGCAGAGGGTGATGGGGGTAAGCACATTCAACACATTATATACATGCACAAAACTGCAAAAAGTATAGAAATAATAAATACTAATTAGCTTACATAACTTTTGAGCATGAGAATTCAGGATGGGTTGTTCAAGTTCAGTGATTTCTGCAAGTCAAGATGTAAGCAAGGACTGAAGTTGTCTGAGGGCTTAGCTGACGCCAGGCACTTACTTTCTAGGTGCCTACAGAACATGGCAAACTGCTTCATGTGACTGGCAAGAGACCTCTGGCCTTTACCTTGAGCCAGCTTGAGAATGTCCATGGTACTGTGGTGGTGTTCCACTGGCCATGAACGTCACAAGAGAAAATTGACACAGTAGAGGCTAAAAGTGACTGCTATGGCTGAGCTTCAGAAATCATGACTGTCATCCCTGGAACACACATGGTTTAAACAGGTCGTTCTTTTCAGGGTGAGAGTGGACCACATGAGTGTACAGATTCAAGAAAGAGAGGGCCTTGGGGGTCACCTGGGAAGATGACTACCATGGGGTATAGCAATTCTTGTAGACTGTTAATGAAGTTGGCCTTGGCAAAGTAAACTTTGACTTCATTTTTCTATGTGCCCCATTTGAAGCTTCCAAATTGGCCCACTGGTTTGCACATCTCTGTGTGATGCCTTTTCTGTTCCCCCTTCTATATCCTCATTGCTACTAACTTCATTACTTTCTGCCATGTTCAAGATTGCAAGCATTCAACAGTAAACATTATTTTAAATTCCTTTATTCAACATATGTTTCAGTGCATGTCTAGCATGTAAATATTGTTATATCCAGAACGAGTGAGAAGTCACAGATTAACTCCTCATATCATTTTCTTTCAAAATCAACATGCTGTCCTCTGAATTTCTCTAACTATTTTAGAAAGACAGGAATTGTTGCTGATATACTTTTGTGTCTTAAACCAGGATTTTAAACTTTTTTTGCATTTATATTTATGACTAGCTCTAAAATATCTTTCTTTTTTTGCTTTATTTTGTTTTTATCCCTTTTATTTAATTTTTAAAGCTTTTTTTAAAACTCTTTAGGTCAACAAATCTTTCCTTAATATCAAAGTAGTCAGCCATGAAGAGGTAAGTGGAAAGTAAATGACACTCATCTAGTTGATGATCCAAATGGTTGATTTGGACCCAATCATTTAATACTTTTATAAAGTCAATATCAGGGAAAGAAATGGGACTTTTATTGTGGTAAACTGTATTTGGACTGTCAGCATTCAGTGATTTATTACAAACCTGTGGCTAGGATTAGGATATTATAAGTGGGGAAAATGGAAGGCTCATTAATTTTTTTATGCCCACAGGTGGAAGACATGCAGTGGGCTAACAGAGAGCACACACACCCGGCATCTGTCTGCAGCCTGCCGTGCAAGCCTGGGGAGAGGAAGAAAACCGTGAAAGGGGTCCCTTGCTGCTGGCACTGTGAACGCTGCGAGGGTTATAACTACCAGGTGGATGAACTGTCCTGTGAACTCTGCCCTTTGGATCAGAGACCAAACAGTAACCGCACAGGCTGCCAGAGGATCCCCATTATCAAACTGGAGTGGCATTCTCCCTGGGCCGTGGTTCCTGTGTTCACAGCAATATTGGGGATTATTGCCACCACCTTTGTGATTGTGACCTTTGTCCGCTATAACGACACACCTATTGTGAGAGCTTCAGGGAGGGAACTTAGTTATGTGCTCCTAACAGGAATTTTTCTCTGTTACTCAATCACCTTTTTGATGATTGCGGCACCTGACACGATCATATGCTCCTTCCGACGGATCTTCCTGGGACTTGGTATGTGTTTCAGCTACGCCGCACTTTTAACCAAAACAAACCGCATCCACCGAATATTTGAGCAGGGGAAGAAATCTGTCACAGCACCTAAGTTTATCAGCCCAGCATCCCAGCTGGTGATCACCTTCAGCCTCATCTCTGTACAGCTCCTTGGAGTGTTTGTATGGTTTGTCGTAGATCCCCCACATACCATCATTGACTATGGAGAACAGCGAACACTAGATCCGGAGAATGCCAGGGGAGTGCTCAAGTGTGACATTTCTGACTTGTCACTCATTTGTTCACTGGGGTACAGTATCCTGCTGATGGTCACTTGTACTGTTTATGCCATTAAAACCAGAGGGGTCCCAGAGACATTCAATGAAGCCAAACCTATTGGATTTACCATGTACACCACTTGCATCATTTGGTTAGCCTTCATCCCCATCTTTTTTGGTACAGCCCAGTCAGCAGAAAAGGTAAGCACCTGGAGTCCTTCTGACAACTCTTTTCCTGGATTTATCTAAATTTACAATTATTTTTCCTACTTTTAGTTCATTTATATTCGTTCAAGATATTTCAGGATATGGTGTGTGTGTGTGTGTGTGTGTGTGTGTGTGTAGGTCACATTGCTTTGAGTATGTGTGGCCTGTCAATAATTTTTCCCCCTGAGTAGCATGCTCTTTGGCAAGGCTGAAGATTGACAGACTTTGCATCATTTTCTGGGTCTCTTTTCCTAGCCCAGTTATCTACCAAGTCACTGTTCTTTTCCAAATGTTAATTAAAAGACAGAAACAAAAAGGGCAGATGGGCTCACAGGGGTGAGCTATCCCAGAGAGATCCCACTGCAAAGCAAATGACATCGTTTCTGCTTTGCAAAAACTCTGGGAAAAGCTATTCTTTGACAATTATGATTCCTATCACAGATGCAGAATTTATAGTAACACAACCTCAAACCCAAAACATGCTGAAATGTGTTAATACACTCCAGACCTCTTACTGTATCTTCCCAGACCCTATTCTTATTAACTTTACATTTACAAATGATTATAATGGTGGATAATTAAAATAACAATGCACAATTATACAAAGTTGTTTATATTTGTAGGTGAAGGTCAATTGATCCCCTTTAGATAATTTCCTTTGTCACTAATCCTCAGTTCACATATTTCCTCATTAAATACTGATAATAAAGTCTTCATATGATATATGGTATTTGTTGATCTAGACGCATGCAATTCAACACACGAGGAAGCTTAGAACTAAGGTTAGCCCTGAGTTCCCTGATTTGGGAGGTGGGATAAAGGAAGCTTGCAAAACCTTAAAAGGAGTTTTTAGATTTCTATAATGATGGCCCTTCAGTTTTAATGTGAATGTAAGAAAGATCTGTCAAAGAGAGGACTTAAACATCCTCCAATCCTCCATCATTGAAAAGACATCAACTGCTTTATGGAAAATTATATTCCCAGGGCCGTAAAGATCCAGGTGAGGTTCTGCATAACTTAACATCTCAACCAAGTCAGATGGAAAAGTTTTCCACAAGGGGACTGTGAGCTTATTAGGATGATCATGCAGCCTTCACTGTATCAATGTGGCCTTCAACTGTGTTTGGAAGGAAAAATAACAAGAACTTTAGGAAATTCTGATGACTAAATGAACTTGCCATGAATTCATGATGCCCAGAAAGATCCTGATGGCCTGGCTTTCTGAGGGCCACGGACCTTTGATATGGGACCAAACATGAAGGGGGAAGTTGAAAATATGATTGTCAGGGCCTGGACCCTTAGTAATGAAAGGATGTATTTCAGAACATAAAGATAGAAATGTATTAGAATTAAAGCTATAACCAGTGAAAGAATATATAAGCTGGAAAATAAATGTCTCAAAGTCCAATGTTTAATTTGATTTGTTGGTTTAGTCAAAGAAAATAGCTCATTTTCAGAGTCTGAAAATGTCCAAATTCATGCATTACTAGTAGCAACCATGTAAGCAGTTGTGCCATTGATTTGGTGTTGAAACCTCTCCTTGCCTACTGCGTTACCTATTAAGGTCATCACAACCTGTCTACTCTGATTCTGATACGCTATATGTATCTGAACCAGAGGGTATCTTCCATCTTATCTAACTTGTTATTCTTCCTCTTCTCTTACATTTTAAACAATAGAACTGTTATTTTTCATACAATAACTACAATATAAGTTAAATACACTTGTGTATATATTTGGAAACTTTTTTTGAGAATTCAGTGCTTTAATCTTTTTTATAATTTAATTTTTATTTCTTCAAGTTACATCTCAATCACAATTCCCTCCCTACTCCCCCCTCCAGTCTCACCCTCCCACCCTCTTCCACCTGAAACCCCCATCCTCTTCCCTTTTTTTAAGTTTAAGGTATATCTTTTCCCCCCAACAACTCCCCCTTTCAGTCCTACAAACGATTCTTTCTCTTATAACAATAAATACAATACAATACAACAGAAATACATAGGCCACAATTATGAGAGTTATATGGCTTAGCATACATTCCCAATGTCCAGTCCATATGTATTTGGCACCTTACTTTAACATTCTACTATCCAACCATCTCCATGAGTTTAAAGTTCTATATCTAACTCAGCTTTCATAGTAACTTGCATCAAAATTTTGGGGTTATGCATGGAGCATGGGCACCCTATATCACTACCACATCCTCCAAAAAGGATAACTTCTCATTCCCCAGCAGCTGTCAACTGACAGTAGCTCCTCAGGTATGGTAAACTTCATGAACTCCTCTCTGAGAGAAAACACTTTAATAACTTTAAAGTCCCACTAAGAATTCAAAGTTGAAATACTGTGGTGTTACTCAGTACCTGGAGGATGTGGTAGTGATAAAGGGTGCCCAGGCCCCATGTGTAACCCCAACATCCATTTACATACAGGCAGCATTGTTTGGACTACATGTTTTGTTTGTTTTCAAAAAAAGATGACACAAGTTGAGAGGGATATTTATTGGATGAAGAACCTGGAGAAAAAATTGAAGGGAGTAATGGCAGCATGGATATTATCATATTTCATTACACACTTACATAAAATTCTTAAAGAAGAAGTTTTTAAAAATAAAATATTTTCTCCCAGAACCATGAGGTTACATATTTGTAGCTGTCTCCTAAAGAGTCGCAATTGAGATAAAGATTTGAAGTTGAAATGAACACAGACATATGCCAGAGAATTGAGGCTTCCCACTGTGGTGCTGATCCTATGAGAGGTATAAATCTATTTTAAAATCTGGAGTTATATTTACCTTTATGAGTATGGACATTACCATGCCTTCAGAGACATGGTTGAATGTGGTTAGCCAATTTCTTGCTTTGTGGAATAAAAGTGTGTTTTAAAAACAAATTGTAAAACAAATAAAAATATGCTAACTGGAATTTATCTTATATTTATGATGTGATTAAATGTGAGACACTCTGAAGAACTCAATAATAAGTAATAACTGTTGGGATTTTCAGAATGTTATAGAGATGTATCATTTAGTCTCTGGGTTGTAGAATTTAGACCGTCACTATAGCAAGAGCTATTGGATCATAAATAGTCTTTGCCACTGAGGTACTTTATGTAATAGAATTATATGCTCTCCTAAAACATACCTTAAAATTTACTGTCTGCTTTTCTTTCGAAGTATCTTTTGTTATTCAAGATAATAGATAAAATGCTTGAGAGTGTTTTTAACATTGTTAAAGCTATTGGCATGAATATTAAAAATGAACTAAACATTTCTATCTCTAAAATAAGTCTTTACATAAGTTTATTGACTTGGCAGGAGAGAAGTGCTGATCACTCCTCCATTTTCCATTTATAATATTCACTCAATTAGCCCAGGTTATCAACTTGAAGCATTTAAAACAGCCAGGCCACACACACATGCATTGTTGATTCAGCAGGTCCTTATTGAGTATTATGCCTGGCATTGTGCTAATTATTGAACCCATGTCAGTCTGCCTCTCTAGGTGTCCTTGTAAGGGTCAGTTTGGCTCCCAGCCCATGCCTTCTTGATGCCTGCCAGACCAGAAAGATGCCAGAATCAAGGACAGAGAAGATGGTGACGGGTCATGTTTGAGATGAGAGAGCAAATAACTATGCATCCTTTAACCACATTGGCAATGTAGAATTTGTAACATGGAAAACAGTAGGCAATGATATTCTCCCAGTGTGCATATCCCCATGCCCTCTGAGAGCAGTGTCTACTGCAGTGAAGTTGTTGAACCGTGCAACTCTCTCTGAAATCACAAGAAGAAAAAAAGTAAAGATAGTTGAGTAATCTGTATAAATATTTCAGAAAACATTTCTATATAACCAAATTCTCAGTTATACAATGGACATTTAGTGCAGAACTATAAAGACTGATAGTGTGTCGTTCCTGTTTTCAGTAATGAACACTATTTAACATCTCCCCCTGGCTCTTCTTTAGATTTATAATTATGTAACTTTCTCATTCTTTTGAATTCTAGTAAATAGTGGACAAAATATACTTTCCCTTTTGTCATGGAGAAGCAGAATAAAGGGAATATAGAATCATTGAGGCATTCCATAAGTGCAACCAAACTCACGTAATTCTACCGAAAAGACAAAAATATATATTTAAAATCATTAACTTAATAGTCAGGAAAATAATCAATTGCTAATGGTAATTAGAGGCGGATAGGGTGGCAGAAATCTCTTAAAGACATTTTATCTTTTCTAATTGGGCTCATAAAATTCAGATAACCAGACAATGGTTATCACTCTGCCAGACTCCGAGGAATACAATGTTTCAACACGAGTATTGGTTGGAAAACAAAAAACAAAAAGCAGTGTCCAAATGGAAAAATATAAAGCTGAACAATAGTGTCTTAGTTAGGGTTTCTATTACTGTGATGAAACACCATCACCAAATGCAAGTTGGGGAGGAGAGGGTTTATTTGGTTTACCCTTCCATGTTGCAATTCATCATCAGATGATGTCAGGAGAAGAACTCAAACAAGGCAAGAACCTGGAGGAGAGAGCTGATGCAGAAGCTGTGGAAGGTTGCCGCTTACTGGCTTGCTCAGCCTTCTCATAGAACTCAGGACCACCAGCCAAGTGATAGCATCACACATAATGGGCTAGGCCCTCCCCCATCAATCACTAATTAAGAACATGTCCTACAGGCTTGCATTTTCTTAATTGAGGTTCCTTCCTCTTAGATGACTTTATCTTGTCTTAAGTAGATGTAAAACTAACCAGCACAACTTACCCCTTGTCACCTTGAGACACAAACACATCACCCTTAAGCCACAAGCTTTCCTTTCTCATTCATTCCACAGACCTCACATTAAAAACATAAATAATGTGAAAAGTCCCATAGTCTTTACAAAATCAAACGCATTAAGAGTTCAGTCCCTTTGAAAAAATAATCCAAAATATCCTTTAAAAGTTCAAAATGCCTCAACCCTGGGCTCCTGTAAAAAGCAAAATTAAGTACTTTCTTGTTTCAAGAGGGAAGAACTAGGTCACAACCACATCAAAGCAAAACCAACAGTGCAAATAATGCAATGTTCAACATCTGGGATCCCTTCACAATCTTCTGAGCTCCTCCACAATGCTGGGTCACTTCTCCAGAGCCACCTGGGTGGCTCTTCTGCTCCCAAGTTCAGCTGCCAGATTCAGATACAACCTTGGCCACCTCTAGAACACGGCTTCTGAGTGCTGACTCTCAGGAAACACTTCCCAGAAGATTTCACCTCAGTGATTCTGGTCTCTTCTTAATCACTGCTAGTTTCTCACCTCCAGCTGCTCATCATTGATTGTCCCCATAGCACAAAGATTTCACTTCAATGCTGGTCTCTGGGTAATCATAGCTGACACTTCAGCCCCAGCTGACCAGAGAGCACAGATTCTTTATACAAATGGCCCTATAGCCTTTACTTTCCTCTGAAATATCACAAACATGTCTTCCATTGCCTCTGCTGCTCTCAACATTCTTAACTTCTGTGCTTCTTCAGAACAACTTGATGAGCTTTCAATATTCAATGGATTTTCTAGCCAAATATCCAAAGTACTTCCACAATCTTCCCCAAAACAGCATGATCTGATCTGTCACAGCAAAACTCAGGTACCAACTTGCTTTACTTAGGGTTTCTATTGCTGGGATCAAACACCATGACCAAATGCAAGTTGGGGAAGAGAGGGTTTATTTGGTTTACACTCCTGTATTGCTGTTCATCATCAACAGGGACAACCGGAAGGGAGGAGCTGATGTAGATGCCTAGAGGGGTGCTGCTTACTGGCTTGCTCTCCAAGGCTTGCTCCACCTGCTTTCTCATAAAACCCAGGATCACTAGCCCAGGGATGGCACCACCTACAATGGACCTGGCTTCCTCCAACAATCACTAATTACAAAAGTGTCCTACAGGTTTGCCTGCAGTCTATTCTTAGGGAGGCATTTTCTTAATTGAGGTTCCCTCCTGTCAGATCGCTTTAGGTTGTGACAAATTGACTCAGAACTCCCCAGGACAGTTAATAAAACAAACAATCAACAGCAGACCCCCAAAACTATGCCAAACAAAATGTCCTAAAGGTAAAATAAGTATATCTGAGCCAGCCTTTCCACCCTTGTCATGTGCAGTATCTACCTCATAAGTCAAGTCAGAGTCCTAGCATCTTCAACACCACCATCTAGTAATTTCACTCTCTTGTTTGCTCTTCTCACCTTTAAATGCCATCCTATATAAGCTCATAGAGCACATAGCCTAACTATTAGATATACATCTGAATGAATACATTCCTAGATGGAGACCTTTATATAATATATTCTTAGAAGGTGCCTGCTAAATGAGTGGATATTGTATTATATACAATAATGACAATATAATAACATAAGTACTTGCTTAGGATTTTTTTAGGTTATTGCAAAATTTAAGTCTTTTGTATACCCTTTTCTGTGCTCATCATTATACCTTTTTGTTGGATATTTTGTTCTATAAATGATTGGCCACATATATTTCTCAAAAAATAATTTGTTACTTTCACTTACTCTTAACTAGGCCTACTAAACATTTAACCAAAAAGATAAACAATAATTTTAATAGTCATGCTTCTTCCGATTTAAAATTCACAAGCAAAGGAGAAGCACTATAGTGATCTGCTACTTTGGGCATTTTTTTCTTATGCCCTCCATGTATCTGCGTGTGTAAAGTAAGAAGAGTACAAGGGAAGGGAATACAGGGCAGCAGTGACTGCAAGGAAGTGAACAAGCTCTGGAGAATCAGTGTCAGGAATTAATTTCTGGATCTGTCAAGTGAGCTAAGAATATATAAAGAAGAGGCCATACTCTCACTGATAGGAATAAATTACCTCAATACTACAAATTCAACTGTGGAGCCATACAAAATAATTACCTTCCATCTTTGTTCATTCTTATTCTCAACCCAAAGTCCACTTAATTTTATGCATTCTGGGAAAGGATGGGAAGTTGTTCTACTTTTTACAAAACATGCTTTTGTCTCATTATATCTTTTTTAACTAATATATAACTCTATCCTTGTTTTGCACTGTTACACAAACCGTGAGTCATGAAAAGCTTTTAGCATACAGTAAGCTGTGATTCATTGCTGGGCATCACTACCATTAAGGTGTCATAAATGAGGACAAGGAGCTTGTTTGGTTTCACTCACCATTGTATTCTAAATTGACAGCATAATGTTAAGTCTGAAACAGTCTAAAAATACTTGTTTAATGCCTAAAGTATTAAAATCAATAGAAGTCAAGGATCTCATTTTATTTAAGCAAACAGTTAAACTCAAAATCTCTAGCCATTTATACCTAAACCAGAAGTGTTTTATCAAACATGGACATATGCTTGTGAGTATAGGTAAATACATCACTGGAGGAGGGATGTGAGGGAGACACTAATCTGTCGCAGGGCACAGGAGATATTCCTGGGGCAATGTTCAACTGTCTTCAAATATTTAACAGAAAAATATGCATGAAAGTGGAGTGTTCTCAGAATGATGTTGCCAAAATTTTTTGCTTCAATTGGAAATGTGAGCTGGTTGTTTTTTTAGGGGGAAAGGAGAAACAGGGCGGTATGAGAGAGATCTCTCTGAGTAATAATAAAATGCCTACTCTAAAGGACAGTCCACAAGAGTCAAGATTACAATGTCTAAAAATCAAAGGGGAAAGATGCAAGGTAGTCAACTCAGACCAGAGAGCCTTACAGCCAGACATGCCTTTTTTTAGGTAAGGGAGTAGAAATAATGAACAATATCTGCTTTGCATGCCTGGACCTGTATGTTGTTCTGTCTACTAATGAACTGTATAGCATTTTGATTTTTATTTTGTTTTTCCTGGCATATGTACTCATTTGAATTGGTTCCTGTTGGAGGCTTCAGTGATATCTCCAGTCATAGGATTATTTTAGGTGGTGTGCTAGGTTTTTTTCCTAGATAATATCAATTAACCCAAGTATATTTTTTATCTCACTATAGAAGAGGAGAAACAAATGAGAAAAGAAACCTGTAAGGAAAGGAAGGGAAATATCATTAACTCTGTATTTCAAACACTATTACATGAGTTAAAAATTATATAGTCTGGGTGTGGTGGTGCACACCTTTAGTCCCAGCACTCATTAAAATGAGTCAGGCAGATCTAAATGAGTTCTAGGCCAGCCTGCATTATTTTGTCTTACTTTTCCAGGTAAATAAGATGATATGTACATGAACATTTAGAAATCAAAGGAAAAATGAATTTCTTGGTTTACACACAGGCATGCTGGGGAAGGAGCTCGATTATTCCCTGTCTGAGTTTCTGTTTTGCTTGTTTATAATTTTGTACATATTATAGCTATAGAAAATTTCAACTTTACATATTTAGTACAAATCTTTTGGAGATTCCTATCTTATTTGATAAGAATTATGGATTTGTGCTCAGCGAACCTTGTTTAGTTTCCATAGTGTCATGTTTGGGACTCTACCAGAAACTAGGAGGCAGTTGTAAAACCATTTGATATCTCTTTAGCTATTTTTACATGCTTTTTTCCTTCTTTCTCTTTTCTTTCCCCCCTCCTTTCCTTCCTCCTTCCCTCCCTCTATCCATCCTTTCATTTCTTTCTTTCTTCCTCTCTCATGTATATTTTCAAAGTATCTTTGTGTGTGTGTGTAGGTGTGTTTGTATGTGTATGGGTGTATGGGTGTGTGTATTGCGGACAATTGTCTTGGTAGATCAGGACAGTCTTGAACATGCAATTCTTGTACCTCTTCTTATCAAAGTCTGATATTACACAAACATGCCACTAGGTCTGGCTAAAATGCCAGAATTTTAATAATTATGCTTACCTTTTCTCTGCAAATCTAATTATGCTTCTTGAATGAGTCTCAAGTTAATAATATTTAGCAGCTATTAAAAGCAATCACTGTTGGTAATGTTCTTACATTGTTAAAAAGAGCCTGGAGACAAAATAGAATAGAAATATACTCACTTGAATGAAGGTAAATATCATTAACTCTGCATTTCAAACACTATTACATGACTTAAAAATTAAATAGTCTAGGGCTGGAGAGATGACTTAGAGGTTAAGAGCACTGGCTGTTCTTCCAAAGGTCATGAGTTCAATTTCCAGCAACCACATGGTGGCTCACAACCATCTACATTAAGATATAGTGGCCTCTTCTGGCCTGCAGGCATATATATGCAGACAGAACACTGCATACATAATACATAAATAAATAAATATTAAAAAATTAAATAGTCTACCTGGCAACTCTCAGTAAGCTGAGTCAGTCATATCTAAATGAGTTCTAGGCCAGTCTGCATTACATAGTGACTTCTAGGTCATCCAGAGGTGCATAGTAAGATCTTGCTTCAAAAACCAAACCAAAACAAGACAAAATGAACAACAAATTAAAAACAAAAGTAAATGCTTTTATTTCCTCAGATGAGGGGATAAGATGAGAGCTGTTTCCAAGTCTTTATAGCTCACTCTGAATGCTCACTGCTGGTTCAGTTCAGCTATTCTGGCCTAAACTCCTCTCCAACCTGACTGATTCAAACTGGCTTCTCTTGACTTTTATTGACTTCACACTCAATTGCTCTACCTGGTTTCAAACGAACTCTGGAAATATATTTTAATCTTCTGCCTCCTTCTCATTCTCTGGCTCATTCTGTCTTCACCTGTGTCTAGCTTGTTCTCTCTGCAACTTGTCTCTGTAAAACTCTCCCAGTAATCAACCCTTGGTAAAAACCTCTTCTTTCCCTGTGATGCTCTAAGTAGCCTCTCTTTTCTGTCCTGTTCTCATGAGAGTTAGATGTATCTAACCTCTCACTCATTCTGTCAAATCTTTCTCTGATTCATCACTTTGTCTGTCCCTCAATTAGGTGTCACTTTCAAACAAGGGTACTTCCTTCTATAAACTAACCTTACCTTCATTGTTCAGAATTAAAGGTGTGTGCTAAGGTCGTGTCTGCATTCCAGCCAGATGACATAGACCTAGAAGGTCTTTGGATGTCAACCCATGTCAGAGCAGCCATGTTGCTGAATTAAAATTACTCTACAAAAAAAAGGAAGTATGTAAGGGAAATACAAGAGAGCAGAGTATGTCAGTCCATCATATTACCCAACTTATCCTTTGAATGATTAGTAAGTAACATCTAAAACTAAGACTCCAGACACATAATTGTACTCTTTGTAAAAGCCAAATGAAAAATAAAAGATTATTCAAGCTTGTCACTTTCACAGAATAATGAAAGATGGGTAATGGGGAGTTTTACTTGTTTGGTTAAATATATAGATTTAATTTAATTGTTTAACTGATGTAATATAACAATAATTGTATGCAGTAGGAATGAAATGATTCATATAATCTTATCTAAAACAACATGGACATACACTCTCATATGAGGAACCTTTAATGTTTACTATACTTTAGGGACTCTTACAGACATATACATGCACAGAGGACTTTGAATTATGTTAGGTGACAACTGGTCACTGCACTCTGTCATAAACATTTGTTAAATATTTTGCATGTGCCCGAACCTTTGCTCTGATGCTTGGTATTAAGAAAATGAATTGAGAAATGATTAAGAAGTAGTTGTTATGTTTCTTAGTATCAGGGAGTGGTGAATGGGAAGCAAAGAGGTATCTTATACAAATTAAAATGAATAATAAAAATTTCGAGGTAAAGCTATTCCAAGTTTTCTAGGATATCGCCAGACTGATTTCCATAGTGGTGTACAAGCTTGTCCTCCCACCAGCAATGGAGGAGTGTTCCCTTTCTCCACAACCTTGCCAGCACGTGCTATCATTTGAGTTTTTGATCTTAGCCATTCTGACAGACTGGGGCAGGGGACTCTTAGTAGCGACACTCCACTTCAGAGGAGTGGGATTGAAGGGATAGGGGGTAGAGAGTGGGAGGGCAGGACTGGGAGGGGTGGACAGAGAGCACTGTGATGAAGATGTAACCTGAATAAATAAATATTAAAAAATAAAAAAATAAATAAAAATTTTGAGACCAGGTGGTGGAGAGAAGAAAATAGCATGCTCTTGAGAGAAATGAAGCATGTCTCAATGAAAAGGTAAAATTAAAGTATACTTAGGGTTATGGTAGGAACCATAGAAGGAAATGGCCTCCTAGACTGTAGCAGTACTGGGTTTAAATACTCAGGAAAGGAAAAGGCAGGTACTGGTTGCAAAACCTGTGAGACACTATCCTAAGTTTGGAATAGTCACAAGAGGGCTGGATGACAGCATTTGCCCTATTTGCCCTGCTAATGATACACCATTTACTTTGAAAAGGTATTTTCCCCAGTGTGGGCAATAAGTTACAGAATTACTTATAAGATAAAAGTAGCCAATATTTGGGAGACATTCCTGGAAAAAGTTCTGCCAAGTTTGTGTGCCATTAACCAGGGATTTAAGTATATTTAAATTGCTCAAAGCATGAAGATAGTCTCAGTGTAACTACATGTAAAAATTCTCCAACCTTGATGAATTGTATGAATTATAACACATGAAGATAAGAAATAAGTAAAATATGCACATGGCATCTATTTACTTATAATTGGATTTTAGCCATGTAGTACAACATAACTAACTGTCCTACAACCAACACACCAAAAGTCAGGAACATAGACCTTGTTACCTGAGACTGGGACACTTTGCCTTAATGGAGCTGCCATGTAGTCCCCCAGTATAAGAGGAAGCTCTTAGCCCTCATATGGCTGCTGAACTGAGAGGGGCTGATATGTAGGGACACCCACTACTACGGAGTAGGTTATGTGGGAGAGGGGGAGGAGGTCTGGACCGGGAGGGGTGGAGAGAGGGGACTGTGACGGAGATGTAACTTGAAGTAATAAATAAATATTTAAAAATAATAATAATAAATAATAAGTAAATATGTCTGTTGAAGAAATGCAGGGAAGAAATGGTTGGACACATTCAGTTTGAATTGGGAACAGAAGATTAAAGAGACCTGGTGCTTCCAGTGTATGGGCTGCGCTTGCATGCAATAGCAAAGCTTATCTGGGGCAGAGGCGAGGTCTTCTACCCAGTTCAGCTTCAGAAGGAGCTGAGGTTTTCTTTTCATTGTGGCTATGATAAAGGAAATAATTCTTTTTTTGCAGGGAGATAGAACCTAAAGCCTCACTTATGCTGGGCAAATGCTACCTTTGAATTGCATCTCAAGTCCATTTAAATTTTTCTTCTTATTATACTGGGAAGCAGTTCTTTTCAATTTCTGATTACTGCCATCTAGCTAAGAATGGAGAAGCATATTTGAGATTATAACATGGAAACCAGGCATAAACAGTTTTCGCTAATAAAAGCCAAGATGTACTTCATGGAGAACACCTTCTGGATTATGATTTTTGAATAAACAGAACTACTAACTAACACAATAAATGTTAAACTACCTTTTAATTTACTTATTGAATGTGTTGTGGGGTCACGTAGAGATCAGAAGACAACCTGTATGAATTGATTCTCTCCTTCCACCATAGAAGTTTCAGGGATTGAACTGAGAGTTCTATAGACTTGGCAGCAAATGCTTTTACCTACCAAGCCATCTTGTTTGTCCCTGAAAGAAATCTTAACAGTTGAAATAGGGGGCTGGTGTAGATTCAAGCCAGACTTGGTCCCAGTGCTGATAAGGTGAAAGGGACATGAGTTCACGTCGATAACTGAGACTCTGTCTCCAAAAGACAAGTGATTGCCAAGGAAAAACTAGTTTTCTCCAGTGGAGTCTCACTGGGTATATGAACCACCTAAGTGTAGGCTCCATGTTCAGAAGTAGATGGCTAATACAAAATGAAGTCAATGGTATTTTTGAGATTTTCCCCCTCATATTGATTGTTTGGTTTTCTTTTACATTATTGGTTTTTTACTTGTATATCATGGTTCCAGTTTTTGTGTTATTATTGGTTTGGTGTGTGTGTGTGTGTGTGTGTGTGTGTGTGTGTGTGTTTCTTGTGCTTTTTTCTTATTGAATATGGTTATTTGTTACTTTTATTTGCCTGTTTATTTCTAAAGAGAAAAATAAAGAAGCTGTGGAGTTGGATGGGTTGGGAGGTGGGGAGGATCTGGAAGGAGATGGGGGAGGGGAAACAGTGATCATAATATGTTTTATCAAGAAATGTATTTACACTAAAAGATTGCTAAATTATTTGTAAATAATAATCCACATCTAAATATATAATATTGTTTTTATTAAGAAACTTGAATATTAAGTGAGGTTAGGATAATTTTAGGTTCATCTTGACTTTCTCTTGGTCCTTACCAAATTTACTCAACTTTGTTTTCTTTTTTTTCAAATATTTTTATGTAATTTTGGCATCTTGCATCTTTTTTCTAGCTTTCTTATTATCTCTTCAAAATTATTTTTTCAGAGTCACATAAGTAAGCCCATAAGGTAAACTGAAAGATTTTGGGTTAGTTTTAAACCAATAAATAATATCAACTACTTGTAGGTTTGCATCTTTATTGGCTTTAAATGAATTTGGTTAATATAATTTTTTTAATTAATTAAAATGTAATTACATCTTTACTCTTCCCCCCCTCCAATCTTTACCATGCCTTCCCTATTCCTCTCATATTCATGGTCTCTTCTTCTTTAACTCTTCTTGTTACATCTACACATAAATGTGACCTACTGAGTCTTAGTATTGCTTATGTGTATAACTAGCCATTTGGGATTAGATAAACATTTGGGTTGCTCATTTCTGAGGCAGACTAACTCTACCTTTCTCAACAGTTTTTAGTTGTTTCTAGCTCGTCATCTAGGAATGGTACCCAATGAAATTTAATCCATTTCTAGTGTTTACAAAATGACTTTATAATTTAAAAATTGCAATGAGTTCTAGCTACACACTCACATTTGTGAGTACAACCCCACAACCACACTCTCACACAATCCCACAAACGTAGAGATTTAGTAGAAGATTTCAGATGACAAGCTTATAGTTTTCAATACTCTTTTCAATTCAAAGTAGATGAGAACTTTAGTGAAAACATCCAGTAAGAGAACTAACAGTTAAAATTGCTTGAGAATCTGAAATCTTAAAGTATTTATTACATCAGCAGGGAAGTTATCACCCTAGCTCTGGTCTTTCTTTAAATAAACACTCTCCTGAGCCTCAAATAACCAACCAAATTCTTCTTTATTGAACACTTGGTTATACTGGCAACTATTATATAGAACTGACAATGACAAAGCACAAAATAAGTACAATGCAGAAGTGTCTTCCAGATAGTAGTGTGAGAAGCCACTATGCGTAGATGCAGTCAGCACTACATGGTTATAGAACACATTTCCAAAACAGAGCTTTACTCCTGGGTTTTCTACTTTGCTTATTATCTATAGTGTTTTATATACAACACATGCATACATTTGCCTGGCACCCTTAGTTTTCTATCTTGCTCTTGTATACATTCTGAGAAAGCATGCTACTTAGAATCACCTTGTTTCTTTGTCTTCTTATCTCCTCTTCCTTCTGCTCAACTTGTCCCTGATGTTGTTCTTTCTCCCAGCACCATTCTCTTGAAGTGCTCATCATTAGCATAGTTTCTGCTAGGCAGACTTGCCCAAGCCTGCTGCTCTGTGTTTCTGAGCTCTGTCCTTTTTATGTTCACAAAGGACCTGGAATAAAACAACATTGAAACCTGAATGCAACTCTTAAACCCAAATTGTGAAATTAAGCTATGTAAAAACAAAATCTATTATATTTAATATAGTCATTACTTACCAGATTCCTATAATGTGCCAAAAATATAGATACATTATTTATATATAAAGCCATTTTCATTAATTTCTAATGGAATTTCAAAAAAAAAAAAAAAACACTCAAAAAGACTCCAAGTCACTGAAGTGAATTTGCAGAGAAGTTATAAATATTTGCATTTGTTTTGAAGGTTGACCTGTGGTTGAACTTACTCGGTTCATGAGTTTGGGTATTTTTAGCTATTATTTTACATTTCTCCACTGTATTTAATTTCTATCTTATTACTTCTTTTCCTGAAACATTGAATATGCCATTCAGAGCCTTATATTTGGCAGTTTAATTTTCTTTTTTAATTTGTTTTATTACTGTTAATGAATTATATAGTTGTGTTTTGCCCTGAAATGTCTACTGCACCCATATTCTCTCCCTTACTACCAAGGTCAAATCCCTAGGTCATGTCCATGCTTCTTTGGGAACATAAGTGGTAATACTTGGTTTATTATTTGTCTTAGTTATTTTTCTATTGCTGTGAAGAGAGACCATGGCCACTGCAACTTATAGAAGAAAGAGTTTATTAGGGCTTACAGTTCCAGAAGGAGAGTCCATGTGCATCATGCAGGAAGCATGGCAGCAGCAGGCAGGTGTGGGCCTGGGGCAGTAACTTAGAAGGCATATCTGACACATGAACATGAGTCAGAGAAACAGTGAATTGGATATGGTTTAGGTATTTTAAACCTCAAATACTAACCCCAATGACACACCTCCTCCAGCAAGACCATACTTCTTAATCCTACTCAAACAGTCACACCTAGTGTGAACCAAACATTTGAATATATGAACCTAAGGGACCCATTCAAACCATCACACTATTTGGCAGCGATTCTTTAATTTCGTTCCTGAAGGAATTTTACAATAGTGCTGTTTTGTCAATTCTTCATAGCTCTTCTCATTCATCCACATTTCATTTACCTGTTGAATACAGATAGCAGTGTTTGAGTCAGATGTGGGCTGAGTTCAAGAAGTGTCAATAGTAGAGCACCTAGGTTAAAATGCATGATTCCAGAATTGGTTTCCTGCTAAAAATTCTTATCTGTGTTATCGGTGATTCTATGAAAGATTTTAAACTAAAATTACTGTCTACATTCCATAAGTTGAAGCTTAAAATTTCTAAACTTTGTCTTCCCAACACTACTTTGAATTTTAATGAAATTATTTTTCTATCCAAACCATAAAGTTTTTTCTTGCAAACATTACAAATTCTACACATATGTATGCTGTCTGGATTTCTACAACATTTCATTTCTAAAATTGTTTTACTTACCCATCTGTAACAGCTGAGGACTCCATCTTAGAGGTCTCAGGCTAGCACTATAAGCCATCTGAGGCTGTTAAAACAGCAACACCACAATACCCTGGAATTCCAGAAACGCAAAGGACTTGGATGGTCTCTCACTTTCAAATATACACATCACCAAGAACACATTGTGGCCATTTGCCTAAAGCTACCTTCCCTGATTTAGCTGGGCCACAGTCTCAAGTCCAACTAAGGAGACTGTGCTCAGCTGCAGCTTAAATAAAATTCAGCAGATTGAAATCTTGACAGGATTAAGATGATCATTCCCAGTGGTACTGAACAGATCTCTGTATGCTCTCTGTAACACATCTATGGTTATTACCTTCCTTCAGGAAGAGACAGTCAGTAATCTCAATTCTTTTGTTATTTTTCCAACTCTCACTCCTTCCATTCCTGAAATGCCTGTCAAAGAGCCTAGCAAATAGGTTAGATAAAAGTATTTGTTAAACTGGATAAAAAGAAAAATGCTAAATGTATTCAAGCCATGTCTATGTCAATGTATAAGACATAAGTGGAGGAAATATTTGCATTGAGAGGCAGAAAATGGGGGTTCTTGTCTCCTTGCTTTGGCTTTGATCATGCAGGTTATCTTCTTTGAATTTTATTTTCCCTATCTCAGATAAAAATGAGGCCATCTCATCTGAAATTATAAAATGCTCTTATTACATAGAAAATTAACAGTTGCATAAGAAATGGTCAACTACTTAGAGGCATGACCTAATTGTTTGACCAAATGCCCAAGAAGATAGTTGTGCATATGCAGTAAAGAATGCAAGCTAATGCACAAAGCGTTTTAGAAGGTAAATGTACTTAAGGTAGATTATTGGTCTTATAAACCTCAATCAAGTTAATTCTTATCAACATAGCATGATACAAATGTATGATCCAGAACCTGAATTACTTTTTCTGAAGAGCCCAATGGGGTTTCTACAGACACCATATGTTTCGTTCAGTTTTTTTGAGATATTTTAGGCAAGAAAATGGAAAGTATACCAAGCACATTGATTTTTCAGTATCTTTGCTATACAGTTGATTTTTTTTTCTTTTAAAAAGGAATAAGAACAAGAGGAAAGGGAGAAAATCTGACTGAGAGCAGATACACATTGCCTTGTTCATCAGATTTTGCTTGCTGGAACATTCCACTCATTGCTCTTTGTTTTTCAATCAAATCACTTTCTTCCTAGAAAAACTTGAGCCATTGGCTCTGAGACAGGGACATTTCTCCAGAGAAGCTAACATAAAACCTAATCTTTTGCTGAAGGCTGGTTTTGATTTCACCTCACATTAGTGATCTTCTTATCCCCTTCACCACATTTTCCTTGTACTTCTAGTTAATGCAGTTCCATAAATCACTCTTCCACAAAGCCTAAGGAAGAGAGGGAAGTTATGTCTGCTGAACAGACCTCTCCTGATAAATAGTAACTCTTGATAACAAGAATCTATTAAGTTCCCTTGCATGCTTTTGATTTTTTTGTGTTCTTTTTCTAATATCATTCAACCTGTGGGCCCTGGGAGAAAGCCAGTACTTTACAATCCTTCAGTAATGGGAACAAGAAAGGCCCGTAAGTTTCTTGAGGAAAAAAGTTATGATAATTTAAAGGCTTAATTCAAACAAAAAAGGCAGATGTGAGAGTTCTTTTTTGATGAAGGGTATTATTAAGCAAATATGTATATATACATATTTGCTTAATAATACCCATATATATTTGCTTAATAATACTGTTAATACACACACACACACACACACACACACACACACACACACACACACACATACAAACATATATCCCTTAGACTTGAAACCATTCAAAAGTAGTTTCTTTTGCCAGATTCATTTCTCAAATTTTTGTGGGATTGCACAAATCTTCCCTGGAAATACTAGTGAAAGTTTTATAAGGATTTTCATTTATTCTTTTAATAATAAAAGCCAACACATTATTCTAAGGCTAGTCCTAACTGACAACAAAGTGATCACATGTGACAATTGCTAACCCTACATTGTTTTAAGTAATGCCGTGAGCAAGAAAATTGCATTCAGTTGTTAAGGTGGAACTTGAAGCATGGTAGAATAGTTTGAGCTATGGCTTCTGAGCCTGACTCTGCTTGTCACAAATCTTTTGGTGGCCATCAACTAAAAGATGCTCCCAACATCGCTTCTCTAAGTTTTAGTTCTCCGTTATGAAGTTCGACATGGTGTTTAGCACATGTGACAGATTTGAGGATTCAGCAGGGCTTCTAGCCATCCTTGTCCAGTTGTTGGTAGTGGTGCTGAGGAGCTGGTGATCCTTCACGTTCCGTGCCCAAATGGCATTAGCTCATTTGATATTCTCTACCTCAGTTTCTTTGCTTCATGCTAATGGACTTGTGTTTGATTTATTTTCAGTTTATATATTACTTTGTAAGTCTCCTACAATTGTAATAAGCCCTTCCTCTAAAGGTAGTCTAAATAAACAGTATTTTTTTCACATTTTCATGTGTTTTGATAAGGCAAAACCTAGTTTTCAATATTATTACATGGTTTCATATTTACACTGAAGCTTTTATTACTCCAAATAGAATGCTGTTATAATTCAATTTGTTTATGAGATTTTTTTCTTATTCTTTTCCTACTATTTATTTGTTTTTTGCTTTTGTTTTGTTTTGAGACAGGGTTTCTCTGCATAGCCTTAGCTGTTCTAGACTCACTTTGTAGACCAGGCTAACCTCAAACTCACAGAGAATGAACTGCCTCTGCCTCACAAGTACTAGGATTAAAGGTGTTCATCACCATGCTTGGAGAGCTACTTTTTTTTCATGTTTTCAGCATTGTAGTATTCTGTGTCAGGTACCCGTGTTTAGCTGTATTATTTAAATTTTTTATTTATAATATGTAATTAAGAAAAATTAATAATAGATTTCTGGCAAAAAGTAAGTACACCTGTTGAACTCACAAAAATATATTTATACATAGTGAAATTCACTTTAAGTTCATTTTGGAAGATGCTTTAGATAAGATATGTATGTTACAGCCTATTTCGAATAATGATTAAAAAGTTTGTAGGAATTAAAATATAAATATATGCAACATTTTCCTTTCCGTCTTTTCTCCCTCCGACCCCTCCAATGTACCTTCTACCCTCATTTGCTCTCTCTCAAAAAAAGCCTTTCTTTCTTTTTCTTCAGTATTTTTATACCATAGTATTTCACAATTTAATCCATCATCATGAATTCCCAAGGCATGGCTTTTTTTTAAAAATGGTTTCACAGTTTTTGTTTGCAGAATATTATAATACCTTAAGGCTGTTCAATATAATTAAGTATTAAACCAAAAGGATCCATTTCTTGTAATTGTGGATGAGAAAGTTGCGGATGCCTGCTTGATTTAATCTCATGTGACACTTCTCTTAACCGAACATTTATTTTCAATAATCTAACATTCTGTAAAACCTTGTCCTTCCATTTGGAATCATCTCTATATCAGTTGCATTTGTATACAGAGTTCATTTTCACATGAAAGTTCTTACCCACTGACCCTATGGATTGCAGTTCAGTTTCACAAAGAGCAGTATTTGGCTTCTCTGTATTTGAGGGGCATTTACTAAACAAAAATTTACAGACTTACAATCCCACATTTTTCTAAACCACTAAACCTCTCTTTTCATATCAGATTTCTCAACTAGAATGTTGTGAAATAGCTGGTCCATTCAAAGCCTTTCCAAACATTGAACTGTAGTTCTACATTGAACAAGAGAAGGAATATATGGTTTTTCTAAAGTAAAATTTCATAAAAACATTTTGAAGTCTCAGTGTCCTTAAATATTAAAGCTAACTAGGAATTGCTAATTTGTATGCAAGAGCAATTATTAATACTTTTAATAATGGAATATTCTGTTTTTGTATGGAATGCTGTTAAAATGTATCATTCCATTTCACATCTCAACTCAGTATATATTAAATCACTTTTCCAATCTTACATTTAAAAAAAAGTGTTACATTAGAGTTACCCTATTTAGGACATAATAACAGATATTCAATTAAATATGAATTTAAGATGAACAAAAGGTAATTATTTTGAGTATTTTTGTATAATTATGACATAAAGAGTATTAGTATTTGTTTATCTGAAATTAGCACATATCTGAATGCCCTGTATTTTGTCAGGCAGGTCTACACTAGTCTGATGAGTACACACTGATAAGATTAATGCAAGTAATAAAAAGAGCTTAAAATCTTCAAGTTATTTGGTATGAGAACTGAATAAAGCCTTATGAATAGGCTTAATATACTGAATATTTTAATGCAAATATAATTTGAAATAATGAGAAATAATATATAAGCTAGAATAGTATCCAATGTCTACATGGCATAAAATACAATGATGAGTATTCATAGTGAGTGGAATAATGGTTTCTCAAAGATTTTAATCATCTGAATCTGTGAACATATTGCAGCATCTGGTAAAGGAGACTTGAGGTAAAGGATGAAATCTGGGTTATTTATCCACCATTGATGAGAATACAGGAACATATTGTTGGTTTGTCTCAGTGGGTCCAATGTAGCAATAAGAAAATTGAAATGTGGAAGAGGCAGACAGAAGGTAGTGCCACAAAGGCAATCCTAAGAACTTGACTATAGGACACTTTGTGAGTATTGAAGCTGGAGTTTAAACTCTTGCTGGTTGTTTGGACAGAAGTCTCAAAATTTCAGGCTGTTTGAACAGTATTATGATGCTTCACGGTAACCAATCACCATAGCGTTGTTGAGTTGGGCTAATACAACCCACCACATTGAAATGCACCTTCTCCCATCTTTGATGACACCAAATAGCTTATTGGCATCCCATTTGCCAGTCAATGGAGAAGTGAAAACTGATGTACAGCAACTTGAGCATTGACTACACTGCCTGAAGATATTAATTTTCTAGATACTGAGCTTTAGAAGGGTCGGGATACAGCTTGGTCTCCATGCCTCCTGTGCTCAACATAATACTTGGCACAAAGTTTGTAGGAAATTTTTTGGAAGAACCAAAGTAAGTTAATAAATGAAGAATGCTGGCTTTGTTTTCTCCACATTGTGATTTTTTAATTTTGTTTTGAGCCTAAAATATGAAATTATATACTTGAAAAGTCAAAGCAAACTCTTTCTCTCTCTAAACATTTATACTTTATAAAGAAAGCAACCAGATGTTTTATGTCATATACCCCTAAGTGTGTCCAAGTTGGCTTCAGTATTAATATGTAGTTTGTTGGAAAATTAATGAGGATAAATACTTCTATTTCCCCTACTGTTATTACCCAAAATCTTAATGTTCCTATGTTTTAGCTTTGGTTCATAACCAGAAAAATTAAGTTGTACCTGAGTTACTATCCATTTAAAGATGAAAGTAGAGAGGGGAGGGGAGGTAATGACTGTGGAAGTGAGTAGGCTGTGAGAAGGTAGAAAGCTAAGTAACTTGGAGTGTTTCAGAAGCAGCAGACACCATGCAGACATGACACGTCCCTGCTCAGTCTAGGGCACGACCATAGAAACATATTACTCTGAGATGCACCATCAAGTTTGTGTGCACCCTGAGGAGAGTCCCTCTGAATTCCTGGTTTGGGCAATACCATCACTAAGAGGAAGCAAGGGAAGGGGGCCAGTTGTGCAAATAAGAGTTATGACTTTTGGCTTTTATTATTTGCATCAGTCTTTGAAACACATGTGACTATAGGCTGTTGTTGTGTCTGCACAGCTTGGCATTGAGTTTCTTAACATAGAAAGTTACTCAAAGATTTCAGTAAGTGACCATTTGTTCAAACAGTATGATTATACTGTGGTAAGCATAGAATTTAATACCTCTGAGTTCTAGAAATAGTTTCCATGACTCTTATTTTAATATGTGAGCCTTATTTCTTTACTAGAAGACTTGAGTGTGTAGAATCACACTAATGTTTTCAAGCTTACAATGATGACAGAAAGAATAATTTTGTTGACTGAGTAACAAAAGAATCCAGAGAATTGGTGATTACAGAAAAACTCCAGGAACCTCATAAATGACATTGTGAAACAGAGTGTCAGAGTAGCATTGTCATTTGGCATTTTTAAAATTTTGGTCTTTGAGAATAATGAGTACATCTTAAAATCTTCACTTAACAGACATTAAGGTAAATTTTGGGTTCACTTAGAGACGATGTGATGTATTTTCTTGCCTAAGACATAGAAACAACACCAGTTCCTGCCTCTGTCTCCTGCCTTTGGGCTGCTTCTTTCTGTGTGTTATGAGATATCTTAGAGTGGAAGGAACTAAAGTATATGGGCTTCAGAGATGTGTATTACAGCCCTGTTCCCACACTTTCCAATCAAGTTCTAATGCAATTTTGATGATCACTGTTCAAGTATTCTCTTTCTTTAAACTTGTACTTTAGGAGTAGTAGAAGCAGCATGGAAAGGCCATGAGGCTGTCATCCCTATGTTTCAACTGAAGACTATGGTGTTTGCAAATCTGTCTAATAAGATTTGGGCATCAGACAGAGCCATAACCTATGATTTGGAGCAGATACCAGATGATTAATCTCTACTTACTGGGAATATGAATGCACACAGGGAGTTCACTAATTGAGACCACGTATTAAGTGTGTGGCCCAGGATAGCATACAATAATTCATTAGTCATGTTCTATTGGCAGTGAATATGAGGTTCCCTTTGGGACACTGTGATGAGTAGGGACACCTGGCCAAAGTAGCCATCTACACAGAAGAGTTAAATGAGTGGCAGCTTCAGATACTAGTTGAGTAGCATATCTCTTTTGTTTTGTTTTCTTAGAAGAATATTTTTGTTCATTGATTTTTATGTTTATATATATGTGAGTGTTTATCCATGTATATATCCATATATATGGATATATACACACATATATATGTATATGCATATACATTTATACATATACATATATATGTGTGTGTATGTATGTATGTATGTATATATATATATATATATATATATGGTGCATGTGATGCCCGTGGAGGCTAGAAGGAGTCGGGTCTTTGAAGTGAGTGATGAGGACTGACTCTAGGTGCTCTGCACGAGCAGCAAATGCTCTTAACCTCAGAGTCATTCCTCCAGCCCTACATATTCAATGAAAGAAACAATTAAATTTGTATTAACTGTGACATAAAACACAAAAACATACACATTAGTGGGGTACCTAGGATTTTTCAGTACATACATACACTCTGTATTCAGGCTAAACATACTATTCTCTCCAAACACTTCTTATTTCCTGGTGTTGGAGGCATTCTAAGCTTTTCTTTTGAGGGGCACAGCACACCATCACTGTTGCACCCCTTTCTTGCCATATCACCCCAGAACTTCTTGCTGAGGTGTAATGGAAATTTAGTGCCCATTTGTCAACCTTCCCCTCCTACTTTTTTAGCCTCTGGTAACCAGCATTGTTCTGTTTGTTTCTCTGAGGACAACTTCTTGTGTTGTGCAGATGAATGAGCTTATGCACCACATGCTTTGACTTGCTTGTGAGATTAGTGTAAGTCCTTAACTTATTCCTGGTAGACGTATAGTGGCTTGAAGATCACAATGGTCCATTCTCTTCCTCTCTGCTTTGTGAGATGAGAGTTGTCTTTTTAAATCCTCCAATACTTGTTAATAGTCCATAGGAAGAAAATCCCTTTTAAACATTTTTATTTCCAGTAAAATTTTTATTTTTTTATTTTGTTTTTTGTTTTTTGTTTTAAATTTTTTCCTTTATTTTTTATTTCTTCAAGTTACATCTCGATCGCAGTCCCCTCCCTATTCCCCCTCCACTCCCACCCTCCCACCCTCAAACCCCCATCCTCTTCTCTTTTTTTTTTCTTTTAAGTTTAAGGTATATCTTATTTCCCCCTACAGTTTCCCCTTTCAGTCCAACAAATGGCTCCTTCTCTTATAATAACAAATACAATACAGTACAACAGAGGTAATTAGGCCACAGTTATGAGGGTTATATGGCTTAACGTACATTCCCAATGACCAGTCCATATGTATTTGGTACCTGACTTTAACATTCTACTATCTAAACATCTCCATGAGTTTAAAGGTCTATATCTGACTCAACATTCATACTAACTTGCAACACAATTTTAAAAGTATCTTCTTAGATCTATAACACTCTCTTGACTTCTAAACAACTCAAAATTTAATTATGAGACTCTAGCTATCTGTTCTTCAACCACCTCAGAGACCTGAGAGGGATAAATATATCTGACTTTATAGGAAGCACAGGGCCTGCAGCTTCCCAAACTAGGAAATGACATACCAGTGGCTGCCTGGACAGTTCCCATTTTCTCTTCATACATTACAGCATTGATCTTCAGTCACTTGGCCCTGCTTCTCTGACAGACATTGATTGTAGAGCAGGGGTTATGAAGGACTTACCTACCCTGTCTTGGCAGAGCTAGGCTGTCGACTTACCTGCTTCCAGATTTTGTCCTTTTTGGACAGCATTCTGTCTACAGTTGGAGCAAGGGGCTTTTCCTACCAAGAGATAGGCTTGCGACTAATTCAATCATCTCCCACTGGAGATTCTTTGATGCTCATCTTCTACTTGGAGGAGAATAAGGGGTGCTGTCAGGAGTTGATATGTCTTGATATAAAAAAATCTAAAGTTACGAAAACATCTTTGAATGCCATATTCTGCAGATCTCTTGAGGTTTTTGAAGAGGCCCTATTTATCTCTTATATTAGGGTAAGCAGATGTTGCTTGTCTCTTAGCAGGTTTATTTCTTATTAGCTTAGCAAGTAACTATAATAGGCTGTCATAGTACCTAACAGAATGACCGGTTTGCATAACCATTAGTTTGCATTTCTTAATTACCCTAAACAGTTTATGACAATTAGTAGTAAAAGGCTGAAACATCACATTTCATTTTTTTTTCTTTACCTCCTAACCCTTCCATCCCATTTCTCTGGGGTGGGGTGTCCTTATATAACAGTCCCTCATCTCAGTTGAGAGGTCGTATGAGGGCCAAGAGCCTCTTCATTCATTGGGGATCTACGAAGTAGTACCATCAGTGAAAAGTATCTCGTTACTCGGGAGAGAGAACTACTAAAAAAACAAACCAATAAGCATACAATAGATAAAAAAGACTAAAAAATAGAAAAAAAATATAACTAATAAATAAAAAATAAAAATAAGAAATCTATGTCCAAGTTCCCTTTGGTGTGTTAGTTGTAGTATTGATACCTTCTACTATATAGCTAAAATCCTACTATAAGTGAATGGATGCCATATGTGTCCTTCTGAGTCTGGGTTAGTTCACTCAAGATGAGCTTTTCTAGTTCCATCCATTTGGCTGAAAATTGCATAATTTCATTGTTCCTGATAGCTGAATAATATTCCATTGTGTAGATGTACCAGTTTTTTAACCCATTCTTCGGTTGAGCGACATCTGGGTTGTTTCCAGTTTCTAGCTATTACAAATAAGGCTGCAATAAACATAGATGAGGAAACTTCCTTATGATTCCGTGAAGAGGCATTTGGGTGTATACCCAGAGTGGTATGGCTGGGTCCTGAGGCAGAGCTATACCAAGTTTTTTAAGATATCGCCAGACTGACCTCCATAGTGGTTGCACAAGCCTGCATTCCCACCAGCAATGGAGTAGGGTACCCCTTTCTCCACACCCTCGCCAGCATGTGCTGTCAATTGAGTTTTTGATCTTAGCCCTCTGACAAGTGTGAGATGGAATCTCAGAGTCATCTTGAGTTGGATTTCTCTGATGATTAAGGATGTTGAGCATTTCTTCAAGTGTCTCTCAGCCATTAGGGATTCCTCCTTTGTGAATTCTCTATTTAACTCTGTCCCCCATTTTTTGATTGGATTATTTGGTTTCTTGGCATTTAATTTCTTGAGTTCTTTGTAGATTTTGGATATTAGCCCTCTGTCAGATGTGGGGTTGGTGAAGATTTTCTCCCAGTCTGTAGGCTGCCATTTTGTTCAAATGACAGTGTCCTTTGCCTTACAGAAGCTTTTCAGTTTCATAAGGTCCCACTTATTGATTGTTGATCTTAAGTCCTGAGCTGTTGGTGTTCTGTTCAGGAAGTTGTCACCTGTGCCAGTTAGTTCGAGGGTTTCTCCCACTTTATCTTCTAGTAGATTTAGCGTGACCAGCCTTATGTTAAGGTCTTTGATCCACTTGGACTTAAGTTTTGTACAAGGTGATAAGTATGGGTCTAACTTCATTCTTTTACAAATGGACATCCAGTTGGACCAACACCATTTGTTGAAGATGCTGTCCTTCTTCCATTGTGCCGTTTTGGCTTCTTTGTCAAAAATTAGGTGGCCATAAGTGTGTGGGTCTATTTCTGGATCTTCAATTCGATTCCATTGATCTACTGGTCTGTTTCTATACCAATGCCATGCTGTTTTTACAACTATTGCTCTGTAGTACAGCTTGAAATCTGGGATGGTAATACCTCCAGATGTTTTTTTATTGTACAGGATTGATTTAGCTCTTCTGGGCTTTTTATTGTTCCATATGAAATTGAGGCTAGCTCTTTCCAAGTCTATAAAAAATTGTGTTGGTATTTTGATAAGAATTTCATTGAATCTATATATTGCTTTTGGTAGGATGGCCATTTTTATTATGTTGATCCTACCTATCCATGAGCATGGAAGATCTTTCCATCTTCTAAAGGCCTCTTCCATTTCTTTCTTCAAGGGCTTGAAGTTCTTGTTGTACAGGTCCTTTACTTGCTTGGTTAGAGTTACCCCCAGGTATTTTATGTTGTTTGTGGCTATTGTGAAGGGGGTTGTTTCCCTTATTTCTTCCTCAGCCCATTTGTTTGTTGTATAAAGAAGGGCTTCTGATTTTTTTGAATTAATTTTGTATCCAGCCACTTTGCTGAAGGTGCTTATCAGCTGTAAGAGTTCTCTGGTGAAATTTTTGGGGTTGCTTATGTATACTATCATATCATCTGCAAATAGGGATAATTTGACTTCTTTGTTTCCGATGTTTATCCCCTTGATCTCCTTTAGTTGTCTTATTGCTCTAGCAAGAACTTCAAGTACTATATTGAAGAGATATGGTGAAAGTGTACATCCTTGTCTTGTCCCTAAGTTTAGAGGAAATGCTTCAAGTTTCTCTCCATTTATTTTGATGTTGGCCACTGGCCTGCTGTATATTGCCTTTATTATTTCTAGGTATGGTCATTGTATGCCCGTTCTCTCCAGAACTTTTAGCATGAATGGGTGTTGGATTTTGTCAAATGCTTTTTCTGCATCTAGCGAGATTATCATGTGGTTTTTTTCTTTCATCTTGTTTATATGGTGAATGACGTTGATAGACTTTCATATGTTGAAACATCCCTGCATCCCTGGGATGAATCCTACTTGATCATGGTGTATGACACTTTTGATGTGTTCTTGAATTCGGTTTGCTAGTATTTTATTAAGTATTTTTGCATCTATGTTCATGAGGGAGAGTGGTCTGAAGTTCTCTTTCTTTGTTGGGTATTTGTGTGGTTTAGGAATCAGGGTGATTGTGGCCTTGTAGAATGAGTTTGGCAATGTTCTTTCAGATTCTATTTTGTGAAAGAGTTTGAAAAGTATTGGTGTTAGCTCCTCTTTGAAGGTCCGGTAGAATTCCGTGCTAAAGCCATCTGGCCCTGGGCTTTTTTTGGTTGGGAGATTTTTAATGACTATTTCTATTTCCTTAGGGGTCATCGGGCTGTTTAATCTGTTTATCTGATCTTGATTTAGCTTCAGTAGGTGGAATCTATCAAGAAAATTGTCCATTTCACTTAAGTTTTCAAATTTGGTGGAGTATAGATTTTTAAAGTAGGATCCAAATATTCTCTGGATTTCCTCAATGTCTGTTGTTATTTCTCCCTTTTCATTCAGTCCCGCCTCCCAGGTGGGGACCTAATTAATTCAGGTGGCGGAGCTGTTTACAAGTAAGCTCTGATTCCCAGCCAGAAGGGCCTGTACTAGTACATAAGACCGATATACCGATATACCACTGTTTCAAGTATCTCACAGTTTTCCTGGGGTTGGTTCCTGTAGCAGGTAAGTCTGCAGTTCAGCTGAAGTAGCCTTGCTGCTCCTGTGGCTTGGAACCTGGCCAGTGATGTCACAGATTGTGATCTGTGGTCTAAAGGCACTTTGCAGGGGATCTCCCGCTCACTTCCAAGGGTCGCAACCTTTGGCTAGATAATTGGATCGGATTGTCTGTGTGAGACCTGGAAGTGCCCAGCAGGGTGGGGATTATCTCTGCGTGGTTTCTGAATATGCCGGCTGGGTATTAGGTTGGAACTTACCGGGGATTTCTCCTTTTGGGGGGATGGGTTATCCCGATTCCCAGGTCCAGAGGCTTCCTAGCGTGTCCGAGATTTGGAAGGGGCGTCCTGCCCAGGCATCTTCTGTGGTCCCTGTGTAGCTGGGTGAGATTTAGAAGGGGTCGTGACCTTTTTACAGCGTCCTGGAACACTTGCCGCCTTGTGATTGTTGACCCCAAAATCAAAATACGTCAGCGCCGGCCGCCGCCATCTTGGATCCCCCCTTATTTTTATTATTATCTTGCTATATTTAGTTTCTGTACTACATTCATCTTCTTAATGTGCCTAGCTTGTAATTGATTTCACAAATTAATTTGGATTTTATTCATCTCCCCTATGTTTAATTTAAATTAATTACAAGTCCATCAGAAATTCTCTGAACAAATATATATTCTCAGAGTCTCATAAAATAATGTAATACTATTCTCAAGGATATATGTTTCTGTTATAATAAACCACAGTTCATAAATCATAATCTTATCATATGATGTCACCTATGTCATCAATTGTTCTTTTCAAACCCCTTTTATCTCAAAGCATTAATTTTCCTTTCCCTGTTTTCAGCATTCTAATATGAAATCTCGTCCTTTTTTGCAGCCACCATTTGTTCCTTTGTCCCATAAAATAATTAGGAAACAGTTACAATGAGAGAATATAAGTTTTAGCCTTTGTACATAGTTATACTTGGTCAGTTCTTTATAGGAACTGGTTCTTGCAAGCATAGTTACTACCTCATATAGTTTAACAGTGCTTCCATGTTTATACATATTTATGTAATTCTAGAGTTATAAGATTTCATTAAATGATTTTTATATTTGCTACCTATTCCTCATACATACGGTAGATCATTTGAGAGGCAATCAATATGACTTAACCAATTTACCTTATCTCTAGAGAGGTAAGGTAAATTCTAGTAAAAGATTGTATTTATTAATTATGAATCAGAAAAGTCTTAACAGATTGATAACTGTTATTGGACTATTGAAGTAAAAATCTGTCTACTTCAGAAGTTTCTAAATATATAACTAAAATATTAAGATGGATTTCTTCAATTTATAGTGGCTATGCCTTCAATATTCGTATAGTCAAATACTTATGCTGAAATTTATTTGTGAATTTAATAACCTTGAGAGGTGGGGTAATGGGTGCCTTTAAGTTATGGAGGCTCTTTATTCCTGAATGAATGCCATTTTGTAATGAGCTTTTATGAATAGACTCACTATTTTTAGCTTTGTGAAATGGGATGCTTGTAAGATGCATTCATTTGATTTTTGGCTATTCAACCTTTGGAATTGTGAAAAATACTTGTGTTCTCTATACATTACTCAGTATATGTGACTGTGGAGTAAGGAGTTACAAAGATTTAAAACATATAATTTAGTCCATAAGCTACATCTTGAAGTGTGTTTTTCCCCTCGATTATAATGAATACATACGCTAATGAACTCGTTATGCTGCCATTCTGTCTTTCTGATGTTCAAGCACCTTTTAGCATCAACATACATAAAACAATGAGAGCCTATTACTCTTAAAGATGAAAAGAAGTCCAGACACAGAGAAGATATTTTGATTGACAGAAAAGGAGTTCTGATAGAACAAACTGACATTGAAGAAAATGCTGGGGAGACATAGTTAGAGTGTAGTAGTGTTGAGGATGAAATGGTGAGGTTTATATTCATTCATTTACATTTCCTGAAAGGAAAAAAGAAATTCCAAGAAGAAAGAACTCCTAGTACATGCAGAAGCTTTTCTTGACTTAGCACATGATTTTGACCTTGGTTCAGGAGTATAGTAGCTTGATACAAATTCACAAAAAAGAGAGGGACCCAGGGATCTAGAACAACAACCCTCCTATCTAGAGAAAGTGTCCAGTGTCTATTGTTTGTATTTCAGTAATTTGAAGAACTTTCTGAATTGAAAGTAGCATTGGTTACAGTTATGTAAATAACAATTTTAATTGCTGAAGAGGAAATAATATGTTAAAATGAACAATTATTAATTTTTAGGGGTAGACATTATTATAGTAGTGTACTAAATATATTGATCTAATTAATCGCCATTCAACACCATGAAACATGTACTGTGTTTATTAGATTTGATAGATGAAATAGGGAAAGTTATTTATCTATAGACAGGAGAAGTGACTTGCATGAAGACACAGAAACAGGAGACTGTTAGGTCTGGAGTTTGAAGCTATGCCCCTAGCTTCAGAATTAATGTCATTATCATAGAAAACATTGCCCTTAGGCAAAATATGTGGGCTAAGAAGATAAAGGGAAACTTATTTTGTTCTAGGTAACTTAGAGAAACCTTCATAAGATTAGATTAGCTTTCTCTTCTTGTACTTCTGTGACATCCATGTTTGCCATACCTATAAAATTTACTACATTTTTATATTTTATGTATAAATTTGCATCAATGTCATCACGACTAGACTGTCTTCATTAAAGTGAGGAGTTATTTCCTTATATATTCTCTTGTGTAGCAGAGGCCCCACAGGTACACACTCAAGGACATTTATTGACTGGATACATGCTTGTAATCCTAGGACTTGCAAGGCAGAGGCAGAAAATTTACAATTCTAGACCAGCCTGTACTACCCAGTGAATCATGTCTCTAGAAACCAAACCAAACAAAATTCTTAAAGAAATTACTGACACTTTAAACAATGAGTATGATTTTTACAGAAGGAAAACACTTTTTTTAGAAAGTTGGCCCCTTATGGAAACATATGGAGAATGTAGTAGATGTGATATTTATGTGCCTAAGTTAAGGATATTGCAATCAACACACTTGAAAGAAACATCATAAGGAGGGGTTGGGACTCTTTAAGTGTCTAGTTATTGATGAAATAAGCAGCCTTATTTGTGATAGCTAGAAACTGGAAACAACCCAGATGTCCCTCAACTGAAAAATGAATTAACAAAATTGTGCTACATCTACACAATGGAATACTACTTAGCTATCAGAAACAATGAAATTATGCAATTTGCAGCCAAATGGATAGAACTAGAGAAGCTCATCCTGAGTGAGCTAACCCAGTTTCAGAAGGATGCACATGGCATCTATTCACTTTTAGTCGGATTTTAGCTATATAGTATAGGATATTGATACTACAACTAACACACCAAAGGGAACATGGACATAGACTTTTTCTTTTTCTCCCTGTCAATGAGACACTTTTCCCTAGTGGTGCTGCCTTGTAGGCCCCCAGTTTATGAGGAGGCTCTTGGCCCTCATATGACTACTGAACTGGGGCGGGGGACTGTTATGTAGGGACACTCCACTCGAGAGGAGTGGGATGGAAAGGTTAGGGGGTAGAGGGTGGGAGGGAGGAAATGGGAGGGGTGGAAAGAGGACACTGTGATGGAGATGTAACCTGAAGTAATAAATAAATAATATACAGAATGTATTCACAGTGGAGTGTTATATAGCCTTACTAAATGAGGAGGTCTGCCATTTGTATCAACATGAGAATAAATGAAATAGCATAGGCACAAAAATAACATACTACATGATTTCACTCACTTATGTAATCTAAGTTAGGCAAACTCATAGAAACAGTGTAGACTAGCAGTTCTCAACATATGTCATGACCCTTTTGGGGCTTGAACAACCTTTTCACAGGGGTCACATATCAGATATCCTGCATATCAAATATTTACATTATGATTCATAAGAGTAACAAAATTACAGTTATGAAGTAGCAACAAAAATAATTTTATGGTTAGGGTCACCACAACATGAGGAACTGTATTAAAGCCTTGTAGTGTTAGGAAGGTTGAGAACTATTTGTGTAGATGGATGCTGGGCAGAAATTGAAAGCAGGAGAAAAGGCAAAACTAGGCAAAAAGTACAAAGTTTCACTAATACATGATAGCTTATTAACAGTGTGGTGACTGTCCTTGACTGATGTACTGTATTCTTGAAATTTAGTATGCCCCCACCATTAAATAAAAAGAGAAAATAGTTACTATGTGATATATATATATATATATATATATATATATATATATATATATCATTAGCTTAGTCACAGTGTCATTTCATAATGTATATGGACATTAAGACCTGACCCCCAAACTATATAGTTTAGAACAGATAGATGATGTTTGTTTTTCTTTTTTTAATTAATTAAGTTTATTTATTTATTCATTTGATATCCCAATATAGCCCCCTCTCTCCTCTCCTCTGGGTCCCACCCTCCTACCTCTTTCCTCTTACCCACCTCCCATTCTCAGGAAAAGTGTGCCACCCCTACCCCGTATCATCCCACCACAGAACATGGAGTCTCATTAGGACTGAGCACATCCTCTTCCCTTGAATCTATGCACCACAGCCACATCAGGGGGAAGAGGTCAAAAAGCAGGCATCAGAATAAATGTTGGAAACAGCCCCTGTTCCACTTGTCAGTGGATCCACATGATGAACAAACTGCCTATTGGTTACATATACATAGGGGAGTCTACGTCCAGCCATGCATGCTCTTTGGTGTTCCAGTCTCTGTGAGCCACATAGGGCTAGGTTAGTTGTTGCTGTGGTATTCGTGTAGAATTCTTGTCCCCTATGGGTCTTTTTATCCTTCCTCCCATTCTTCCATAAGATATCCCATACTTCACCTAATGTTTGGCTGTGAGTGTCAGCCTCTGTTGGATCCTGTGCTGCATGGAGACTCTCAGAAGACAGTTAAGCTATGCTATCTGTAAGGATGGCTGAGTATCATTAATAGTGTAGCGGTTGACTCTCTCCCTTGGAGTAGGTCTAAGGTAGGGCCCATCATTGGTTGGGCATTCCCTCATTTTCTGGTATATCTTTATCTCTGCACATCTTATATACAGGGTAACTTTTGGTTGAAGTTTTTGTGGATAGGTTGGTGATCCTCTTTCTCCCCTAGAAATCCTACCTAGCTAGGAGGCCTCTTCAGTCTCCATATTGCCCACTGCTAGGAGACTCATATAGAGTCACCTCCATATCCTCCCAGGGGCCAACCTGTCCCTGATCTCAAACTTGTCTCAGAGATGCCCCTTGCCTCGTTTCCTTTTTCCCAACCTTCTCACCTCCCACCCCTACTCTCCCCATGACTGATCTCTCTCTTCTTTCCCTCCTCTCTCCCTCTCCTATTCAGTTCCCTCTATTTATCCACTTCTCCTGTCTATTCTGTTTCCCCTGTTGAGTGAGATTCATGCTTCCTCTGTTAGAGGAAGGTCTAATACATTGGTTCTCGGAGACTGGTTTCAGTGCTCAGAGATCTGGATAATGCCCTTTCTGAAGCACTCTCTAATTGGGTAATAAAAGTTGTTGATGGCCAATTAGCTGGGCCATTAGAAAGAGTATAGGAAGGTGGAACTTCTTGTGACCAAGAAAGGAACCCTGGGTTTACACAGAGGAAGCTCTCTTTCCACCAGGAGACACAAAAACAAACATGTGTCTCAGAGCTCTGGAAGGTACAGCAAGCTACATGGCTGGTAGGGATTAGATGGTCTGAGATTAATTTAGGTGAGCTAGTTGAGAGTCTGCCCAGCTAAGGGCTAAGCATTGAAACATTAAAAGGTCTTGGAGTATTCAATTATTGGAAAAAGGCCGCCTCCATATTCAGGTTAAAAAACCTACAGGCCTTTAGCTAAGGCAGGCCTACAGCCTTCTGGCCACAGGCCTCATGGCAGGCCCCAACAGCTACCCTGCCAGGCCACTGCTGACTAGCCTAATATAACAGTTTAAAATTATTTATAAATATCTGAGAGCTGACCCACCAGGCTTAAAAGCCTCTAAGGCAAGTCAGACCTGCAAGTTTCCTGACAGGCTGCTGGCTGCTCTGCTGGCCTAATATAACAATTTATAGTTATTAATAAATATATTAATTATCAGAGTTTAGGTTGCAGGTGGTAAAGGCCACCCTTGGTCCAGGGCTTTATCCCCAGGATGGGTTAGACTGCCTGTTAAAGTGAACCAGGCCTGCTGGCCTTCTGCCACCACACTGGCTCTCTGCCAGCCTAATATAGTTTGTACTTATTAATAAATATAATTGATAACTATGTCTCAGTTTCAGTCCTCCTTTGGGCTCTCTTAGTTTTGGGTTTATGGATTGTAGTATGATTATCCTGTACTATATGGTTAGTATCCTCTTATGAGCGAGTGCATATCATGTGTTTCTTTTGGAATCTGCTTAACCTCACTCAGGATGATCTTTTCTAGTTCCACCCACTTGCCTACAAAATTCACAGTGTCCTTGCTTTTATTAGCTGAGTAGTATAATTGTATACTGAGTAGTATAACTTGTATAACTGTACCACATTGTCTTTATCCATTCTTCGGTTGAAGGACATATAGGGTGTTTCCAGTTTCTGGCTTGTATGAATAAAGCTGCTATGAACATAGTTGAGCAAATGTCCTTGCAGTATGTTGGGGCATCTTTTGGGTATATGCCCAGGAGTGATATAGCTAGCTCTTGAGGAAGGAGTATTCCCAATTCTTTGATAAACCATCAGATTGATTTCCAAAGTGGTTATACAAGTTTGCACTCCTACCAGCTATGGAGGAGGGTTCCTTTTCCTCCAACATGTAAATATGGATCTATTTGCATTTTTCTACATGCAGACTTTCAGTTAGACTAGGACCATTTGTTGAATATGCTTTCTCTTTTCCATCGTATGGTTTTGGCTTCTTTGTCAAAACTCAGGTGTCCATAAGTATGTGGGTTTATTTCTGGATGTTTGATAAAATTCTATTGATCAAACAGTCTGTTTCTATACCATGCCATGCAGGTTTTATTACTATTGCGATGTAGTGCAACTTGAAGTTGGGAATGATAACATGTCTAGAAGTTCTTTTATTGTACAGGATTGTTTTAGTTATTCTTGGTTTTTTATTGTTCCATATGAAGTTGAGAATTGTTCTTTCAATGTCTATAAAGAATGCTGTTGGTATTGTGATGGGAATTGCATTCAACCTGTAGATTGCTTTTGGTAAGATAGCTATTTTTACTTTTACTCTGTTAATCCTGCTGATCATTGAACATGGGGACTCTTTCCATCTTCTGATATCTTCTTTGATTTCTTTGTTCTGAGATTTGATGATTTGTCACACAGATCTTTCACTTGCTTGGTTAGAGTTACCCCCAGGTATTTTATATTATTTGTGGCTATTGTGAAAGGTGTTGTTTCTGTAATTGTTGTTGAAGTCCAGCTTTAATCCATGGTAATCTGAAATAACCTACAAGTGGTTATTTCAATTTTCTGGTATCTGTTGAGGTTTTTTTTTTTTTTTTGTGTGTGTGTGTGTGTGTGTGTGTGTGTGTGTCCAAGTATATGGTCAATTTTGGAGAAGGTTCCACTAGGTGCTGAGAAGAAGACATGTTCTTTTGTGTTTGGGTGAAATGTTCTGTAGATGTCTGTTAGGTTCATTTGATTCATAAAGTATGTTAGTTTCATTATTTCTCTTTTTAGTTTCTGTCTCATTGAGCTGACCATTGGTGAGAGTGGTGTGTTGAAGTCTCCCACTATTAATGTGTGGGATTCAAGGTGGTGTTAAGCTTTGGTAATGTTTCTTTTACAAATGAGTGAGTCTTTGCATTTGAGGCATAGATATTCAGAATTGAGATGTCATCTGGGTAGATTTTTTTTTCCTTTGATGAATATGAAGCGTCCTTCCCCATCAATTTTGATTACATTTGGTCTCTCTTTTATTAGATACTAGAGTGACTATTCCAGCTCGCTTCTTGAATCTGTTTGCTTGGAAATTTTTTTCCAGTTCTTTACTCTGAGATAATGTCTGTCTTTTTTGCTGAGGTGTGTTTATTGTGAGAAGCATGATGATTGATCCTGTTTGCACATCCTTCCTGTGAGCCTGTGTCTCTTTACTGGGGAGCTGAGTCCATTGATGTTGAGAGATATTAATGAACAGTGATTGTTAATTCTTGTTATTGTGATGTTGGTGGTGATAGAGTGTGTGGTATATATGTGTGTGCTTTCCTTCTTTTGGTTTTGCTGATGTGGGGTTATTTCTTGTGTTTTCTTGGGTGTAGTTAGCCTGCTTGGTTTGGAGTTTTCCTTCTAGTATTTTCTGTGTGCCTGGATTTGTGGATAGATATTGTTTAAATTTGGTTTTATTATGGAATATTATGTTTTCTTCATCTATGGTGATTAAAAGTTTTGCTGGGTTTAGTAGTCTGGACTGACATCTGTGGTCTCTTAGGGTCTGCAATATATCTGCTGAGGCCCTTCTGACTTTTATAGTCTCTGTTGAGAAGTTGGGTGTAATTCTGATAGGTATGCCTATATATATATATATTACTTGACCTTTTCTCCTTGTAGCTTTTAGTTGTTCTTTCATTGTCCTGTACATTTAGTATTCTGATTATTATGTCGGGGGCAAAATTTCTTTTTTGGTCCAGTGTATTTGGGGTTCTATAGTCTTCTTGTATGTTATAGGGATATCTTTCCTTAGGTTGTGGAAACTTTCTTCTATGATTTTGTTGAAAATATCTTCTACTCTTTGAAGCTGGGAGTCTTCTTCTATACCTGTTATTCAAATTGATCTTTTCATTGTGTCCCAGATATCTTGGATACTTTGTGTCAGGAACGTTTTAGATTTAACATTTTTTTTTTTGACCAGTGTATCCTTTTCTTCAATTGTATTTTCTATACCTGAGATTCTCTTATTTATATCTTGAATTCTGCTGGAGATGCTAGTGTCTGTTGTTCCTCTTCTTTTCCCCCAGGCTCTCCAACTCCAAGATTCCTGCTGTTTGTGTTTTCTTTATTGCTTCCATTTCCTTCCTTATATCCTGAACAGTTTTATTCACTTCTTTCTCTTGTTTACTTGTATTTTCCTGTATTTCTTTAAGGGATTTATTTATATCCTCTCCAAGGGCCTCTATCATCTTTACAAAGTTGGTTTTTTTTTTTTTTTTTTTTTTTTTTGGTTTTTCGAGACAGGGTTTCTCTGTGTAGCCCTGGCTGTCCTGGACTCACTTTGGTTTTAAGATCATTTTCTTCTTTTTCTTCGGCTGTGTCAGGGTGTCCAGGGCTTGCTGTGTTAGGATAGCTGGGATCTGGTGATGCCACATTGCCCTGGCTCTTGTTGTTTTTGTTTTTATATTGGCCTTCAGCCGTCTGGTTGTCCCTGGTAATGGCTGGATGTCCTGATGCTGACTGGACTCCTCAAGGAGGCAGAGAGAGCCTTGGGACTGATAATGGAGCTCAGAGAATAGCAGGCTACTCACTTCTACTGGGTGGATGTCCCTGCGGATCTGTAGGTCTGAATATTCCTCTGCTGGTTGTGTCCCAGGTAGGCCGGCATGCTAAAGAAAAGCTGGGTAGGGGGTCTAAACTGCAGCTCACCTCTGCTAGCTGTGTCCAAGGTAGGCAAGAGAAAGACTGGGTAGGGTCTAACCTTGTTGTCAATGGTGACACACAGGTTTGTATGTTCCTGGGATCAACAGGCCTCCTCAGGTGGGAAGGTTATGGAGCTGGGAGCTTGGGCTGAGGGCAGTGTGCAGCGACCTGTGCTAGCTGTGTCCCAAGCGGGCTGGAGAGAGGCTGGGCAAGGTCCAACCTAGCTGCTCCTCTGCTGGCTGTTGATGCTTGTTTTTCACTTTTAGATAAATAAAATATTTTTTTAATAATTTATTTTTTATTTCTTCAAGTTACATCTCAATCACAATCCCCTCCCTACTCCCTCCTATAGTCCCACCCTTCTACCCTCCTCCCCCTCAACACCCCCATCCTCTTCCCTTCTTTTTTTTTTTTAGTTTAAGGTATTTCTTTTCCCCCCCAACAGCTCTCCCTTTCAGTCCAACAAATGGTTCTTTTTCTTATAACTATAAATACAATACAAAACAACAGAAATAAATAGGTCACAATTATAAGAGTTATATATGTCTTAGCATACATTCCCAATGTCCAGTCCATATGTATTTGGCACCTGACTTTAACATTCTACTATCTAACCATCTCCATGAGTTTAAAGTTCTATATCTAACTCAGCTTTCATACTAACTTGCCTCACAATTTAAAAAATATCTTCTTAGATCCAGAACATCCTCTTGATTCCTAAACAACTCAAAATTTAACTATGAGACTCTCGCTATCTATTTTTCAACCACCTCAGAGACCTGAGAGGGATAAATATATCTGATTATATAGGAAGTGCAGGGCCTGCATCTTCCAAAACTAATAAATGACATACCAGTGGCTGCCTGGACAGTTCCCATTTTCTCTCCATGCATACAGTATCAATCTTCAGCCATTTGGCCCCGTTTCTCTGACAGACATTGATTGTAGAGCAGGAATTATGAAGCTAGAAAAGCTCATCCTAAGTGAGCTGGCGCAGTCCCAGAAAGATAAACATGGTATGTATTCCCTTATAAATGGATATTAACCATACATCAGAGGATAACTATCCTACAACCCACACACCCAAATAGATAGGAACCTAGCATATCTATCCTAGGAAAAATTCTACCCATCAGTGAGTCATGGAATCTGCTGAAGGTTAGTGGAACACCACACCCTAGATGGTGTGCCTTATCAAGCTCCAGTACAAGTGGAAGCTCTTGGCCCTCACATGACGCAAGATTTGAGGGAGTATCATATGTGAGGGCCCATCTCATCTGAGGAGAAGGAGAGTACCAAGTAGAGGAACAAGGAGGGAGGGAGGGAGGGAAGGAGAGAGGGAGGGAAGGAGAGAGGAAGGGTGGGGCCAGGAGGGGAGGAGGGAGGAAACTATGTTCTAGAAGTAAATAATACTTTTTTAAGAAAAGAGTTAATAAGCTTAAAAATATAATAAAAATACAATATAAAATTTTCAAACTATAATTTACCAAAGATATAATTGCCTTACCTGCATGAAAGGAAAATGGCCTTAATTTCAAATTAGAATGTTAGACTGCAGGTGGCTACAGAGAATAAAATATTTTTATTTTTATTTTTTTTGAGAATAAAATATTTTTTAAAGTGGATTAAAATCTAAAAGAAAATTTCAAATGAGCAGTGACTGTCTATTGTTTCTTAACTTTTCTTTGTAGATTTTATTTGCCTCCAGTTGTGTAAAGATCAACAGTTGCAGAAGAACACAATCACTGTTTTTTTTTTCCACAGAATGGGGAGTACTGATTTTTGTCCTAGATTTGGGAAGGTTTTCTGTTCACCATTGGTTTGAACTGTCTTCATGAAGTAAGATCCATTTTTAAGATATGGAGTATATGAGGAACCATTCAATCTTCACTTTATATAAGAAACACTCTGGAAAGATGTGAGCTGAGGGTGGCTCTTCATGCCAACCTGAAATTGTTATACTGGGACCACTCTGGTTTATTTTTATGTTAATTAGTGGTTAGAATAATTACCCTACATAATAAGTAAGATACCATTTGAAAGTTGGTTGGTGATCAGAGGCAAACATCATGGTTGTGGGTTTTATATGACTATAACTCTGGTTTTACAGCAGATCAATTTTAGTCCTAGTAAAGGTTTGCTTGCATCCATCAACATGAAACCTAATTGGTGACAAGAGTTGCATCTTTGTTCATTACTCCAGTTTGGAGGCTTGAAACTGATAAATGACTCAAGCTGCAGAGTTGAAGACATTTATCTTTCTTTCTGGGTATAAAGGTCTCCTTAATTTGGCTTCCCTACTAGTCATCATTATTTGCAAGCTTTTGAATTTGATATTTTGCACAAGAGATAGTAACAAAAATTCATCATTGGAAATTAGTTGGTAAGAAATTCTTTTCTACAATAATTTCATATAATTTCTGGGACATAGTCATTTCTCTTGTATAAACAATAGCTAAATATCTTAGTAGAGAAATTAAAGCAGAGCTAAGTTATTGACAAAATATAATTTTCTTTACTAATATGTATGATTTTGATGAATAATATGGAAATAATTGATTAATTTTATATTAAAATATAATGTTTCATATGTCTATTGAGACATGAAATTTGAAACCATCACCCACAAAAGTAGTAATTAGGGCAAAAAGTTATTAACCAAAAGTCTGTATTATAATGGAAGGAAATATTTGATAATAGAACCAAGCTTATACACAGAAATATAAAGATATTTTAATTTCAAATTTAATAAAGTTTTATTTTGTTAAGATAAAGCATCTGTAAGTTGGTTAGTAATTATGAAGTATTCTATGATTATAATTATTTTGTGATTTATAAAAACGTTTTCATAAAACATACTGACATTTTCAAGATAGTACTTGCATGGAAAATTTTGAGATTTCTTTCCGAAAATTCCTTATTCACGTTATATCAGACTAAATCTCATGAGTAAGATGAAATTGGAAAACTTGATAATGGGTTAAGTCATGTTAACATAACTCCCCAGTTTCAATGCCTCATAAGGATAGAGGTTTGTCTTTCATTCATGAAAAGCTTGAAGTGACTTAGGTGACTTTCTAAGGGCACAGTCCTCTAATGAAGTCATTCATAAAGACACATGGTTCCTCCTAGAAGACAAAGGCAGAGGGTGAAAGGGTGGAGTGTGAACTGTGCAATGTAGCCCCAGAGAGATTTGTTCTATCTCTGCTCATGCCCCATTGGTCACATTTCTTACCTCAGCTGGTCACATGTATCTCTTCTTACATGAGTGTGGATAAAGAATTCTTACCATACTTGTAATGAGTGGATGGTAATTCTCTGTTATGGTGGTTGACTTTTCAGCAATATCATTCTTACCATATTAGAAAACAGCACCTATTAATTATATAAAGTAAATATATTTTCATACACGTGTATAGTAAACATGAATCATATTACCTCTCTATTATAATTATAAATTCTTCTTCCTCTTATCTCTTTAAATATCCCTAATAACATCCCTTTTGATTTCAAATATTTGTGTTACATTTTCCCTAGTTTGCACATGCGAGAGAAACCATGCCACATTGTTCTTTATGAGTCTGACTGATTTCACCTAACATTTATCTATTTCCCAACAAATCATGTATTTCATTTTTTCTTTGTGGATAAATAGAATCCCATTATATATACAGTGAGTTCTCAATGTATAGGTTAAGTTAGTTTTTCAGTATATTCTATATATTTATTTCTGAAGTACACATTAAGTTAAATTGTCTTAAACTAAAGTTTGTAAATATGCCAGAATTAGAGTATTCATCAATAAATTATCTGCTGCTAAAAAAAAATGTCTTTTACAAAAAAACCTCAGGGTAACGAGCTTCTTATACAGGTCCCTTTCTAACTGGTGTCATGCTCATTTCAACACTTTACATTCCCAAAGTGCCTCTATGGGCATAAGTAGCTTGGTCATCTTATTTTGCTTGCTTAAACTTTTATTCATGAAGGGAACACTAGGCTAATGATGTGAACATTATTGCCTCGTGTTAATTCTTTCCTTCCAGAGACATTTATGTCCCTCTTACCACTGTGTGCCCTGACCTACTTTTTTCCATCCTGGTACCCCTTTGCTGTGTAACTTTTCTTTGTCTGCGTTCTCACGGCAGCAGATGTGTTTCTTCATGATGGGAGAACATCAGGATTAGCAGTCTCATATCACTTCCTCACAGATCAGCCACTCCATCATTAAGAGAAATTAAATGTGCGTCAGTTCTTGTGAAGTACTCCGATGGAGCCTCCTTGAGTCTCATTCACTAACTTTTACCTAATCTCAGTTGCTGTGGGAATGTGTCGCCCCTCCCTATGGAAAGTCTGAGACCTGTGATCTCAACATTGTGCATGGGAGATGACTATGAGAGTCTTTTCATGGAGCATGAAGCTAGGGACTAACTATCCTCAGAGGAACAGATAGGCCTGAGTCATCAGCACACTCTGCATTATATTTGGTCCTTATGCCTACTCTCCTAACTGTCCATATGGAATAGCCCGAATTACCTGTCATAAAGTACATGTTCATTCAGCAACATTTTTATACCTGTAGTTTTTAAAATGTATTAACTAATCAGTAAGCTAGAGATAACAGCATTCTCTAACAATTTAGCAGCATAACTCATGAAAAAAATAGAGTCTGAAACTTTGTTTTAGAATATAAAATCTGAACACTGAGATCTGCAGAGTTTTTAGTACAACAGTCTCAGCACGTGTAAACTAGAGGTTTATTTTTTCTGTCAATATTTTACCAAACCTTCTTTACAAGTCAAGTACAAATATTCATATTTACTCTTTAAAATTAGTATTGTTTTACATATGCTAATTTAGACAATTTGCATATTAAAAGGAGGCTGAAGTCAAGTTTTTCTCTTACAGTTTAATCAGATGGTTTTGGAAAATTTCTCTCTCCTGTAAACACACGCTGGAGAAAGGCTCCTCATTTGCATGTTGTTTAAGAGTGCTGTCCTTGCAGGCTGTCAGAGCCTACCCTGCTATGTCATTACATAGCTTCTCATTACACAGGCTTCACTGCTATTGCATTCAAGGGTAAGTAAACTGCTGCTTTCCATTTTTTCCCCATTCTGGAATAATCGAATTAGAAATCTGTTGAAATTTTTTTCATTCTCATAATAATCATTTCTGGTCCCTGGATCTCCAATATTTATAGGCAGTCATGAATTCCTATAATGGCACGTTCTTCATTAAGACAAGGAGTTTATATCTAATCCCATCAGGTCATCTGGTAACTGCAATCAATCCAACTTCCGGTCCTGCTTTAAGAAGTAAATCAAATCTAGCTAGTAACCCCTGTAAACACTTTATAAGCGCCTTATCAGCCAGACATCGATCCCCCATGGCATGCTCCCTGCTGCTGCCCCTGAGTTCTGACTGATTAAAATCCATAGTGCCCACAGGTGGCCGGCCCAGGCCTGCTGTCTGTCTTCTGGCATCCATCAACATACTCTTCTTCAATGAAGCAGCCTGCACTGATGTCATATTCTCAGATACAACTGCCTGCCTCCCTGGACTTGGCCTTTGAGTTTCCCAATTGCTAGGTTTCTAGAACTGGTCCAACCTCTTCTGGCCTTTCCTAAAGTTATCCAGATGCCATGATGACAACCTCAAGTCTTTTAGTCTCACCCTTACACACTATAGTTTCTGCCATTACCTGTTATCATTGCTGTTCATTAGCATTTCCATTTTGTTTTTGTTTTATGTGTCTTCCCCATCCCTCTCTTTCCTTACCCCTTGGTGTTTCTCTTTCTTTCATCTTATCTACATCTCCAGATGCTTATCCAATTTTAAAGTAAGACACATTACTTTGGAATTCTTGGCTCTTTTCATCATGATCAAATGGGGTATAAGATACATGGTGAATATTTTGTTGTACCCTAAACTTCAGAGTCCAAATATTCTTTAAATTGTGGTGTATCCCTCAATAATACTGTTTCATGGACAGTCAATATTCATGCACAAAGTCAAGTTCTTTCAACTATTCTATGGTTGTTAGAATTCATTTTCTAGCTCCATGCTCATTTTAAATTGTACTTATAATCCTTATTTTTTTGTAGTCCTTGGAATTAAACTCAGGCACTTGGGCATGCTAGGCATATACTCTATCCACTGAGATATATTTCCCCTATACTAATTTTTAAAAGATTTGTAGAATTAAAATGCTTGCTTTTACTTTTATGACTCTCCCTGCAGTTAAAAATAAGTAACCCATGCAGGATTTTTAAAGATTCATTCACAAACTACTTGATAACTGTGCAAAGTTTTACCATTATTCAAAAAATATTGTAATACTGATTGTTTACAACTATAATAAAATCATTTATAGAGGAATTATGAAAATAAAGTATGGAATTAAAATGATTTATTTTTAAAGCTTAGAAAAATTAAATGTTGTGGTATTATGAATAAACACTGACTGAGAATATAACAGGAAACAGATAACTTAATGGTCAGCAAAATATACAAACATTCATAAATGCTAATTTGACTCAAAGCAATTAAAATTAAGTTGAGTCCCTTTTGGGTTAATACCATGAGTCATAACTTATATTTATAATACATTAAAAGCTACATAAGGGAAACCTATTCAGATTACCAGCAAAGAATTAGCCTTTGTTATACAATAATTGCTCATGCTTTTTTACACTTATTATTCTGTGCCAAGACCTATTTCATTTCTTGTGAATTAAATTGCAGAATGTATCTCAAGGAGTATCTCTCTGTAGGCTCATGCTCTGATGTATTCTTTTTATTTCTGATCTCTTCTTTAAGTGCCAGCCCTATATTTTTAGTCACTTCTGGAGAAAATGTCTCATGCAACAGGAAGATATTCCAAAGAGAAAGAAATCAAGGCTAGAAATCAGTTTTTTCCTAGAGTCTAATCTCTAGTGTATTAGTACAATCCTCGGCCCATGAATATTGGCTCCTTTGTCTCTTCATTCCTTACATGCTTTTATCATCAAAATCTCTCAGTTCTAAAATTCTTCAGAAACATCTTAAATCTTCCATATGTCCTTATTACTACTACCCCAAGGAAGATTCAAGTCTCCGCACTTTATCTCCTCTGGTGGCAGAGGTACCCTTAGTCATCGCCTAATTGCTGATAGCCTCTGTCCTCTAAAATCTATCCTTATCAAACCCAGTGATGGTTTCTTACAAAGAAGTGCAGGGAAGGGATTGAAAATCAGCATAGAATTTCTGTTGGCTTCAACTTCATAGCATATACTGTCTCTCTTTAACTTGGCCATTTGAAGATTTACTGCTGTTAGGACATTATGGGACACCAGAATCCTCTTCTCTTCCTCTTATTCCAGGAAAACTTAATTTGTATCAAAGATTGTGTATCTGTGTTCTCTGAATGAATTATGTTAGACTCATTTTGATATTCTTACTATTTAACATGATGGTTTGCCCAAAAGAGGAATTTCTGATTGTTTTCTCAAATAAGCACACACACACACACACACACACACACACACACACACACACACACACGTCCCTTCAGAATGCTTCATAATAACGTAATTTATATTATATAAATATATTATTAAATATCAACTGTCATTTCACTTCCAGAAGGGAGATAAAATCTATATAGCAGATCAGTCAAAACTTTAATTTAAAATAAACCAACTATTACCCATGCTTTGAGACCATTAACTTAAAGTGTTCTTTCTTGGGCAAGAACTTTTTTTTCCTTTTTTGGTGTCTTAGAAAGAAACATGTGTCTTGGAAGTTCTTATGCAATATGTATGTTCTAGTGTTAGTAATGAGCTGATCTGAGCATGTGTGTTTGTGTGTGCCTGTGTGTGTGTTTGTGTGTGTCTGTGTAAACCTAAGTGTTTGTCCTATGATGTACATCTAAGAATAATTTATATCACTGAATCTAACTTATAGTGCAATAAATTTATTAAAAATGAACAATGAAAGACTGGAAGTCAAAGACCAAGTGTTCCTAGATAGAGCAAGCCAGTTGATAAAGATGGCCATTCCAAGGCTGTGTTCTCTTTCATTTAAATTAACATCAAGCAGGTGCTAAATATTGTTTAAATCAATGTTGTTAATTTAAGACACATTCTAACTGAATGCAGGAGGACTTTTGATGCATGCAGACTCTGTTCAGTTTGAGTTTACAGAAGAAAAAAAAAAGGAAAACAGCAAGTTTTAGAGAATTGTTTTAAAGGAGAATTTTAAAGGAGATTGGAACAATAAAAATTGGAGAGTACTTATTAAATTCAAGATAAGTTTAATAAATGAGATCTGCTTTCTAGTCTTAAGAAAGTAAAAGAGAAGCCGGGTGTAGTGGCGCACGCCTTTAATCCCAGCACTCGGGAGGCAGAGGCAGGTGGATCTCTGTGAGTTCGAGGCCGGCCTGGTCTACAACCTGAGTCCAGCACAGCCAGGGCTACACAGAGAAACCCTGTCTCGAAAAAAAAAAAAATAAAAAATAAAAAATAAAAAGAAAGTAAAAGGGAAACATTAGGGACTACAATAACCTTGAAACTAGTAGAAGAAGCCCTGCAAATTTATGATTAAGTATCAAATGTAGGGTGGGAAGGCTTGCTGTAGTAAAGGGGTCTTTTAGAGGTGGGGGTTGGCTTTCAGAGAAGGGAGGACCATCCTTACAGAAGGATTTCCTAGATCTGGGTGTCAGACTCTGGAAAAAAAGTGCTGTTAACTTGGCGAGTTCTTATCAGGGACACACAAGGATTCCCTGGAAGTGATGATGGGCCTAAATGCTGCTGTTGGGATATAGATTATTGCTTGACCCTCAGAAAGAGGAATTCACTTTTCCCTGTTTTCCACCTCTCTATATCACTTTCTATTCCCAGAATAAATAAAAAATTGAGGTGGCAAGAAAAATTGCATGTTTTGAATCTAGAAAAGTAGAAATAAAGTGAATGGTGGTTATTACTAATGACTGGAAGCAGAGGGGAAAGCAAAGGAAAATGTCAATCAAGCTGCACATTTTTATTGGAATGTAACTTTTCTGTCGCACAGTACAATTAATGGTAATATAGTTAATAATAACTATTTTGTATTTTCAATTAGCTTTAAAAAGTAGATTTTTATTACTCTCACAAAGAAATGAGAAGGAAGAGAGGAAGGGGGAGAAGGAGGAAGAGTAGAGAGAGGAGGACCAAAGTTTGTAGGAAGACCGCTCCATCTATCAGTAAAAGCTGAACATGTAGAAGGGTACATTTAAAGAGATTCAAATTTGGAGACAAAATAACCTGATAGCCTGAAAAGATATATAATCTGAACTCTAAATAACACTCAAATGGGTTTTTACTAAAGAAGAGAAGTTTATATTTATTTTAATGGGGAATTTAAAAGTTATACACATCTAAAAGCAATAATACGCATTTCTATTCCTGTCATGGATTCCACTTCGTGCCAACAGTAAATGCAGAAGAGGCTCACTGTAGGTCAATATCTTTGATTTCTTATAATTAACAAGTTACTTCCATCAGTTAATGTAAGACAAATACATAATTTATGACCCATAATCAAATTTCACATAATAAAAGGCCTAATTTGACACCATGGCTACATTGTGTCCATTAGAGCTCATCCTTTTCAGGTACTGCCAGTAAAGCTTGTGCATAATGCTATAGAGCGGGGAAGAAGTAAGGTGGAAAAGTGAACTAAATTATGCTATGAAATATTTAATATCAATTGTCAGTTCATTAATCATACAAACAGTAGATGCAGCCAGCAGTGCCATTCCTGCCTTTTTGGAGACACAATGTCTCCTGTGCCCGTGAGTGTATTCTGTTGTGGGGTTTTCAATTGCCCTGGGGTGTGTGTGTGTGTGTGTGTGTGTGTGTGTGTGTGTGTGTGCCAGAAACAGCTTCCTATGCTGTTCCAGTGGGGTCCTGGAAACCAGTACTCTTGCCGTAGGTGTCCTCTCCTGAGGCCCCTGCCAGTGATCAGGAGCTAAAGGGCTTATGGCCCTGCATTGTAGTGAGATAGAGTCAGAGAGTCCATATGGCCCCAGAGCTTACATCTCATTACAGAACCTCCCTATGCTTGGATGAATGTATTGTTCTTCTTTTAAACTCTTGCATGATTCTGTCTTCTCTAAGGCACATGTCAGGGTGAATGTATATCACTGCCCAAGCCTAGGTTTCCTACTTCTCATGTACAAATCTACTTCTTGGCGCTTTAAGTTTGCTTACTCTTCTCCTTGAGAAGCAGGGGTCCCACCTATACTCCACTGACACATGTCACTCAGCTCTTTTTTCATGTCTGATACACCAATTTCCCTTCTCTCATGCTCAGCAACATGAAGCTTTCACTGTGATACAGCTTCCAATTATCAGTCAGTGTAGAGTCACACTGATAGGTCAGTTCCAACAGCACTATCTCAAATTGACAAAGTGTTGTTTCTCCTCTATCTATTACAGAGAGATGGTAATTCAGAGAACAGAATGTACTATTCAGAGAAAAAGATAAACTAGGTTGAAAATCGATTCCTGGATGGTTATAATGATAGATGGGAGATGACAGGTCAAACAAAATGCCCATGGTGGGCAACTCCAACTGAGACTGTTAATGTTGTTACACACACACACACACACACAGAGAGAGAGAGAGAGAGAGAGAGAGAGAGAGAGAGAGAGAGAGAGAGAGCGAGAGAGAGAGAGACTAGAGGCTCAAAAATAAATGAGCTCATATCTGCAGCATGGCTCAGTGCGTAAAAGTGCTTGCCATGAAAACTTGGACATGCAGTATAAAGAGAGAACCACCTGCCCAACTTTGTCCCCTGACTTCAATATGCACTCCTAGGTAACACACACACACACACACACACACACACACACACACACAC
>CAJQZJ010001969.1:10942728-10997918 GCA_907164525.1 Lophiomys imhausi
TATTCACTAAATCTAACTTATATTAATCTATCAGCCCCTTCAGGCTGCTATATGAATCTTTGGTTTGCTAAGTCTCCATGGCATAGACACATTAAGGTTTCCTTTCCATCTCGAGCTCTGGTTTTATTTCCACTCATGACAGAGAGAGCTACAGTATCATAATATTCACATGCTTTAAATAGTGCTTATAAATTGATATTCTACAGCAAGTACAGTATGTCTTTGATCTATATTAACTATTTAACATAAAATATATCTAAAATAACCAATATAAAATGCTACGTTATAATTATACTCATAGTATCATATATATGTTTGTGACCTCAGAAATGCTAACATAAATTTCAAAATATTGTTACCATCAGTATTATCATATGTATATTTCTAAACAAATATGGTAAAAGTGGAAAAATTCTAAGTCAGTCCTCACTATGGTACAATAATAGTCTAGGTATGGAGACAATTCCAATTCTCAAATAAAAATACAAAGAGTACAGAATTGAGTATATAGCTCAATGATGATGATAATGAGGCCAGATTTGCTTCAGAATTGTATCAATATTTCTGCCTCAGCCTCCTCAGTACTGGACTCATAGACATGAGCCACTACTCCCAACAATTATTTTTTGAAACAAACCCATTTCAGGTAAGTGCTATTGGTAAAACAGTCAAAATTATGACTTTTTCAAAGTCCAATTTTCCCAGGTTTCCCCATCATGAAAAAGAAATATATCTCATGCCAAATAATGTTGTTTCAGGACCATTTAACAGCTTGTAGTCTTTTCCCCTAAATAACAAAATTTTCTGTTATCTATCAAATAACCAAAGGGGAAGAACACCCTCCCCACCTTCTGGGGATGGGACGTTGTTCTCTTAAAATGACTTCCTGCTGATTTGGGACGTAGTAAACCTGTTTGGGGCCCAAATAAGAATGGAAAAATGGTTAAAAATGTTAACAGAATCATTTGATGTTCAGTCCCTTTGTGCTCAGCTATTTAGATGTCCTACGAAGTTCATAGACAGAAGCTGATCTTCAGAACTTTACTGAAGATCTGGCTGGAGTAGTCTGTGGAGCTGAACGATCTTAGCGATTTTGAGTAGTTGTGGTTATAGACTTTTGAGGAAACTTCTATTGAAGAAGTCTGCAAGGCTGGATCATCTGGGCCACTCGTCTTCTTTGGTGTCTGATCTGTTTTCTCCTGAGGTTTCCGTTGTCCAGTTGTCCCTGGATTCCTTGAATGGATGCTTTAAATCTCCTGGAAAAATAAGAACAGAGCCCTGCCCTAATCCTAACTCTGGGACAATTACCTTTTTTTGGGGGGGGTCAGGTAATATTTTTCCTGGAGCAAATTTGGTTTTTTTGATAATATATAAAGTATTACCTTTCGATCCATATTAAAGAAGACTACAAGCTGTTAAATGGTCTTGTTAAATGGGTTTTGGAGGTTAGACCCAGGGACTTCTCTCTTTCACTTTTCTGTATCCTCCTTTCTCTCCTATATAGGAGTGAACAGACTTGAGAAAAATGGGACATAGACATAGTATAGGAAAGAACAAGAAAAAAGGACAGATTATTGAATATAGCTTTATACCTTTGTATACTGATACAAAATTAATATTATATTTGGCTAAATTGGTATTGATCATTGTATATTAATGCAAATTTAAGATTGTATAGGGCTACATCGGTATTGATCTTTGTATATTGATACAAAATTAAGATTATATTTGGCCACAATGGTATTGACCCTAGTATATTAATGTAAAATTAAGATTGTATTGGGCTACATCGGTACTGATCTTTGTATATTGATACAAAATTAAGATTATATTTGGCCACATTGGTATTGATCTTTGTATATTGATACAAAATTAAGGGTAACGCTTCTTAAAGGTATTGTTTGTAGTAATACTTAAAAATGAAATGTCACGTTTTGACCTCTCGCTACCAACCGACATAAACTGTTTAGGATAATTAAGAAACGGAAACTAATAGTCATGAAACGTGTCATTTTGTTAGTTACAATGACAGTCTATCACAGTTATTTTCTAAGCTACTCAGAAATCAAGTTGCTAAGAGACAAGCAATATTTGCTTATCTAAATATAAGAGATAGATAGGGCATCTTCAAAAACCTCAAGAGATCTGCAGAACATGGCATTCAAAGATGTTTTCTTAACTTAAGATTTTTTGATATCGAGACATGTCAGCTCCTGACAGCACCCCCTATATTACTCCAAGTAGAAGATGAGCATCGAAGAATCTCCAGTGGGAGATGATTGAATTGGTGGTAAGCCATTCTCTTGGCAAGAAAAACCCCTTGCTTCAACTATAGACAGACTTCTGTCCAAAAAGGACAAAACTTGGAAGCAGGTCAGTTGACAGCCTAGCTCTGCCAAGACAGGGTAGGTAAGTCCTTCATAATTCCTGTTCTACAACCAATGTCTGTCAGAGAAATGGGGCCAAATGGCTGAAGATTGATGCTGTAATGTATGGAGAGAAAATGGGAACTGTCCAGGCAGCCACTGGTATGTCATTTTTTAGTTTTGGAAGCTGCAGGCCCTGCACTTCCTATATAATCAGATATATTTATCCCTCTCAGGTCTCTGAGGTGGTTGAAGAATAGATAGCTAGAGTCTCATAGTTAAATTTTGAGTTGTTTAGGAATCAAGAGGGTGTTCTGGATCTAAGAAGATATTTTTAAAATTATGAGGCAAGTTAGTATGAAAGCTGAGTTAGATATAGAACTTTAAACTCATGGAGATGGTTAGATAGTAGAATGTTAAAGTCAGGTGCCAAATACATATGGACTGGACATTGGGAATGTATGCTAAGCCATATAACTCTTATAATCGTGGCCTATTTATTTCTGTTGTTTTGTATTGTATTTATAGTTATAAGAAAAAGAACCATTATTTGGACTGAAAGGGAGAGCTGTTGGGGAGAAAAATAAATACCTTAAACTAAAAAAAAAAAAAAAAAAAAAAAAAGAAGGGAAGAGGATGGTGGGGCTGAGGGGGAGGAGGGTGGAAGGGTGGGACTGGAGGGGGGATTAGGGAGGGGATTGTGATTGAGATGTAACTTGAAGAAATAAAAAATAAATTATTAAAAAATATAATAATGTTTTTTCAATCTCTTATAAGGGCAAACTGCAGCTGAAGCAGTAACTATTCTCACATAATTAAGTTTTTACTCAGTGGAATGACTGACTTAAATTATGATGATTCAAACTTGAGCATAAGACATATATTTCCCTGAAAAATGAGTGGGCTAAGCTTCTTACTTTGAGAAAAATAATCAACAGTATTTGTTTCCCATGATGAAATTTGAGCTGTTGGGGGAAAAATAGTTTTTCTTTCTTTCTTTTTTTTTAATTATGCTGTCACCATGAGTTTGATAATTTTCTATTTGTTAAATAATTTTCTGATTAGATTAATAGTGATATTAACAAATGTAATATTTTGGGGCATAGTATAATGAAATATATCAATACGAAACCATATGCTTTCTAGTATGATGTTGGGAAATTATTGAGAATACATAGAAACCTAGTTGAAAAATCCGTCCAAAGTACAAAATGGACCAATAGCTGTTGATACAGTAGTGTATGGAAAGGTCACCTGTATTATTTTGGATTCTGCATCACATCTAACCTTTAAGAACTACCACAGTCAAATAACTTGGTAACATAAAAATATAATTATCAGGAAAGGTTATTAAAATACTTTTTCATTTTTCAATCTTATTATTTGTGTGAGGCTAGTTTTCGTAATAGCTTTAACTTTAAAAAAAAATGGAACTTACACATTTACTCTAGAAGAAAATAAAAAGACCAATTATCTTTTATTAGCAAGGAATGAAATATCTTTATGAAAATGCAACAAAATACCCAAAATTTAATAATGCTTTGTTTAAAGGTGTCAGTTTCATAATATGTACTTTTTGAACTTACAATGGTTTTCTATTAATTCTAAATGAATTTATAAATGGCTATTCTATGTAAGTATCAGGAGGAGTAGGCCTTATAAATAAAAGTACTCATGTATATATAAACATCTGTAAGCAGGTGAAGGACTTAAGGACAAAGATGTGTTGACTGTTAATTTAGCACTACCAAAGACTCTCTTTGCTTTACTCTGATTTTTCTATAAAAGAGAGTTCTGGCTTAAATCGATAGAGTTTGTGTCTAGTTTAATTGTAACTCGATATGACATGTTTGATTGATATCCCTGGAACACATGTTCTTTTCTGAAGGAAAGTAGAGGAGGAACGGATCTGGAGGAGAGAAGAAGTGGGGAAAAACTAGAACATGTGAAGGGAGAGGAAACTAGGTTGGGATGTAGTGCATGAGAGGAAAAATATTAAAAAATAAGAAATATTGCATTAGGGAATAAGAGTTTAAATTACTCTTCAAGTCCCCTTGGGTACCAAGCATATCTACTCCTTAGCTCCTTCAGATGGTCCTCAGTCTTCTCCCTGAGATACTACTAATCATTTCATAAAGTGCATTTACTGATAGGAACCTGAAGCACACCCCAGCCTGTAATGCTATTTACACCTTAGCTTATGGTGTTTATTTTACTACCAAAACCCTCTCACTTGCTTAATAAATGATGCAATAAAATATTAGCGGGAAGAATGAATGCGGTAACCACATCAAAATGATTTCAAGTCAAAAAGGGTAAACAGTATGACTTAACAACAATGTGATGTGCCCAACCAAAAAAAGAAAGAAAGAAAATGAATGTATCAGACAAATTCACATTTCCCTTCTTTATAACTGAAATCAACTAACATTAAGACATTTGGTGCTGGTGAGGTGTCTCGGGGGTTAAGAAGACTAACTGCTCTTGTAGAAGGCCCAGATTCAGCTCCCAGAACTAATACCGGAGCTCATAAATGTCTGTAACTCTAGTTCCAGGAGATACAACACATTCTTCTGACCACTGTGTGCACTGTCATTCATGTGTACAGACATGCAAACAAATAAGTTAATTAAATCTTAAAACAGTTAACAAAAACATCAAGCAAATAGAATCTCACTTAGTTTTTCAAAATGTGTTATTTAATATTTTTAATAGAACTTACATTTCACAAAGCAAAGACTAACTTTAGTACCTTAACATGGTCATTGAAAACCTAACTTCATGAAAAATATTATGCAAAGTTTTTAAGGAAATGAAAATGAAATAATTTTGAAATAAGATTTTAACATCCATTTTAACCATTGTGACAATATTAAAATGAAGAGTAAATTTAATTGGATTTTTAAACTTTAGTTTGAATAACTCATTACAGCTATTGGAGCTCTGTTGCTTCAAAATAGCTAGTCTAACTGTACATAAATTGACTGAGATGTATAGTATTTTAGTGAGGTCCTTAAAGTAGAAGTATGATTTTGTGTGTGTGTCAGTTAATTAAAATAAAGAAATTTTATTTCAAATAAAAAAAAATGAGTGCTCCTTCAATGCAAAGGCACTCATTGCCCTAGATTGGCTGATTTATCTACACAGAAGAAACATTTTGGCCACAGGAATGAGAGGCATTGATTTTTAATGTTAATACTTAATGATATTGAATGCATATTGAGAACTGTATGGGCTTCTTGGAGTGTTGGCATCCTCGATAGCATTCCATCCTAGCTGTTTTCCTTAGCCATAATAGAGGTCTATTAGCATACTGTGTGGGTTCAGTTTGCACAGCTGTCCTTGCCAAGGGCTTCCCTGCAGTTGCTCCATCATTGGGGTAACCAGCTGTTACTTATTTAAAACTTCCATCATTTTGTATGACAGAGTAACTTAATTATGCCCTGCTTTAGAGATGTTAAATGAAATTATCTTCAAAACAAGTGCACTTCATTTAATATTTTTTCTCCATCAAGTACTTGAACTGTGACATTTACATCATGAGCACTAAGTAACAAAATGCTTTATAAATTGAGGCTTTCTGATGGGGTAATTATTGTTGAAGCAGAGCACTGTCCTCAAATACCTGTAATAATCACTGTGGTAGCTGCTCTTCTTGCCTTGGCTAGAAGGATTTTGGAAAACTGAAAATTGGATTAAAAATATTTAATAAACTGTAGTTTGCAACACTCCCCTCAACTTTATTAATACTATTTTTCAGATTCTTAATCTAGATATTATTGTAGTTGTCTCAATGAGTTCTTCAGTAAATTATAAAATTTGTTTAATAGATCTTGACAAGTATTTGGATAGAGTAAGGGAGAAAAGGAAGGAGGGAGGGAAAGGAAAATGATGGAAAGAAGGAATGAACAGAAGGAGAAATAAAAAAGTATATTGTAAATACTAAGGGAAAGATTTGTTTTATGACAACTTGGTTTTAGACACACATATACATCCTGGATTACCTATTAATAATATCTCACTATGGATGCTGTGTCAGAAAGTTTGGAAACCAAAACTTATCATGAATTCACATAAGCATTTTGTTGAAGCTTATATTTTTCAACACTGAATATGATGTGGACATGTTATATATGACCCTTAGTAAATTGAGGAAATTTCTTTCCCTAATGTGGTAGGAGTTTGTAACAAACAGTTGCTGCATTTTTTCTCCAAAAAAACTTTGTGAGAGGCTTACATGACTTTTATACTTCATCCTACTATCTTAACATATCACATTTATCGATTTGTGTATGTGGAACTATCCTTATATCAGATATGATTCCTACCTGATAGTACACAATCTTCTTAATGTGTTGTTGAACTCCTTTCCAGCAGCTTCATGACAAGGGATCAACCCTCATCTACAGGGATACAGGGATACAGGGAAAATGCTCTAGTGTTGCTCCTGATGTCTATGAAACTTTGCATCCAATCTTGGCGAGTCTCTAGTTCTCTTTAAACTCTTTTTCAGGATGACAAAAGAATCATCTAAGAAGGGATATTAATGTTTATGTATGTATGTGTATGAATATGTAGGTATATAATATGTACATTTGGGTACATATCGATATATCTATTTTTATCTGTCTCGATAGATACACATTTAGATAGATGGATGGATAGATATAGATGGATGGATGGATGGAAGGATAGATGGATAGATAGATAGATAGATAGATAGATAGATAGATAGACATCAATGAGTTCAATAAAGAGCAGGAGAGAAGTAAGTGTGTATTTATTGTGTGTGGGCCAAAATCTCACTGAATTTTATGTAAAATTATGAAAATTATTTTACTGCTTGTACCTTGCAAAGTCATGATGGGTTTTGATAAAATGGCATATGGGACTTCATTTTATTATGACCAGAATAATTTTGGAGAAATGGAAAAGCTGAGAACATTGGTGAGAGTAGTAAACATATCTAAGGTGCTGTCCTTTAATAGATGAAGTTAAGTATTGGGTGTTAAGTACAAGTGGGGTGCTGGCCTGAGACCCTAACAAAGCAAAGACTGAAGTATTTATCACAGGGGTCAGTAGGCTCCTAAAGGGATATAAAATCTCATGATTCCACAATCTTTTCTCTCTTCCTAGTAAAATAGGAACTAGTTATCAGATAAAAATATGGAGAAAATTTCCACTGTGGTTTTAAAGGAAAAGATGCCAATCACTCATATATACTTGAAGAGTAGGAGAATGAGTTGACATGTCAGTGTGATAATATAGTAGATCGCCTGAGGCCAACTGGGTCTTGTCATTAACAGTTGGAAATTATCTTAGAACAAAGTAGTTTTAGTTTTCTGACATGTACAGCCACAGAAGCAGCAGTCAGTTCCATGTAAATGAAGTTGGCATTCCGTTCTCTAGACATAGACAATGACAAGAGAGAACAACACAGTGAGGGATAGTCTCAATCTTTGAATGGCAGAGGTGAAGTCTAAGACTGATGAATTAGAGAACTGAGGGAAGACTGGTTTACTGTATGTGGGGCATCGTGTAGTTAACAGTAGCAGAAAGGATAGGCTTGAAAGAAAGAGGGGTAATGATGTCTAAGAAGGTTTGAAGTTGATACGGTGGAAATTATTCAGCTGCTATTAAGGAAAAGTAAGATGAATGGTCTGATTAGTGCAAATGAGAAGCAACGAGATCTTAGAGGCTTGGAGATCGGGTGGATCATGACAAAAGATGTTCATGTTAGCAAGTGAAGTGGAGAGAGATCTAAGCAGCTGCTGAATATAGCCAGCTTGCAATATTATACAATACTACACTGCCCTTTTCCTTGTGGCTTTCTTTCTTTTTTTTAAATTTTACATCAGTTTGTGTCTGTTGGACTGTAGATAAGTGAAGAAGGAGAGTAGAAGACAGCCTGCAGGAGTCAGCTCTCTCTTTGGACAATGTGTGTCCCAGGGATTGAAGTCAGGTCATCAGGCTACGTCACAAGTGGCTTTACCTAGTGAGCCACTTCTCCAGTCTATTTTTAGATTCTTCCTTTGAGTAAGATTGTGTAGTTCCTTCTTTGCTTTGCCTGGTTTATTTACTCAGCACTCTCTGTTTTAACCCGTATTATTGCAAACAATAGGGTTCCTTCTTTTTATGATGTAAAGAGTATTCCCATAATTGAGTACACCACATTTTCTTTAGCCATTTACCCATTGATGAATACTCATTCATTCCTTATTGCACCTATAGTGAATAAGCTATAATAAATATTATAGTTTCAAATATATTGATTCGTTCAGAGGAAGTATAAATACTGTAGTGCCAGAACAGGTACCGTGGTAGTGTCCAAGTTGCAGCCTTCTCTATTATTGGACAAGTGTGGCCTAATATTAATATACATTCATCCAAAAAATTGGAGCGAATACATTCTTCCCTCAAAAAGTTGTATGTGAATTTATACATAAAGTAGGACTGCATGTAAAATCCTTAAACAGCCTCTTATATAACAAGCAATGATAAAAATGTTTGATCGTAATCCTGTATTTTTAGGAATTCTCCCTCTGGCTGGTTGTATTTTAGTTTTTGCTCTAGTCTTTAAAGCAGAAGAGTCACTTTCCATACCCTGGTTGTGTTTTGAGGATTCCTACCTGGATCATGTTCCAGGCTAGATGAAGTGAAGTGGTCATTATCCCTACTTTCTTAGCCTGACTGTATCTATAACAGCCTTCTGCCCTGATCAACATTTAGTAAAAGCAGAGAGTTGCAAAAGGCCAATATTTGACAGAAAAGCTAAAAGCAGAAATACTTGAGAAAAGGTATTGATACTGAATAATATTAGCACCCAACAGTTGTGTGCTATTTCAGTACTTCAAAAACACTATTTTATTCATTTTCACAACTAATCCTTTGAGTTTATCAGGTCAGGAATAATCCTCCCTGTTTTACATATGAAGACCAAGACTCACAGGAGGTAATTTATTAGCCTGAAGTTACTATATCCAAGGGTGGTAAAGTTAAGTATTTAATGTTGTCTTTCTTATTTTTCTCAGTAAATGGCTCTACATGAATTAAACTCTGGTTTCCAGAATATCTCCAGGCTATAGTTATATGTATTATTCTAATAAATAACCCTCAAGCCAGTGGCTTACAGAACTCACCACCATTAACTGCTATTACTGATGGACCGTTCACATCCAGAATAAACCTTCTCCTGTCAGAAGTAGCCAGCAATGACCAACCTTCGGTGATACCCAAAGCTCTGGTCTTGTTCAGTGGAAGTTACCTTTGCTAATACCCATTTTCTGAATCATATCACAATGAACTCCAATGTGAAGGAGGAAGAGAAACACGTTCTTCCAAATGGGACAGGCAGAAAATCTAGTGGTGTGTTGTATGATCATGTTATAGAGAAAGAGGATACACAGTAAAGAATGGTAACATTATGGTCAGCAGGATTCAATTCAACAATAGGATGAGGAAGGCATTTACATTAGATATGAAAAGAAAAAGATCAACACTAAAAAATGAACATGAAAGTTTTGTACTTGGGAAAAGTTTACAGTACAAAAGAATATATTACAATGGATAATTTTAGTTTATTTCTTAGATATTTGAAGAATAGGGATAGTTACTTCTAGTGCCAAAGAAGTTATCTAGAGGACCCGTGAGATGTCCAGTTTGTGGGAATGTGGTCAGAGAGAAGATGTCAAAACAGAGCTTTGTTTTTGACAAGCCTGCTTCCTTCTGGAAGTGCCAAGTGCTACAGATTTTTTTTTCCTGTACACTCCCTCATGTCCTATAGCCTACATAGCACATCTGAAATTTGTTCCTTCTTTGAAAATGTAATGGAAAATAGAACTTAGTGCTCCCTGCTAACAACACTCGAGGTCACTGAACCTGGGATGAATTTAATGACTTGTGGTTATATTTGATAGAAAAGACACTTTGTTAGAATATGACAATGGTGTGATTAAGGTCAATCACAACAGTCCATCTGAGGATGTGATAACTTAATTTTTTTCTGTCACAACAATATGAACCATTCCTCATCCTACTCAGTCACCCCCCATTAGTCAAAGGGGCTGACTAATCATTTGTCTGATACATATGGAGAAGCAATTCAAGATGCATGCTCTGAATATATAATATCTCCTCTCTTGGTCAACAGTGATAAGATAGTTTCTATGTAAGTGACAACTCCCCTCCATATGGTGATTAAGGAACCTATATTGCCTCTATCCAATAGCATTGCCGTTCTCAGTTTCCCAATTCTCCTAAATGGAGAGGGAGCAGAACTGTGAGAATTTGTACAGAAAGTTTATATCCATGTGGTTTTTTTTATTATAAATGCTATAAAATATTCTTTACATTTTATTATCTGATAAATTACAATTGGTACACCACATCTAGTGATAATGTACATGAGTAGCTAAGCATTCATCAGAATCAGTTCTATGAAATGGAAAGAAACGTACCCTCTCTGTTCATGTTGGATTTTCTATACCAAAATCCTTTTCCTTGTTAACAATGCCTATCTTTTCTTTTTTCTTCTTTTCTTCATAAGTTACTGTACTTTTAGGATTTCCTGATTAAAAATAACAAAACTGGGAAAGGTGTAAGGTTTAAAACAATTCATCCCATAACATTAAAATAAAGAATACTCAATATTTTCTCTGGTTGTTTGAAGTTTCATTTGGTCTCAATTTGTATGAAAACCAATACATTAGTATTTCAAATATTTGGAACTTACTCTATAATTTTTACCAATGGAGTAAGTTCGTCATGCACTTCTTTACCGTATGCCTAAGAGCACAATTTTGTTATTACCATATGGATGGCTTTCAGCCACTTGTCAGCTTACCCTCTAAACTCTGCTTATAAATTAACTTGTGGAATTTGAAGTATTTTAAATACAATTGTTGATTCTTTTTATTCCAACCAAAATTTTTCTTACATTAGCCATTTAGCTGAAATAGAGAGTCTTCATTAGAAAAGCCTTCAGTGAAAATTCAAGTAAATATTCTTGTGATATTGATAATTACCACATAATCCCTACAAATAAAAAGATCTTCTAAATATAAAATGTTGGGACTATAGTGTATTGAACAGTTACATCGGTGGTATAGTACTTCCTTGATACTATACTTGGTAATAGCTGATTTTATTTGTTTATTATCTAAGAAAGTGTGAATGGACATTATTCAATACTTGCATTTTCATTATTGGAAAACTACACACCCTACCACAATGAAAAGTCATCACACTTAGCCACAACTTTTAAACATTTGTAACAAGTTACACAAACTTTTATTAGAAATTATTATGTCTGAAATTCCATCAATTCTTTTATAGTAATGGACTCTTTCTCAAGCACATTTCATAGAGAATACACATATTAGGAAACAAGCAAAGTCCATCCCGTCTATGTACTAACTTCTTACTCCTGGGAAAACAATGTTCATATCATTGAAGTACATGACCATAATATTTTTTTCCTTTTTTGAATGGCACATTTAATAAAGATATTTCAAAATAGGATTAAGCATGTGGGTTAATACTCTAAAGAGAATAAGATACATCCAAGGACATAGATGTGGGTCTTTCGAAGGTAAGTCTAAGAAAATAAAACACACAAAAGTGTAGATGTGAACGCTTTACAGGAGAATCATCTATAACATTTTATATTTATTTTAAGGGAAAAGTAGAATGACTTAAATGATAATATGATGCAATAGAAATACTGATTTAGTTCAAACAGCATATTGAATTGTTGTACATAATTCATTATAAGGAAATGAACAGTATTTAAGACATGGACTATGATTAGAGTGAGGGCTAATATGGGCGAGAGAACATCACTGGAAATGAGGAGCTCTATAAATGTCAACCTATGGCTCTTATGCACTCAGATACAGAATTAAAACATCTTTTGAAGTTGAAAACAGTTGTTGACCCAGAGTCAAAACTTGAACTGCAGAGAGCAAAACCAAAAGAAAATACACAGGGACAAGGATGAACAAGAATATACAGTTAAGGAAATAATGGTTTAAAACTCGGGTATTTGAGGAACAATAGAAGCTTAATGTGCCAACTGCAAAAGAGGTGAGTAAAGAGGGCCTCAACTGTATCGCCTCAGTTGACGAATATAGAAGGAGGAGAGAGTACTGAGAGAGACAACTGGAATGAGCGGCCATATCTGGGAAGAGCTAGAAACATAAGGCAACAATACTCCCAAGAATCTAAGAGGATGATGCAGCTAAGACTTCTAGCAATGGGGGAAATGGAGACTCTACCACCCATCTCCTGTAACCAGGCAAGACTTCAAATGGAGGGACTGGAACACCAACTCAGCCACAAAACCTTTGACCTATAATTTATCCTCCCTACAAGATGTGCATGGGTAAAAATACAGCAGAAATTGAGGGAATAGCCAACCAATGACTAGTCTAAATTGAGACCCATGCCATGAAAGACAGTCCTGACATTGTTAATGATATTCTGCTGTATTTGCAGACAGGAGCCTAGCGTAACTGTCACCAGAGAGTTTCGCCTAGTACCTGATGATGGAAACAGATGCAGAGACCCACAGACAAACATTAGGCAGAATGTGGGAAATCCTGTTGAAGAGGGGAAGGAAGGATTGTAGGAGCCAGAGTGGTCAAGGACAGCACAAGAAAACCAACAGAATCAGCTAACCTGGGCTCATCGGGCCTCACAGAGACTGAACCACCAACCAAGAAGCCTGCATGGGACTGACCTATGTACATATGTAACAGTTGTGCACCTTGGCCTTTATGTGGGACTCCTAACAGCAGGAGGAGGGGCTGTCTCTGACTCTGTTGCTTGCCCTTGGGACACTTTCCTGCTACTGGCTACTGGGCCACCTCTTCCAGCTTCAATGAGAGAAGATGTGTCTAGTCTTACTGTAAATTGATATACCAAGGCTGTTTGAAATCCATTGGAAACCTGCCCTTTTCTGAAGAGAAACAGAGGAGGAGTGAATGTAGAAGGAGAGGTGTTGAGGGCGGGCGTTGGCAGGAGAGGATAGATGGGAAACTGTGGGGTGGATATAAAGTAATAAATATGATAATTAATTAATAAATGGTTTTAAGAAGTAGTGAAACAGCCACCTTGAACTGTAAAGGAGACAAGATTCACAAGCACATGATTTCTGCAAACACCACTAGATGGTGACAGAGAGAAGAGGCTAGAAATACCAAGTAGTTGCTTGTAGAATAGGAGTTCTGTAACAGTCTAAGACAGATTCACTTGTGAACAAGGAGGAAAGAGCCAGGTGAGGTTCGAGAAAGTCTAGTGTATTCTGATCGATACCTCCATAAATACCAATGTTATTTGTGAACACTTTGGCTATTGGAAGGATAATCTACAGTGTTACTTTAGACCAAATATGGATGCCAAGGAATGAAAAACTTAATTGAGATGTCAGTGGGTCATACAATTTAGCCTTGAATGCTATATCAAGAAGCCTGTGTAGAATTAGAATTAATAGAATCATATGCAACCAGGATAAAGATGAAGCCAATTAAGTTCTATGGAAGAGAGTGAAATTTGAGAAGGTGTCTGAGCTTACTCTCCCAGTTTTAAATGCTTGAGAGTTGTGATTACTTCATATCCCTTAGAATATTTTTTTGTATATATCTTGATCCATAGCTCACAAGCATTGAAATTGGAACATCTTTAAGGATAATTAGGAGAAAATGGTTCTGATGTCTGGATGAGCTATTGTGGAAAGGCATTTGGCATAGTTTTTTTTTTTTTTCTGAAAACTTCAGGAAGTCCCTCTTTTATTTTATAATATATGGTTCCTTTGTGTGCCTAATGAAAACCTTGAAATCTTTCTAGATGTTTCAAGAGTACCCTAAAGTTAGACAATAGATTTCAGTCTTCAGATTATGGAATAACTAAGCCCTCATTCACAACATGGAGTGTATAGAAAAATGTACAAGGAAATGACAGTTAGGTGTCCCTTGTAGCCTGAACAGTAGGAAAAGTATTATGTACTTTTCAGTGGTATGTTTTGGCACCTACAATGTTTTACAATACGATCCCTGATGTTCATGATATTTTGACCATTTGAAATGGTTTTGACTTGTGTTGAAAGAAACTTGGAGTAGCTCTGCCTCGGGACCCAGTCATAACACTTCTGGGTATACATCCAAATGACTCCTCACTGAATCACAAGGAAGTTTCCTCATCTACGTTCATAGCAGCCTTATTTGTAATAGCTAGAAACTGGAAACAACCCAAATATCCCTCAACTGAAGAATGGATTAAAAAACTGTGGTACATCTACACAATGGAATACTACTCAGCTATCAGAAACAATGAAATTATGCAATTTGCAGCCAAATGGATGGAACTAGAGAAGCTCATCCTGAGTGAGCTAACCCAGACTCAGAAGGATGCACATGGCTTCTATTCACTTATAGTCAGATTTTAGCTTTATAGTACATGATATCTATATTACAACCAGCGCACCAGAGGGAACATGGACATAGACTTTTTCTTTTTCTAGGGAGAAATGAGACACTTTTCCCTAGTGGTGCTGCCTTGTAGGCCCTCAGTGTATGAGGAGGCTTTTGGCCTGCATATGACTGCTGAACTGGGGTGGGGGACTGTTATGTAGGGACACTCCACTCCAGAGGAGTGGGGTGGAAGGGTTATGGGGTAGAGGGTGTGAGGGCAGGACTGGGAGGGGTGGAAAGAGGACACTATGATGGAGATGTTACCTGAAGCAATAAATAAATAAAATAAAGAAGATGGAAATGTCTTAATGATTGCAAGTCCAACATGAGATCCTTAGAACCATTTTAAGGTTGAGTATACAATTTAGCTGTGTCCTCTGATATGAATGGCATAGCTTCACGGTGGCCAAATGTGATGACCCAAGGAGGTCACCATATATTTGGATAAAAATTTAATTCTCCTGAATATTTTTTCCATAACTATTTTCAGGCAGTGTTTGATGTTGACAAACAGCACAATATGAGTCAGTTATACAAAGTTTATAAAATTGTAAGTGTGAGGGTTTTTCTCTTTAGAATGACTTTCATCTGTATGTTCTAGAAGCTGTTCTTTGAAATAAGGATTCCATGCAGTGAGAGAGAGAGTTCTATAAAGAAAGACTTAGAAATGGTCTTGTTGCTAGTTCTGGGATGTCAAGATCAAGGTACCTATGAAAAGAGAAGGTCCTGTGGGGTTGTCATTGAGTTATAAAAGATGTAATTCATCACAGCCCAGAACACAAATAGAGTTATAAGTTTTTGAGGCTGAGTTGGATGTGGATAGCTATTTTGTACTTACTCCCTTTTCAGATAGAGCTTCACTTATATCTTCCAAATTCACATCACCTTAGGGTTAATCAAAGTTAATAGACCAAAACAATAAATATATAGGCTCTCCGGAGATGGTTTAGGAAAAAGGGGTCAGTGGAAGCTGTGCATTGTCAGAGTAATTAGTGCTGTCAGTACTCAGGAGAAGGACAGACACACTTCATGCTTTTCTTCCTTTCAAATAGCAGGAAGGCACTAGAGAGTATTAGAGGAAAGAGCCAGAAAATGTCCTGCTGCCAGTTTCCAAAGCACTTGGAACTTAAATCTCAAAAGGGATTCTGCACACTTGTCACTCATACCCAAACACACACACACACACACACACACACACACACACACACACACACACACACGAAGAATATAAGGGATATAAGGATAAAACGTTGGTTCAAATTTCTCAAAGAAAAAGACACAAGAATGAACAGAAAGAACATTCTTTCTGTGAATTCATGCTATGGTCTAAGAAGAATGTTAATATACTTGATTTCTGATTTTTTCAATGGTTCCTGGGCTTCTTCACATACACACCTTACCACTGGGATTCCTAAACAATTATGTCTTTTTCCTAGATTATAGTTATAGGCATGAAGTTATGCATAATTTGCACTTAAAAATTCAGAACCTAACTTTGCACCCATATTTATAACTTCTTTCTCATTTCTGTGTTGATTTGTCATATCTTACCATGTTTTCTTTTATTGAAGTAGATATATTATATAATACATCCTGACTATGTTGTCCTCTCCTTCCTCCCATTTTCTCTTTACCTGGCCTCCCATCCAGATCCATCCTTGTTTTATAGCTCATTAAAAAACAAACAAACTAACAAACAAACAAAATCCAAAACAGGCTTCTAAGGGATAATATAAAATAAAATTAAATAAGATAAAAACAAAAAAAAAGGAAAGGAAAAAAATGTATGAGAACAGTACAGCACAAACAAACAAAACAACTTAAGAAAAGGCAAAAGAAACAGATATAGACACAGAGACCCACTCATTCCCAACTCAGGAATTCTGTAAAACACAAAACTGGATGACATAATATGTATGTAAATGACCTGAAGGGTTAAAAACTGAAAATAAAGTTACAAAAGAAGATTTTAAAAAGCCATGTCATCATATTATACAATAAGAAACTTCCACAGATGCCATTGAGTTCACTTTCTGTTGACCTTCTACTAATAGGCATGTTGCCTACCCTTAATAGTAGTTTGTTTTTCCAGTGAGATTCCCTTAGAGGAAACTAAAATTTCATTTTAAATGGCTATCAACTGGAAATGCTTCTGGTTAGAGATGGGGGCATGTGTCTACTGATTTCAGCTCTAGGACCTAATGATGTACTGATTCATGCAAGCCCTATGCATATTCCCTCAGTCTCTGGGATTCCACATGTACTTGCATCTGTTTTATTTAGAAGGTCTCAACTCCTTGGTGTCTTCCATCCCTTCTATCCTCTCTACATTCTTTCTGCATTTTCTTCTACAAGAGTTCCTTGAGTCCTGAGGGGAGGGGTTTCATGGAGACATACTGTTTAGAGCTGAGTGTTCTAAGGTTTCTCATACCCTGTACATTATTTGCAGGTAGGTTTCTATATTTTTTCCCCATTTGCTGAATGGAGGAAGCTTTTCTGATAATGACTGAATAAGGCATTTATCTATGAGGCTAGAAAATGTCATTAGGAATCATTTTATTGCTACTTTTTTTTTTTTTTGAACAGTAGCATTTAGTTTTATGCTAGGTCCCTGGGCTATCTAGTCTCAGGTTCTTGATTGCATAGGCAGCATTAAGTATGGATTCCATCCATGGAGTGGGCTTTAAGTCAAGTAAAATATCAGGTAGTCACTCCTACAAGCTTTGTGCCACTATTAAACTAGCATTTTTGCAGGCAGGACACCATTTTATTTTAAAGGTTTTGTAGCTGGATTGTTGCTCACATTTCACCTTTACTAGCATTCAGACTACCTTCCAGTACTGAGAACACTAACCTGTAGTGGTAAAAACGGTAGATAGGCACCTGCTCACCATCTCAACGTTCAAGAAATTGTGTAAGTGTTGTCTTCGGCCATAGGGTCTTGCTATCTTGTTGTGGAGAGCAACCTATAGTTTTGGAAAGTCCTGGTGTGACTGGGAGTTCTCATCAGACCACTTTTGCCAACAGTTCAGTTAGATATATCCTATTCGTGGTACTAGAAATGTCATTTGCTGACCAGGCATATCCAGTTGGGGCTGTGTCTCCTAAATTATTCAGAGATGTCATTTAGTTCACCTTCATATACATGTCTATTTTAGGAAGTGTTACCCAGTCCCTTACTCTATAATTAACTTCTATGGTTCTATGGAGTATTACTTGGCTATCATTGCCTTTACAGCTAATATCCACATATAAATGAATGTGTCCAATATCTCTCTTTCTGTTTCTGTGTTACATTAGGATGATTTTTTCTAGTTCCGTTTATTTACTTGCACATTTCATGATTTCCTTTCTATAAACAGTTGAGTAATATTCTGTTGTGTAAAAGTATCACATTTTCTTTATCTGGTGAGGGGCATCTAGGGTGTTTAAATTCTTTTCCAACTATTATGAATAGAGCAGCAGTGAACATAGTAGAGCAAGTATCTTTGTGGGAGCATGGAGTGGTGGCTGGTTTTATGTCAACTTGACACAAGCTAGAGTTATCCGAAAGGAGAGAACCTCAATTGAGAAAATGCCTCCATAAAATCTAGCCATATAGGATTTCCTTAATTAGAGTTTATGGGAGAGGTCCCTCCCCATTTTGGGTGGTGCCATTCCTGGGCTGGTGTTCTATAAGAACATTCCTGAATTCTATAAGAAAGCAGGCAGAGCAAACAATGTGGATGGAACAAGCTTGTGAGGACTTCTCCATGACCTCTACATCAGTTCCTGCCTCCATTCTTCCTGCCCTGTTTGAGTTCTTCTCCTGACTTCCCTCCCTGATGGACTGTTATCTGTAACTGTAAGCAGAAGTAAAACTGTTTCCTTCACAGAGTACTTTGATCATGGTGCTTCACAACAGCAAATGTTACCCTAACTAAGACTTCTCCTTGAGGTATATGCCCAAGACTGATATTGCTAGATCTTGAGATAGATTGATTTCCATATTCCTGTGGGACTATCACACTGATTTCCATAAAAACTGTACAAATTTGCACTCTCACCAGCAGTGGGCAAGTGTTCCTTTCATTCTATATTCTCATTATCATGAGTTATCAGTCAATTATTTTATTGATCTTAGTCATTCTGGCAGATGTAAAAAGAAATCTCAAAGTAGTTTTTGTTTTCATCTCCCTGATGACTAAGGATGTTGAACTTTAAGTATCTCTCACCCATTTGCTTTCCACTTTTGAGAGTTCTTCATGTAGCTCTGTACACCATTTAAATTGGGCCATTTTTTCCTTAATATCCAGATTTTTTTAGATCTTTATATATTTTGTATATTAACCATCTATTGGATATGTAGTTGGTAAAAATCATTTCACAATCTGTAGACTATGACTTTGTCTGAATGATGCAGAAAATTTCAGTTTCATGTGGTTCTATTTATTATTGTTGAACTTACTGCCTGTGCTAATGGTGTTCTGTTCAAAAAGTCTTTTCCTGTGCCAATGAGTTCAAGACTATTCTCCACTTTCTCTTATATAAGATTCAGTGTATCCAGTTTTATGTTGAGGTCTTTGATCCATTTATAGTTGAATTTTTTCAGAGTGATTATTATGGATCTATTTGGATTACTATACATCCAGCTACCCAGTTTAACTAGCAAAATTTGTTGAAGATGTTGCCTTTTTTTTCCAGTGTGTATTTCTTTTTTTTTTTTCATTTCTTAATAAATAAATTTATTTATTTGTTGCTTCACGTTACATCTCCATCATACTGTCCTCTTTCCCCCTTCCCAGCCCCACTCTTCCACTCTCTACCTCCTAACACTTCCATCCCACTCCTCTGGAGTGGAGTGTCCCTACATAATAGTCCTTCACAGTTCAGAAGTTATATGAGAGCCAAGAGCCTCCTCACATACTGGGGGCCTACAAGGCAAAACCACCAGTGAAAAGTGTCTCATTGCTAGGGAGAGAAAACTAAAAAAAAAGCAAACAAACAAAATAAAAAAATAAAAAGTTTATGTCCATGTTCTCTTTGGTGCATTGGTTGTATTATAGATATCCTGTACTATATAGCTAAAATCCAACTATAAGTGAATAGATGCCATGTGCATCCTTCTGAGTCTGGGTTAGCTCATGCAGGATGAGCTTCTCTAGTTCCATCCAATTGGCTGGATAATTGCATAATTTCATTGTTTCTGATAGCTGAGTAGTATTCCATTGTGTAGATGTACCACAGATTTTAATCCATTCTTCATTTGAGGGACATCTGGGTTGTTTCCAGTTTCTAGCTATTACAAATAAGGCTGCTATGAACATAGATGAGGAAACTTCCTTATGATTCCATGAGGAGTCATTTAGGTGTATACAGAGAAGTGGTATGGGTGGGTCCTGAGGCAAAGCTATTCCAAGTTTTCTAAGATATCGCCATACTGACCTCCATAGTGGTTGCACAAGCCTACACTCCCACCAGCAATGGAGGAGGGTTCCCCTTTCTCCACACCCTCACCAGCATGTGCTGTCATTTGAGCTTTTGATCTTAACCATTTGACTGGTGTGAGATGGAATCTCAGAGTCGTCTTGAGTTGCATTTCACTGATGATTAAGGAGGTTGAGCATTTCTTCAAGTGTCTGTCGCCCATTAGGGATTCCTCCTTTGTGAATTCACTATTTAGCTTAGATGCCCACTTTTTATTGAAATATTTGGTTTCTTGGCATTTAATTTCTTGAGTTCTTTGTAGATTTTGGATATTAGCCTAGATGTGGGGTTGGTGAAGATTTTCTCCCAGTCTGTAGGCTGACAGTGTCTTTTGCCGTACAGAAGCTTTTCAGTTTTATGAGGTCCCATTTATTGACTGTTGGTCTCAGGTCCTGAGGTGTTGGTGTTCTGTTCAGGAAGTTGTCACCTGTGCCAATGAGTGGAGAGTTTTTCTCAATTTTCTTCTAGTAGATTTAGTGTGACGGGCCTTATGTTAACGTCTTTGATCCACTTGGACTTAAGTTTTGTACAAGGTGATAAGTATGGGTCTAATTTCATTCTTTTACAAATGGACATCCAGTTGGACCAGCACCATCTATTGAAGATGCTGTCCTTTTTCCATTGTGCGGTTTTGGGTTCTTTGTCAAAAATTAGGTGGCCATAGTTGTGTGGGTCCATTTCTGGGTCTTCAACTCAATTCCATTGATCTACTGGTCTGTTTCTATACCAATACTATGCTGTTTTTACAACTATTGCTCTGTAGTACAGCTTGAAATCTGGGATGGTGATACCTCCAGATGTTTTTTTCCTGTACATAATTGCTTTAGCTATTCTGGGTTTTTTGTTGTTCCACATGAAATTGAGAATAGCTCTTTCCAGATCTATAAAGAATTGTGTTGGTATTTTGATAGTAATTGCATTGAATCTATATATTGCTTTTGGTAGGATGACCATTTTTATTATGTTGATCCTACCTATCCATGAGCATGGGAGATCTTTCCATCTTCTAAAGGCCTCTTCAATTTCTTTCTTCAAGGGCTTGAAGTTTTTGTTATATAGGTCCTTTACTTGCTTGGTTAAAGTTACCCCCAGGTATTTTATATTGCTTGTGGCTATTGTGAAGGGGGTTGTTTCCCTTATTTCTTTCTCCGCCCATTTGTTTGTTGTATAAAGAAGGGATTCTGATTTTTTTAATTAATTTTGTATCCAGCCACCTTCCTGAATGTGTTTATCAGCTGTAAGAGTTCTCTGGTGGAATTTTTGGGGTCACTTATATATACTATCATATCATCTGTAAATGGGGATAATTTGACTTCTTCGTTTCCAATTTGTATCCCCTTGATCTCTTTTAGTTTATTGCTCTAGCAAGAACTTCAAGTACTATATGGAAGAGATATGGTGAAAGTTGGCATCCTTGTCTTGTCCCTCAGTTTAGAGGAAATGCTTCAAGTTTCTCTCTATTTAAATTGATGTTGGCCACTGGCTTGCTGTATATTGCCTTTATTATTTCTCAGTATGGCCCTTGTATGCCCATTCTCTCCAGAACTTTTAGCATGAAGGGGTGTTGGATTTTGTCAAATGCTTTTTCTGCATCTAGCGAGATTAACATGTGGTTTTCTTCTTTCATCTTGTTTATATGGTGAATTATGTTGATAGATTTTCGTATGTTGAACCATCCCTGCATTCCTGGGATGAAGCCTACTTGATCACGGTGTATGATACTTTTGATGTGTTCTTGAATTTGGTTTGCTAGTATTTACTAAGTATTTTTGCATCTATTTTCATGAGGGAGGTTTGTCTGAAGTTCTCTTTCTTTGTTGGGTCTTTGTGTGGTTCAGGAATCAGGGTGACTGTGGCCTCATAGAATGAGTTTGGCAGTATTCTTTCTGATTCTATTTGGTGAAAGAGTTTGAAGAGTATTGGTGTTAGCTCCTCTTTGAATGTCCAGTAAAATTCCGTGCCAAAACATCTGGTCCTGGGCTTTTTTTGGTTGAGAGATTTTTAATGACTGTTTCTATTTCCTTAGGGGTTATAGGGCTGTTTAATCTGTTTATCTCATCTTGATTTAGCTTCAGTAGGTGGAATCTATCAAGAAAATTGTCCATTTCGCTTAAGTTTTCAAATTTGATGGAGTATAGGTTTTTAAAGTAGGATCCAAATATTCTCTGGATTTCCTCAATGTCTGTTGTTATTTCTCCCTTTTCATTTCTGATTTTGTTGATTTGGGTTTTTTCCCTCTGCCTTTTAGTTAATTTGGCTAAGGGTCTGTCTATTTTGTTGATTTTCTCGAAGAATCAACTCTTGGTTTCATTGATTCTTTGTATAGTTCTTTTTGTTTCTAAGTTGTTGATTTTAGCCCTAAGTTTGATGATTTCCTGCCTTCTGCTCCTCTTGGGAGTAGTTGCTTCTTTTTTTTTTTCCAATTCACCCAGTTAAGCTGTTAATTCTCTAATATGGGCTGTCACAATTGTTTTTTGGAAGGCACTAAGTGCTATGAACTTTCCTCATAGCACAGCTTTCATTGTGCTCCATAGGTTTGAGTATGTTGTACCTTCATTTTCATTGGATTTTAAGAAGTCTTTGATTTCCTTCTTCATTTCTTCCCTGACCCAGTCATCATCCAGTAAAGAGTTGTTCAGTTTCCATGTGTGTGTAGGCTTTCTGTTGATTCTTTTGATGTTGAAGTCCAGCTTTATTCCATGGTGGTCTGATAAGATACAAGGGGTTATTTCAATTTTCTTGTATCTTTGTGTCTAACTATATGGTCGATTTTGCAGAAGGTTCTGTGAGGTGCTGAGAAGAAGGTGTATTCTTTTCTGTTTGGGTGAAATGTTTTGTAGATATCAGTTAGGTCTATTTGGTTCATGATCTCTGTTAGACTCATTATTTCTCTGTTTGGCTTCTGTCTTGATGATCTGTCCATTGCAGTGAGTGGGGTGTTGAAGTGTCCCAATCCTAATGTGTGGGGATTGATGTGCGATTTAAATTTTAGAAGCGTTTCTTTTACAAATGTAGGTGCCTTTGTATCTGGGGACTAGATGTCCAATATTGAGATGTCCTCTTTATGAATATTTCCTTCAATGAGTATGTAGTGCCCTTCTCTGTCTTTTTTTTTTTTTTAATTAACTTCAGTTGGAAGTCTATTTTGTATGATATTAGGATGGCTACTCCAGCTTGCTTCCTGGGTCCATTTGCTTGGATAACCTTTTCCCAGCTCTTTACTCTGAGATAGTGTCTATCTTTGATAGTTAGATGTATTTCTTGTATGCAGCAAAAAGATGGGTCTTGTTTACAAATCCAATCTTTAAGTCTGTGTCTTTTTATTGGTGAGTTGAATCCACTGATGGTGATGGACATTAGTGACCAGGGTTTGTTATTTCCCATTATTTTTGTATAGATGGTCATCCTGTGCTTCTTTTGGTTTAGTTGCTGTGGAGTTTTCTATTTCCTCTGTTTTCTTGGGTGTAGTTATCTTCTCTGGGTTGGAATTTTCCTTCTAGGATCTTCTGTAGGGCTGGGTTTGTCGTTAGATATTGTTTAAATTTGATTTTGTCATGGAATATCTTGTTTTCTCCATCTATGTTGATAGAGAGTTTTGTTGGGTATAGTAGTCTAGCTGGGCACCTATGTTCTATCAGGGTTTGTAGGACATCTGTCCAGGCCCTTCTAGCTTTTAAAGTTTCTGAGGAGAAGTCAGGTGTAATTCTGATGGGTCTGCCATTATATGTGACTTGACCTTTTTCTCTTAAAGCTTTTAATAGTCTTTCTTTGTTCTGTACATTTGGAGCTTCAATTATTATGTGGCAAGAGGAGTTTCTTTTCTGATCTAATCTGTTTGGTGTTCTGTAAGCCTCTTGGATTTTTATTGGCATCTCTTTCTTTAGGTTTGGGAAGTTTTCTTCTCTGATTTTGTTGAAGATATTTCCTGGACCATGGAGTCTTCTCTTTCCTCTATGCTTATAATTCTTAGGTTCCATCTTTTCATTGAGTCCTTGATTTCTTGGATGTTGTGGGTGAGAGATTTTTTAGCTTTCTAATTTTCTTTGAATGTTGTACTGATTTCTTCCATTGAATCTTCCATGCCTTAGATCCTGTCTTCCATCTCTTTTATCCTATTTTTGATACTCATATCTGTAGTTCCTGTTCTGTTCCCTTGATTCTCCATTTCCATTTTTAATTCTGACTGTGTTTTCTTTATTGATTCCATTTCTAGTTTCATGTCTTGAATGATTTTATTCATTTTGTGCATTTCCTGCTGCAATTTGCTTGTCTTTGCCTGGAAATCTTTCATTGCCCTGTCTTTTTCCTGTTCAAGTTGAGCCACCTTGGCTTGGAGCTCTCTAATTGTATTATCCATGTCTTTTGCTTGTGAAATTGTGGCTTCTTTGAATTCCTTCATAGATTTAAATTCTTCTTGAAGGGACTCTATCACTTTCCATAATGTACAATTGTCATCGTTTTCATGTGTTTTAGCTGTGGTGATGTGGTCAGGATTTGATGAACTAGCATAGTTGTGTTTTGTTGGAGTCAGGTCTCCCTAATTTCTGTTTTTCCTCGGACCTTTGGCCATTTGGATGTTCTTAGCTGTCTGCTCCTGTTGTCTTCTGGGCTTGGATCCAAAGGGGGCACTTTGGTGTAGCAGTCGAATTACTTGGCAATATGTTGCTTCTTACAGGGGGATCTCAGGGTCAATGTGCATCTAATAGCCAAATGCACTGTGAGCTGGAGCAGCCAATTCCCAGGCAATGAGGAATGGCCCGGGATTGTATCACTGCTCCCAAGACAGATTGAGTGTTCAGCCTGCAGTGGCTCTGGTGGTATGGTCCTGTGTGTCCAGGCACAGATTCTGTGGACCTTGGTGGTCACAATGCCTGTTGGAGTTCTGAGAAAGCCTGACTCCACCCCTGTAAGGTGAGTCACTCAGTACCACCTCCCAGGTCAACTCACTGATCCAGGGGGTGGAACTATAGATACTTAAGCTCTGGTTCCCTCCGGAAGGGCCCGTACTAGCAAAAAAGTCTGATAATAATAATAAAGACCTCACAGTTTGCCCAGGGTTGGACCCTGTGGTGGGTAAATCCACCTTCACCCCCTGTAGCCTTTTCTGCCACTCTCACAGCCCCACCTATGTGTGAATGGAGCTGGCTTTGGATACTGGCAAATGGGGCCACTGCCATCCAAGTTCCTCTATGCTGCCTTGGAATGTAACCTGCAGCCGGAAGGGTGTCCCAAAGCTCAATTCAGCTGCAGGATTTTTTTCCCAATGACTGTAAGTCCAATAGGGGATCCTGTCCAGCACCTCTCTGGGGGGTGCACAGATATGTCTGGGCTTTCCAAATGCAGTTGTGGACCCGCTGGCTACTGGCCTGATGCCCTGTGGAACCTTGAGCGCCCAGCTGCTGTGCGCCCACCACGTGTTGCTAAGAGTGTGTGGCAATCCCACGTGTCTGAAACCTTTCGCTAAATAGCCAGAATGCCTGCTTGGGTTCTGGGGGGCCAGTAGACTGGTTAGTAAACCTGTGTGGGTTCCAAATCTGCCCGCTGGGTATTAGAGTGGCTCTTACCCAGCATCTCTCCTGGTGGGGGTTAATGATTCCCAGATTCAGCGGCTTCTGTGTGCGTCCGAGAGACAGAGGGAGAGCCCTTCCCAGGGACTTTTAATGGTCCCTGCATAGCTGGGTGAAACCCAAGTTGTTCCAGTCACTCAGATTTTTTGCACAGCCTTTGTGGCTTTGTGGCTGTTTTCCCCAAGATCAAAATGTTTCTGCATGGGCCACCGCCATCTTGTATCCCCCCAGTGTGTATTTCTTATTTCTTTGCCAAAGACCAAGTAAACATAAATAGGTGAATTTATTCTGGGTCTTTTATTTGATTTCAATGATCAATGTATTTGCTTTTGTTTCAATACCATGCTGTTTGTTGTTGTTGTTTTGGCTTTTTGTAGTTATCTTTTTGCTATAACTCTGTAGTATAATTTGGAGTTAGTGATGGTGATACCTCCATCAACTCTTTCATTATTCGTACAATATTACCCATTATAATTGTTTTAGTATTCTGCATGTTAAGCTGAAAATTGTTCTTTCAAGATCTAATAAAAATTGTATTGGAATTTTAATGGGATTGCATTGAATCTGTAGATTGCTTTTGATAGGATGGCCATTTTTGCTATGTTAATCCTACCAATTTGTGAACATGGGATATCTTTGAATCTTCTGATATCTTCTTCAATTTATTTCATCAAAGACTTGAAGATTTTATCCTCCAAGTGTTATATTGAATAGGTATGGAGAGAGTGAGCAACCTTGTTCTGTTCCTGATGTTAAGGGAATTGCTCTGAGTTTCTCTCCATAAAAGTGTATGTTGGTTATGGGTTTTCTGTGAATTGCCTATATTATGTTTATATATGTCCCTGTATACTGAATATCTCCAGAATTTTTATCATAAAGGGGCGTTAGGGTTTGTCAAGTGACTTTTCTGCATCTAATGAGATAATCATGTGATTTTTTTCTCTCATTTTGTTTATATGGTGAATTATGTTTCCTGATAACATATGTTGAGCCATCCTTGCACCTCTGGAATAAAGAGCATTTTGATGTGTTCTTGGATTTGATTTGCAAATATTTTGTTGACAAATTTTGCATCTACATTCATAAAGAAAGTTGATTGTAACCCTTTTTCTTTGTTGTGTCTTTATGTAGTTTATGGATCAGGGTAATTGTGGCCTCATAAAACGAATTGGGCAATGTTCCATCTGTTTCTATTTTGAGGAATAATTTGAGGAGTATTAGTGTTATGTTTTATTTGAAAGTCGGGTAGAATGTTTCATTAAAACTATCTGACCCTGGACTTTTTTTCATTGTTAGACTTTTAATTCCTGCTTCTATTTCTGTATGGTTATAGCTCTGTTTAAATTGCTTGTCTGAATTTAGTTTAACTTTGGTAGGTGGTATGTATAGTGAAAATTATGCATTTCTTTTAGATTTTCCAATGTGGTGGAATATACATTTTCAACTACATTCTTGTGAATCTCCAGATTTTCTTGCAGTCTGTTGTTATGTCCAACTTTTTGTCTCTAATTTTGTTAATTTGGACCTTCTCTCTGAATTTAGTTAATTTAGAGAAGGATTTGTGATTCTTACTGACTTTCTCAAAGAACCAACTCTTGGTTTCATTGATTCTTTGTTTGTTTGTTTGTTTGTTTCTATTGTATTGATTTTAGCTGAGTTTGATTCTTTCTTAATGCTAATCTTTTTGGGTGTGATTTCTACTTTTTGTTCTAGAAATTTCAGGTTGCTATTAAGTTACTAATAGAAGATCTCTCCATTTTTTTAAATGTGGGCACTTAGTGCTGTGGACTTGGTGTTAGAACCCCTTCATTGTGTCCTGTAAGTTTGAGCATGTGTTTTCATTTTCACTCAAAGCCTGAAGTCCTTAATTTCTTTTCTAATTTCTGTTTATCTCAGTTTTCATGAGATAAATGTTTTTTAATGATTTTATAGGTGGAAAATAAAAGTTCCTGTCTTGGAATTTTTGTTTCTGCTTTTAGAAAATCTAGTTCATTATCAGTTTGTTTGTGATGAGTCTACTGACATTACAAAATAGTTCATTGGGGGTTTGGAGTGCTGGAGAGATGACTTAACAGTTGAGAACACTTGTTGCTTCTTGCAGAGGATCTGGGTTCAGTCCAAGCATCCACATGGTAGCTCACAAATATCTGTAATGCTAGTTCCAAGGGATCCAATGTTCTCTTTTGACTGCTATAGACACTTCACACACATGGTTTATATAAACACACACACACACACACACACACACACACACAAACATAAAATAAAACAACAAGATATAAAAAGTTTAAAATATTGCAGTGGAGATGGCAATTTTACTATTTAAGTTGTTTAAATGATTTGTGTTTTTAGTTTCATGTTCTATGTTTACATATTTTTAAAAATAGATTTATTTGTATTTTTGTGTATGGATATTTTGTCTACATGTATGTCTGTGTACCATGTATGTGGTGCCAACTAAGCCTATTAATTTCTAGAAATAGACTTATAGGCAATTGTGAGTCAACATGTAGAAGTTAGGAATCAAACCCACATCCTCTGGAAAACAGACAGTACTTTGAACTGCTGAGATATCCCTCTGTCCCCTGTATGTTGACTGTAATAAGGTGGCTTTTATTATTTTTGTATATCATTCATTCTAACTATTTTACTATACTTAATACCTCTACCTTCCTTCAACCCTTGTTTCTTAAAACCTCTCAACACTAGGCTGGAGAGAAAGATGATTAAAAGGAAAAAGGAAAAAGCTCTCTTTGTGCTACTTCCTGCTGATTAGGGTCGTCAGGTACTTTGGGGACAATATCAATTTCAGTAGTCACTATATCCAGAAGTCCAGTAAACCAGCAAACCAGGAAATGGCAGCAGGAAGAATCAGCAGCAGTTTGGGGGAACACCAGCAACAGGAAGAGCAGCAACCTCTTTCTACTTGGTAACCCCCCTTCTTCTTGAGGGCTCTAGTTTTATTTTTTTTCACTTGTGACAAGGTTGAAACTGCAACTTAGTTATCAATTATATTCATTAATAAGTGTAAACTTTAATATTAGGCTGGCAGAGAAGCCAGTGAACTGGCAGGAGGCCGGTAGGCCTGGCTCACCTTAACTTAACTGGTGGGTTGACTGGTCCTGGGGATAAAGGCCTGGACCTAAGGAGGCCTTCACCACCTGCAACCTAAACTCTGTTAACTAATATATTTATTAATAACTATAAATTTTTATATTTGGCCAGTAGATCAGCTGACAGGCTGATGGGAGACTGGTAGGCCTGAGTCACCTTAGAGCCCTGTAGGCCTGGTGGGTTGGTTTGGCAGGGCATCTGTGGATATTTATTAATAACAATAAACTATTATATTAGGCTAGTGGAACAGCTGGCGGTGACCTGGCAGGGTAGTTGTTGGGATCTGCTGGAAGGCCTGTGGCTGGAAGCCTGTAGGCCTGCCTTAGCTAGAGGCCTGTTGGCCTTTCAACCTGAAAATCAAAGTGTCCTTTTCCCAATAATTAAATACAATACGCCAAGACTTTTTAATGTTTCAACACTTAGCCTTTAGCTGGGAAGACTCTCAACTAGATCTTCTAAATTATCCCAGAACTCCTAATCCCAACAAACCATGTGGCTTGCTGTACCTTCCAAAACTCTCAGACACATCTGTCTGCTTCTGTGTCATCTCCTTGTGGAAAGAGAGCTTCTTCTTTGTAAATCCCAAGGTTCTTTTCTTTATCCCAGGAAGTCCCACCTTCCTATACTCTTTCTGCTCAGCTAATTGGCCATCAGCGACTTTTATTAACCAATCAGAGAGTGCCTCAGAAGGGACCGTAACCAGATCTCTGAGCACTCAAATCAGCCTCTGCGATTTAATGTATTAGACCTTCCTCTAACACATGGTATCTTTTATTATTTTTGTTATTATTCAGCCTAATTATTTTGCTATACTTAATAACTCTGTCCCTCTTCCAACCCTTGTTCCTTCCAACTCCCCACCACTAGGTGGAAGGAAAGAAGTTTAAAGGGAAAAAGGATGGAGTTTTCTTTGAGCTACTTCCTGCTGATTAGGGTTATTGGGTTTTTTGGGAGCAATACCAATCTCAGCAGTCACAATATCCTGAAGTTCAGCAAACCAGCAAACCAGGAAACAGCAGCAGGAAGAACCAGCAGAAGTTTTGGGGAGCACCAGCACTTAGAGCAGCAACCTCTTTACTCTTTGTAGGACCCTCTCCCCCTCACCATGGCTCTGGCTTTTTATTCCTCAATCCTCAGAATTCATGTGCTTCAGGTGGCTAAGCCACACCCCTGCTAGCTGACTAAGCACATTTGATTGCACCTGGGGACTAACTGAAGCAGCCCCACACCTGGAATTAAACAAAAGCATTCCCTTAACTGCTTTTTTTTTTTTAAATAAACTAAACTCTGACCACAGTTGACCTTTTAATATCTAAAATAAGTTATAATTTCATGATTGTTTACACTCATCCGCAGAATCTCTACAACTCATAACTCCCATAAGCCTATCTCTTTCCCATGACTCCTTTATTTCCTTAGAATTTGGTACCTTGAATACTGCCTTTGTTGTTTTTGATGCATATGGCCAATCTCCAGCAACAACAACAATAGCAAGAGTCCTTTGTTAATATTCGTAGCAGCCAGATTGGTTTCCTCAATGCTTATTTGATGTTTTCTATAGATATATTCTGTGGGCAACTTGGCCTTCATATAGATCCCTTAACAAGTGGTGGTAGGAAGCAGTGTCTGTGACAGGCTGTGATACGCTTTACTCTAGCTAGGCTGCCATGTTAGGCATCAGTGCAAGAAGTTCTTAGTCATCATGTTACTGATGAACTAAGGGGGCTTAATAGGGATGGAGTCCCCCTCACCCAAGGAGAGAGAGAGGAGGAGGGGAGATGGGACTGAGAGGGGTGGAGAGGGGTGCTGTGATCAAGATGTAACTTGAATAAATAAAGAAATATTAAAAAAGAAGAAACTCACACACAACATTGTAGTTTTATGTGTGTATATGTTTTTGCATCTATCATTTGGGGTTTTTAACTTTTCTTTTTATAGACTTTGATGCTGTTTTTTATAAATATGAAAAAATAATTTTGGTTTCATTATTCCCTAAGTATTTGCTAGTTATTGGTTGTTTATCTAAATTTGTGAATCTCCGTTTAACTGCCTACTCTATTGTCATCATTTTGTGTCTGGTGATTTCAGAGATGGGGGATGCCCATGTAGGAATGATGCTTTGGAAATCTGTCTTTGGAATGTAAAGAATCCCCATTCTTATTTATTTCAGTGGCTCATTAGTTTTTAAGAAGCATGTTCTCCCTATGTAGCTCACCTCGCCTAGCTTCCATATTATTTTGCTCATGGTCAGGGCCACAAATACAATACTTCTGTCTCAGTTCTTGACTTCTGGATTATGGGTGTGTACCTGCATATCTACCTAAAGGATCTTTATCCTCCTTAAAAAAGCATCATTTCGACACTTAACAAAGCTGATATTCTACATGTCATTTGATCATACATTTTTAAAAATAGCTTTTAAACACCATTACCAACAGTTCAGTGCTAAGGTTTCAGAGCTTAATCATAAACCAGGCTGGTACTATGCTGACAGTCTTTATTCAGAGGGCTGCACTTTTAGCTTTTGATTTGACACTTAATTTCACAAACATGCATCCTAATCCCAAAGAGAGTGAGTGTAAGGAGAATCAGCAAATAACTCAGATCAAAGGCATCTGTGTCTTCACTAGTTAAATCAGAATGATATCTCTAACCTACTGATATGTTCACAACACCCAGGACAGTGATTTTTCCCAGAGTGAGACTTTAAAATAATTATTTGAATGTGCAGAACAGAATGTCTCTCAAGAATAATGGTTCTATATTTTTCCTGTTGTGTTTATCCAGCCATTTCTAGAAGAGACTGTCTCATAGCTATATATACATACATACACATGTGAATATTCTTGAATGTACACACACACACACATACACACACACACACACACACATGCACACACCCTTACCAATGTCTGTGCAACAAACATAATCAAAGAAAAGAGGCTGTCACCTTGAGTGTAGGGACCATTGGATGGCTTTGAGAGAGGGTAGCTGGGATAAGCTGGAACCAAGAAAGGAATTAGGGGAATAGATATAATTCTATTTTGACTTAAAATTTAAAAAATAATTTAAAAAGAGAACATTTCTTTTTTTCACTTGATCTTGTCCAAAGGGCTAAAAAATAAAAGGAAGAATTTTTGTTTACACAATTAAATACTTTAATCTGTATTTAGGTATGTGTGTGTATTCATATGGAAAAGGGCTAAAAATATGTGAAGGTGATTTCAGAGAGTGGCACTGTCCAGTGTTTATGGTGTATGAAATGAAGGAGGGTTAGCATAAAGCTGTTTTATTCTTATTTCCATAATAGATACTCTCAGTTAAAGAAGTATTGGGTGAAATGTCAACATCTGTGGAGGTCTGAATTCAGGTAGCTCTTTGAAATAAAAAGGATTGAGAGTTATCACAGAAAATTAGAACATCTTCCTGCCTTCCTTTAGAATTCTAGGTCATGACCTACTTTCAGGGGATCTTGGATGTATGTAAATGATCTACTCATAAGGAAGAAAGGTTGTAATAGGCTCTAGGAAAAGACATCACATTTCTACACCCCACTTTTGGTTCTACTCTGTGGCTTTTCCAAAGAATGCTTACATCTACTTCAGTGCACCCAACTGTTTCATGTTCAAAATATTGATGGGACTTGAAGCTGAGGAAATAGCAGGACATTAGAGCATGTGATGAAGAAACAGCTCCCCTTCCTTGGCCACAGGGAAGTTAGAGGGAAGGAGGCTGGGGGAAAGCTCAGAAGAATGAAAAGAGATAACAGAATACTACTGTCAGTATATCATGATAAATTTATATGGCTTTGTGTGAGATAATACAATCCCTTTCTTTAACCATTAGCCCATCACATTAAGAAGGGAAGCTATTGTGTTTTTCCAGGTATACAGTTCTCAATATCAACTAATAAGTTAGATTTGAAAAAAAGAAAACAAAATTTGGTTTGTCTACTTCAAAATGAGATTACAGTGACCTTTTCTGGATATCTAGTTCAATATAGCTATCTTCTGATTACTCCTAAAATCCCCCAATTTGTATAGCTGTCTATGGATTATCTCTCTTGTGACATACACCTAGAAGGAAGCTTTGTTAATATCTTTATAGATTCAAAGTTGTATGGTGAGTAACTTTTTTGTTTACTATTTTTGTCTATATTTTAAACAAAGATATATTATTCTATTAAATAACACCATATAAATGTGATTTTATAGATAATAAATTAAGAGCCAGGGAGAAAAATCAGGTCATCCATTTGTCCAATTGTCAGGTGTGGATGAGGCTTTTCTGATGGAACTTCAGATTTTTTAAAATTTCCTTCCTGTATACACACACACACACACACACACACATACACACACACACGTGTCATATATTTGGAATGGTGCTAGAATTCCACTTAGGCTTGCTGGGACATGTTTCTTTCCAGGTTATAGTTGGCCATTGTGTGGAAGTCAGTGCATGAATGTGAATCAGCTAATCATATCCACAATCAATATTCAAGAGAAAAAAATGCATGCAAGCATTCTACTTATATATGGTCCTCTCTCTACACTTACATAGTCTAGGATCCCCTGTCTAAGGAATGGTACTATCTATATTAGCTGATAATTTCCACATCAAGTAACAGTATCAAGACAATCCTGCATAGACATATCAACAAGCCACTCTGGTGTAGATGGCCTGTCATTGATGCTCTCATACCAGGTGATTCTAGATGGTGTCAGTTTCACAGTTCAAACTAACCTGCACATACTAGTTGGATCAATACTTTATGGTTTAGCAAAACCAACTGATTGAGATACATTTAAAAATCCATTCAATCCAGTTTCTGAGTTTATATCATTAGAAAGTTGTTTGAGCTCTTGATGCTTTTTGTTTTTAGTTTGAATTAACTTGGTAAAGTCTGACTAAGGCAACAATTCAACAATTCAAGTGGTCATAGAATATGGTTGTACTTTAGAATATGGTCTTAGAATGTGGGTGCAGTTTGGACCTTATTACATTATTTACTTGTTTTCCCCTTTCTTTTTGATCTTTTGCATTTAACCTTTGAAAATTTCAAACAAGTGTACAATGTATTTTGACGATATCCACAAGTTGCCTCTTCCCTGAGTCTCCACAGGCACCCTCATATACACATTTCCTTTCCAACAGCATGCTCTTTCTCTTTTTATATTTCCCATAAGAGTGTCAGTCTTATATTAGTGACATGTAGAAAGTAATCAACACAGGGAAGGTATTTTCAAAATATGCTTCTGAGACTGTATCTGACATCTGAAAAGAGGAAGCATTTCTTTTTCCTAAATATATATTTATTATATTTTATATGTGTGTGCTTTGCTTGAACATATGTTGCTGTACCACACGGGTTCCCACTGTCCATGAAAGTCAGTGAAAGGTGTTGAATCTCCTGGAACTGGAGTTATTGATGATTGTAATCCACCAAAGAAGTGCTGGGAATTGACCCTGGGTCCTCCTCAAGAACTACAAGTTTTCTTAACCTCTCAAAGCCACAATAGGAGATCTTTCACATTTTATTGAAGCTCCTATATTTATTTTTATGTGATTTAATCATTGAGAAATTCTAGAAAGATGTTCATTAGACAGGCTGTTAAAAAAATAAGTCCCTTTATCATGTATATGATTTTTATCAAGTTTGGTAGTTGAAACTACATAAGGATGTGAGAACAATGATTCTGCGAAGCAACATGTATCATGATGACCCAAATTACTGTACTGTCTCAGTCTTCACTACACATAATTTACTTTTTGCTTAAGTATGCAATGATCATTTGGTCCATTGGTACCTTTTCGAGAAGGTGAAAGTAGTGTGAAATGTTAGTCTCTTGTTAGACTGTATTTTGTCCCTTTTCGTATGCAGTTTATCGACTAGCAAGTAACATAAGCTCCACCCTTTTCAATTTGCTTTAAAGAATGAGGATCTTAAAATATAAAATCACTCATCTTTACTTGTATTTTGCCATAATAAAAGCTTGACTGGAGTCAAGGGCAATTTTAGTAAGTATTCTCCAATGTAGCTATAGGAGAGAGACTGACATAATTTTAGAAAATGGTGTGTTATTTGCCTTATCTCCCACTAGTCAGACTTAATAACCATGATTCTTTTTCTTTTTTCCTCTCCTTAGATGTACATCCAGACAACAACACTTACTGTCTCCATGAGTTTAAGTGCTTCGGTGTCTCTGGGAATGCTCTATATGCCCAAAGTTTATATCATAATTTTTCATCCAGAGCAGAATGTTCAAAAACGCAAAAGAAGCTTCAAGGCTGTGGTGACAGCTGCTACCATGCAAAGCAAACTGATCCAAAAAGGAAACGACAGGCCAAATGGCGAGGTGAAAAGTGAACTGTGTGAGAGTCTTGAAACCAACAGTAAGTCATCTGTAGACTTTCAGATGGTCACGAGTGGGAGCATTTCCTAATAGATGTACGTTGAACACCCTTCTACTAGTCTTGGGAAGTATGCTACATGATTCTATGGGCATGATAGTACTTATATCCCAAGATGGTCACAGCAGTAAGAACCACTGAATGAGAGCTGAAAGTTTATAAATGAATAGTTGTCCCCACCTGAGCTCTTTAACAAAGTATGGTAGTTTAGCTCTTCCTCTGAGGCATCATAGGGCTTGACATTTAGAATGTTGTTCCATTTTAAAAATTCAGTTCTGAAACTTGGGAATTATTCTACAATATTTGTTACTTCACTATTGGCTACTCTTTGTTATTTTAATCAATCAGTTATATTTGTGGAATGAGGTACTACAGACCTTGCCCAAATAAATAACAAGTTGTTTGGGTTTGGGGGGAAATGAGAAAAGAGTTAGTTAACATGTATAGTTATCATAAGTACATGGTTCCCCCATGTGCTCTCTCCTTTCCTTGATTTCTTTCTTGAATATGTTAATTTCAAATAAGCCTTGAAAGCCTCCTGACACTGAGGACAGAATTCTTTCTACTGATTTCTTCACCTACCTTCCTTTCCTCTGTAGTTGATCTAGAATCATCATATGGGAACAGTACACTGACACTCAGGATAACCCAACAAAATTTAACTTTACAGTTAAGGCTTTCTTGGTGACCATAGGAAGACATTGAACTGGTTATATGTTTGTATTGTAAAGACTCAGAAAGTAGAATACAATATTTTATTTATATTACCTGGTTATATAAACAAATTAGAGAGAAATAAATTAAAACTGAAGTCTTTACTCTAGAATGGCTCTCAGTCTTTTGGAAATGCCATAGTATAAGTCTGTATTCTTTAAGGAAAAGTGTTTCTGTTAGTGTTACACATCTGTAATCTCAGCAGTTGGGAGACTGAGACAAGAGGATTGTGTGGCTAAATAACAAGATCTTATCTCAGTAAAATAAGAATATCTAAGAACAAAAATACTTCCTTCCCCACGGATAATCCTGTTATCAGGGTCTTTTCCTTGTTTAGTATTCTTTTGACATTGTCTTACTTAAGATTTCCATTGCTGTGAAGAGCCACCAGGACCACAGAAACTCTTATAAGGAAACATTTAATTAGGGCTTACTTACAGTTCAGGTTTAGTCCATTATCATCATGGCAGGAAGCATGACACCAAGCAGCTGGACATGGTGCTGGAGAGGGTGCTGAGAATTCTACATCCTGATCTTTAGGCAGCAGACAGAAAGAATGACCTACTAGGCTTGGCTTGAGCATCTGAAACCTCAAAGCCTGCCCCCAGTGGCACACTTTCTCCAACAGGAGCACACATCCTGATACTGCCACTCTCTATGAGGCTATGAGGGCCATTTTCATTCAAACTACCACAGACATTGAATACAAGAGAAGACTAAGAATTGGTTTTATTTAACTTTAATTACTAAAGAAATATATAGTTTCCACTGAATTGACAAAAATTCCTTCAGTTAAACTATCTAGATGTCTATGAACATTGCATATTATAATGTGCTATGCATAAAGATAATCTCAGATACATAAACATGATGACTAATCTTACTAGTTTAAGGGCTGGTCAGATGGTAGAGTGAGTAAAAAGCCTCATCACCAAGTCTGACAACTTGAAATGTATCCTGAGACCCACACACACTGTGGAAGGAGAGAAGCAGCTCCCACAGGTTGTACTTTGACTTCCATATGCACTCTGAGGTACACCATGCATGCACTCACACACACACAAACAAACAAATTAAAAAAATTAAAAACCTTAATGGCCTAGGCAATCCTCAGAAGCCATCCTGACTCCAGAAAGATTATATAGTAAAAATAGTAGGCATCTTTAGTGTACAAACCTTGTCACAACTCCACAAATACTTCCCGCACAGACATCATTCTTTCAAAACACAACCTTGTGAAAGTGTAAGAGCTGGCACAGTAAGACGGATTTTAGTAATAAAAGATCACCTCCCATGGAACGATTTACCAATCACAGGACTATTAGCAAAATGCTGGTAATTTGGGGGCAGAACTTTTCTATTTTCCAACTTGAGTCCATCAGTAAAACCGAGGCAGATGCCAGTTAGCTGGTTTTGGCACCATGTGCTTTCAACGCTGGCACTGGGAAGATGAATCACCAGAGACTGCTTGACCTGTGTTTTTGTGGCAGTCCAGAAAAGGACATAATGGGGTTTCAAATGGAAACAACTAACATTTTGGTTGAATAAATATCAATCATCCCAGGCCTACCTAAGGAGCATGATGGGAAGAAAAATCAATATCCTTTCTAACCTCTTGAAGAGCAAATAGTTTCCCCTAAAAGTAAAGTACTTACTGTCAATAAGTACCAGTCTTGTACTGTTAAATAAGTCTCAAATACTGGCTATTTTCCTTGTTATGTTCTGTGGATGTTGAAGTGGAAATTATATAATGTGTACATAGTTCTCTGCTTTCTCTAAAATAAGAAAGAAAGATTACAAACATAAAGCTACTGGGAGGGTGAGCTCATTGTATCTGGAAGAGTTAAAGTTCACACTTGGAAGGTAAAGGGACATAGAAACAATGAATCAAGATAATCTGAATGAAAGTTTGGGCTGTTGGTAATATGAGTATTTGAACTTAAAATAAAGAACAACTATTATTTCAACACACACATCTTTTATTTTAGTGTAAGGAGAATCTTGGTAACTGTGGTTACTAATCTGTTGCAATTCTTGATTCTGACTAAATAGTCAGATGTATACAATACATTACAGCTTCTTGTGTTCAGGAAACTCATTTTAAGATTTGTTTTGATATGTATGTATTATGTGTGTACATGCATATATGTGTGTATGTGCACATGTATATGTATATGCGAGTGCTATCTTGCATAAAGGTGCTTGTAGAATCTAGAAGAGGTCCTCAGATTCCCTGGAGATAAAGTTGCAGCTGGTTTAGAGCTGCCTGATGTGAGTGCTAGGAACCAAACTCAGGTAATCTGGAAGAGCAGTAAGAGCAGTGAACATTTTTAAGTTCTCAACAATCTCTCCAGGTCCCAGAAGACTCATTTTAGAAGTCAGTTGTGGATCATACTCAGACTTCCATGGTATAATGATAAAACTTCAGAACTTCATATAATAATTTTAAGGAATTTGAAGTTAGAAAGGAAATTAATTTCTTGATTTTTGCGTAACACTATTTTTATGTAGCAAGAGATCCTGTTGTTTCAGAACAGAGAGGGTTGTGGAAACAAAGTTTATGCGTGCTTGGTTTCCCAGCATTAACTAGTTACTTCTCTACTTGTGTTTATTATGATATATCCATTAATAAGTAGTGACAGCAACTGCCATTTCTTAAGCCTACAAGCACAGTATGGCAAATCTAAAGAAATCTATTATTGCCCTGTTCAAAAGCTGGTTTTCAAAAGAGTGTACACACACAAGAACTTTGTCAAAAGACTTTTTCTACTAGTTCATCTGCATATCTTAAATCTATTTTGATCCATAACAATTCTGAAATAATGACTCATGCAAATTACTTGACAGTTGGAGTCATCCCTTATTTTATTATTTATAATTTTAAATTATTCATATTTTTATTGAAAATAGAGTTTTTCTCTCATAATATACTTTCATCATGGATCCCCTTCTTCTACACCTCTAGTTCCTCCCTACTTCTTTCCTCATCTGGATCGACTCCCCACATTCTGTCTCTCACTAGAAAATAAATAGTCTTGTTAGGGATAATAAAAAAGTAAGATATTATAAAATAAAAGATAATAAGATAAATCAAAAGCTTACATATTGATATAGGATAAAACAAACAAAAGGAAAAAAGCATAAGAAACAAGAAACAAATATCAATACAGATACTCATTTCCACATTTAGAAAATCCAACAACAATAACTAAATTGGAAGCCATAATATATATGCAAAATATCTGTAGCATAAAAGAGAGAAACATTAAATATGTATATATAATTAAATGCACACACACAAACACACATGACACACACACACACATCTAATATATATATATATATATATATATATTATCTTATAGCCTAGGAACTTAGGGTAAGACTAAATATTACTGTTCAAAAAAAGATACCAATAGAGTCAATCTTAATAACATTCTTTTAGACTTATTGATCAGTGCTTGCTCAGCCATCATCAGAGATGTATCCTCCTACAGCAACTGGAAGCAAACACAGTGACCCACAGCCTGGCAATATGCAGAAGGTTAAAGATCTTGGAACCCTCAGTCCCCAAATGAGATGTCTCTATCAAATATCTCCCCTCAGAGATCAGGGAACCCTGAGAAGGGGATGTGGAGTGTAAGAATCAGATGGAATAGGCAACACCAAGAAAAAAAGACCCTCTAAATCAACAGGATCGATGCACTTATGAATTCACAGAGACTGTAGCAGCATGTGCAGGGCCTGCACAGGTCTGCTCCAGATAGGGTCCTAGAGGTGAAAGAAGTGAACACATGACCCTATCCAAAACCCACATGCTATCTCAAATTTGTAACCAATGAAAATTTGCTTTCTTCCTTCCTATGGCCTCTTTTTAAAAAATTGTTTATATGTTACTTGTATCTTTTTGTTTTCAGGACTGATCATTTCATATTATATAACCAATGGGTGTACTCTTCCATGAGGATGACTAGTTCTCCCATTTCAGCATTCCTTAATTGCCTGTGGTTCTTTGATTATGATTGGGGTCTGGTGAGATTCACCCTTTCCACATTAGCATGTCTGTTGGTGTCATCCTTGTTCTGGTCTCTTTTCCTTTTTTATTATACATATTTAATAATTGTTTCCTATACTTTCAGACATTTCTGACAATGCTGAATAGTGCAGAATGTTCAGTGACCCTTTGACAAGTCACTTTTCTAACTCATAGCTTGTTTCATCATCACAGGTACAAGTAATTAATGAAAAAATCCACCAGAAGCAGAAAAAATATAGACTTTGTTTTCTTAGAGAAGTTTAGAAGCAGAAAATGCACTATATGATTCAAAACATGAAAACTGAAAGTAAACCAACATAAAAAAGTTTGTGCCTCACTTTGCACACACACAGAAAAGGTAGTAGCCAACTTACCTTTTGGAAAGAGGGCTATTCAATAAGGCCACAGAAGGACAGGGGGTGACTCAGTCACTAAATGCTTGCCTCAGAAGCATGAGGACCTGAGGTAGATCCAAATAAAATCTGGGTGTGAGCACCATTTCATGATCCAACTGCTGGGAAGGCAGAGAAAGATGAGTCCCTGGAACTTATTGGCCAGCCAGGCCTAGGTTAATCAGTAGTCTCCACATTTGAAGACAAGCCTCTGTCTCAAATCACAAAATGATGGCTTTAAGTAATGATATGTGAGATTGAGTTTTGGCCATCACATGCATGTCTGTGTGTGTACACACATACTCAGAGTCACACACACACTGATATACACAGAGACACACCCACATATAGAGAGATACACTCAGAGGAAGACATACAGGGCTACACACACACACACACACACACACACACACACACACACACACACATACTCACACTCACACTCACACTAACACACACATGGAAGGGAAGAGAGACAACAGTGTTTCTCCCAAAGCAAAAGTTACTCTCCAAAGAATCTTCTCCATGTCTATTCTTACAACCTATTAGAGATTTTATTTAGTAGTGGGGGTAAGGCACATGGATTTGCTTAATTTGGATTCATTTGTAGAAATAGAATGTAATCTATAGCTGGAATCAAGTCCAATTCTTTCCACTATGCTATGATAATAATCAAGTGTGAACAGTATCTAACATAAATTCATGAGTAACTAGTTTGAACATGTACTTAATATTATTAAATTAGCTAAAGTTATTAAAGCCATGTATAATTAGCACTTCCTTGGACTGTGTTAACTTTAGTGATAGATTTAGCATGACTTTGTTCTCTATAAACAAAGATGGGTCAATCACCAGTGTTCAGAATGACAATGGTATAAGTCTGATTATCAATTATGTGCAATAAAGAATCCCTGGGATAGATTATACAATGCTTTGATAACTTTGAATTTCCTAAATGCTGGTGAAAAGGGTACCTACCACTGCAGCTGAGAGACACTGGGTTATACAAAAAACTGAGGAATTAAATCAACCAATATATTATAAGGATATGTTAACTTTAGAGTGAAAACCTGCAATGGTTTTAAGATGGGGACGTGGTTATGCCTATGTGTCTACAGGGAATGAAAAAATATGGTTAACAACAAAACTTATAAAGATTAGATCTGACCAGGGAGAATCTCCCATTAGCTGAAATATGAATGCCTTCACATAGTAAGAGTATTTTATTAACTGTATAGTTTTCATAATCCACCTTTCTCTGTCTTTGCCCAATCTCAGGGCTGGGCATTTTATTTAACCAACCAGAGTCAATGTAAATAACAGACAGCGAGCAGGACCAATTAATTAACATTTAGAATGCTTAACACCACCCCAACAGTGAAAATAATAGCTTGATGATTTTTAACAGTACTCAGTGTACACAACTGTAATAAATTATTTAAAAACATTTTCATTCTGACTTGAATTAATGCATTGAAATACAGATTTAGTTTTTTAAATACAATTATTCCAGCATTTAACTTAAAAGAGGTAACAATTTTGAACACTTTCACACAAAAATTATGTTTAAATTTTAATTATTTGTAGTTAGATTTTTATTCTCTTGAAGCATTAATATGAGTGTAAAATAGGGAGAATATTTTGTTGTTTGTATCTTTTTAATACTCTCACAGCAATGAATGTTGTTTCATAGTAAGTTGCTAACAGAAGTGTTAAATATTAATATTTTTTCCTTTGAGGGTTTATTTCCATGTATCACTTAGTTAAAATAAAAACCCACAAATATCTATTGAGTGTGTCACTATTTAGCTAAATATAGTATGTACTTGAGATTTTGACATGCTAATTTCTAAAAATCTGGATTATTGTTAATTTTTAATGGAAGATAAACATTGTCAATGTATAACTAATTATAACCATTTAGTTATGGGATTCACTGAAGTGATTAAAATCTTTGATTTAGTTTGGTAGAATTCTTTTTAGTGTCTACTTTTTAGGGCATTGGTGTCTTCTTTCTTTTTATATGTATGAAAATTCAATTTGTCAAGGCAGATGAAAGTAAGATTTCATTTAAGTTTTTTAATGATTAGCATTTTTTTGTATTCACTCTGTTGCTAAATATCCATGAACTACATAATGGACTGGGAGTTTTGCGAATTAACATTTTGGCTGAATTTCTCACTGGATTCCTACTGCATGGTTAAAAATACTAAATAACATGTTTTTAAAAACATTATCATCAGACAGCTCTATCAGAATTTGAATTTTGAAATTATGTCAGCAAAGTAGTTATTATATACCATTAAGTTGTTCTAATTTTTCCTAACAGCTTCTTCTACCAAGACAACATATATCAGCTACAGCAATCATTCAATCTGAACAGGGAGATGGTACCATCTGAACGAAGGTCTGTGTGTTCTTAAATATTGAACATGAGATTGCAAAGACATACTCCTGGAGATCTCCATAGACTACAATCAATCAGATCAATAGTCTTGTAAGGAACAAAAATTAGTCATGAGCCAAAAGTATCAATAACAAGGAGCAAAGAAGCCCATTTTATACAATACAACCAATGAGTGTCGAGCTAAAGTATTGCTTACCTGTGAGCAGTTAAAAAAAAAAATCTCAAAAGGAAAACTAATGTTAGCTTGTGAAAAAAAAAAACTGCTGTTGAAATAAACCATGTCTGATGTTATTCTTGTAAGTATTTTTCTGTGATTGTGAGAACTCCTGTCCCTGTCCCACACTGTTCAACTTGTATAAGACTCTGAGTCTGTTTCTTGTAAAGGCTGACTGGATTGAAGCCCTGGGTTGTGCTACAAAATAAATGCAATGGTTGACGCATGCAATTTTTATACAAATGATTTATTTCTAATAATAAAGGAATGTTTTGCAAATGTTGAGCATTGTTTCGTTCCAGTTTTAAAGCAGGGTAATCCCCTCTTTCCAGTTGACACTGCTGTTGTTTGATCCTTTCCTTGCCCAGTGTTGATACTACCTCCTTCAGGAACACGGCTTTGGATTGTTTGTGTTTATTTGGAGAACTTCATTGCCTATGAAAAGGTATAAGCTTTTGTGTAAGCTTTTGTCAATACTTTTGGTTCATGTAATAGATTTTCATAGCAAGTACTCCTGTGAAGAATCAAGTTGTTCTTCGTATAAACTTCTTCAAGTTGTTATAACTGACAGTGAGTTAAACTTTACTTTGGAGAATATGTTATGAAAATTGTCATGGAAAAATATGTCACCATATGACCGAATTGCTCCATATCATTTATATATCAAAACTTTTGCATACTGAAATAGTTCCTGCCATTTGATATTAACCTTCTCTCACCTGGGCCTAGCAGTCACTGAAATCAGCAGAGTAATGGCCCTTACCCAGGTCATTCTTCAAAACCCTAAATTAGCATATTTATTCCCTTGGATTCATTAAAGAAACCACAGTTCAGATAACATGTCAATGAGTTCTTATTTTCCAAATGAAAACATTCATTGCTTCATAAAACAGTATCATTAAAGAGAGAGAAAGCTGGAAGCCTGTCTGGTGCCAATAAACCATACTAAGACAGATAAAAAAGAGTCTGTTAACAGCTTTCAAATCTGTGACCATTTTTGTCCTGGGTTCTTCTATTATATACAATCCCAGACATCCATCAAATCAATGGGTCTCTACAATCATTTTGTTAGTAAATGTTCTCTATGCTGAGTTAGCTTGGATGGCTCATTGCCTTCCTTATAGATATAAAGAGCCATCACTGTAGTTTCACCCAGGATATGAGCAGTCACTTTATTGAACTGATAAGGGTCACCTAGTATCATGCAGACTGTTTTCTTACACAGAATCATTTTCCAGATCCCCTAAAAGTTAGGTATGTGTCAATGAACAGAAGGAAATGCATATTGACTGGCTTTAGGTTGAGTTTCTCCAAATAATATTTGTTCTTTTCAGGTAACATTTTAATCAAAGAATAAAAGTATCATTCGTCAATTAATAAACTAGGGAAAATAAAATTTTATAACCTAAATCCTAAAATCCAGTTCTGAGTGTGTTTTCTAGATAAGACTTGGATTGAGACAAATAGAACCCAACACTGTATGTTCATATTATTGTAGCATGTGGCTCAGGACTGTTAGAAATGCCAAGACATTTCCATTTTAAAATGGCCAGTTTCTTCATACTGAAAACTCTGATGATTCATTAGATGTTTTTATTTGGCTTTAACAAACATCCATGTTTAATTGAGAGAAATGATTGAATTTAATAATTCTTGGATTTCATTCCTAGGGAAAAATTCAGGTATGTTTCATATATTGGCAGACACTAATCAGGGAAGGAGACTGTGGCAGAGTGATGGATAGCCATGTGGGTTCTCAGGGAAAATGATAGGGTTTATTATTATTAGTTTAAATTTTTTAATATTTTAAAAATACAAAGCATGACTCATATGATTTCAAAATTTTTATTATTATAAAATTACCTATGGGTGTTTCATGTAAGTATATTTTTATAAATATTCGATGCATGTCTGGTTTTACACAAAGTCTGATTTAATTCATAGTAGCGCACAAAATGGCTCTAATGAATTGTGTACACCTATCTTCTTCTCTAACATTGCTCCATTAGAAAATTGTCTCCTGTAAAACTTGTTATTCTCCCTAGAAGGGAGGAAGAAAATTCCAACAACTTCTTACAGTAGAAACACAAGAATTCTAGCCTCTACTTTCATAACGTGGGGTCAGTTGGAGGCTGGGACAGTGGTAGCATCCTGTGAGAAGGACTTAGCATGTGACTGGTAGTGGTCCATAAGACCTGTGATTTAAAATGAACTGTCTGTGTCCCATAGATAAGCAAATGCTAAGTTACACACAAAAAAAATACAGTATTATATTCTTTCGATTGACCTTGTGTTTTATTCTGGACAAGAAATGTCACATCTAATCTCAGCATGCCAGAGGGAATGCTAAAAATGTAGCTTCAAGTAATTTTAAGCAAATGTCACTTGTAGATAATGAGAGATGTATTAATGTGACCTTGGACCAAGTCTGACCTGTGTTAAAGAAAACAGCCTTTGATAGGGAATACTAGAGGCTTAAAAATGATAGTGTGCAACAAACTGATTCTTTTCTTTTAATTAATTTAAATTTGAGGATAACCATTAAGATATGAATAGGGATTGCAAGACTAACTTAAATTCTTGTTTTTTAATCTTTACAAAAATTAATATTTAAAATTAACAATATATTTTTCTTTCAATTACCATAGTACAAAATACCCAACCAGGAACAAAAATTTTGTGAGGTGCATTTTCCAGCCTTTAACTCAGTATTCTACATATTTACCAGTACTTTTTGACACCAGAAATAGTAAGAGTTAAAAAATATGTTATGCACCATTTATATTTTATTGAGAGTGTGGGTAGAAGTGAGATTTTAAACTTGTTGCACAATCATCATTTTTCTCATTTTATTTTTTAAATTGCATTTAATATTATCATTTTCAACAATGAAATGACAAAGAGAACAATGAGGTTGCAAGAAAGAGTGAATGAGAAGTAATTCTATATGATGTTATATTCTAATCTTGAGGAATAAAGATAAGAAGTGCTTCTTTTTGCCTCTGTAAGTTGTCCTTTAATGACCTTGGACCTAAGAATAATGAAATAAAAATAGAGTCCAGTCAGAATAAACGATAACTTGAGACTCACATCCAGAAATGTTCAGAAACCTGCTGACTGACACTGGTGATGTGAAATATCATATTACCAAGATAATGAGAGAACACAGCTTACAAGTTGATTTAAAAATATATCCAGTGCTGGATTGTTGTGTGTTTTTTCTTTCTGCAGCACAATCTTCAATGGCAGTGTAACTTCACTACTGCCTTATTACTGTTTTATTTAATACTCTATAAATCATTCAAGATATTTCTCCCTTTTAAACTCTATTATTAACTTAAAGTCTTACAACATATTTGACTTACATTTCTTCTTTGAAAATAATAAAGATGAACAGAAAAAAATTTTACCAACTAAATGTGCTTTTGTCTTTTCCTACTGGTAAGTGATTTGAGAAAAGCTGACTTTGTTAATATTATTATAATTCTGTCAGTCTTTAAACTATTATTTTGTTTGTTTTTAAGATTATAATATAACTGCATAATTTTCTTCTTCCCTTTTCTCCTTCCAAACTTTCCCATATTCCTCTCCTTGATCTCTTTAAAATCCAAAAAACCTCTTTTTCACATTAATTTTTGTTACATGCATATATATGACAGCATATGTATGTATGCGTATATGTATAATATATATATATTTGTGTTTGCCTACTGCTAAGTAGTTTGAGAAAAGCTGACTTTGTTTTATATGTATGTATTCTATCAAAGTAATGTTTGCAGTTGTGAAGTAAGCACATATAACTACTTGGATTAAAGTCTACTAGGTCAGTTCACTAGATCTTGGAATAGTTTTGATAGCCAGTAAAACATACTTGAGCATTAAACTTTAATACTAAAAGTGTCTTTAGAAATAACAAAGGTTGAATGAGCAAGTCAAGAATTTTATTCACTTTATTACCTTGTAAAGAAATTGATAACTTGGCAAAACTAGTATAAAATTATTTGAGAGAACATTAATGTACTTTATTATATAAAAATTGCTGAGATAAGTGAGAGAGCTTTAGATCTGGATTAAGATCTTATAATATGGTAAACCATGGTCACTGAGGTCATTTATTCTGTTGGGCAGATGTTTTTGGATTGGCACTGGGTGAAATCTCCTAATTAACTTCTCTATCTGATAAAGCAGCTGTGTGGAAAGGAGTTGCAGTGCAGGCCAGCACTGGAGGAACACTCTTCTCATACTCTGCCTGCTTCCAGGCATTAGCTAATGTCTCTGATAAGCATGGCTATTCATTGTCTTACTTCCTACCTAGTTATACAACTCTGTTTTAACTATTCATTCTCCACTCTATATCCATTTCAGAGTCAGAATTGTATGACATGGTGAGGGGAATAACTGAATAAATAAATATATAGTTGCCTGTGTTTTCCACAAATAATCCATGAAAATGCAGCCTTTGTCCTATAGAAATTCGTCTTTCTGGCAATATTTCCTTTCTATATTTGTAGTATGTTACTCCAAGGAAGGAAATATGTTTTTTAGAAGTACTCCTGAAGATGACAAACATGAAATAATTTGTTATATGTTCATGAGTTCTTCTACCAATCATTATTAATTAACGAACTTTCCAAGCAAAACCTTTCTTAGTGTCTTACCACTGACAACTTGTACACAGAAGAAAAAAGAATGAAGAATATTTCCTAGTCAAAAGTGAAGGGTGGGGACCATATTTATAACCCCCTTTCTTCCTCACTTTGGCTCTGCAGAGTAGAGTAATAATGGTAAGTACAGAGGCCTGAAGCTCCATTTTCAAATGGAATTCTTTCCTGAATCAGGGACTAGTAACTGTGGAGTTCAACAATCCCATTGATGGTCTTTGCTAACCTCCTGGGAGAAGGAAGGAGATGCAATGAGAACAAACAGAATTATGAAGTAGATGATATGTGCTTTATTGACTTTGTTTTACCTACCCGCTTTGTTATGCTCTCCAATTTTCTTGTAACACTTGCTAATGTCCCCCAAGTGGCTAATGCTTTCAGGGTTTAGTCTAGGTTTTCAGAGATCAATATTTTTCCTACCTTTATCTTCTGACTCATTAGTAGTTTACTATGGGCCAATAACTCAACACTAAATGACTGTTTTACACTCAACATTCCTTCACCAATAGTCACAGAAATATAGAGTCATTCTAGAGGTTTCTAGGTAAACAATTGATGCTGGACTGTAAATATTATACTTTATTAAAATACTACATTCATTTTACTCAGACACAATGTTGCAGTCATTGTGTGGATACTGAGGTTATAGCAATGGATAAAACATCTATCTGTATCCTCATGAATATTTCAGCAGAAGAGAAGCGAAAATTTGAAAAATATAAAAAGGTTTTGGATGACAATAAATACTTACAAAAACAATAACAGGAGAATAGATAAGGTAAGAAGTAACAGTGTGAAGCAGAGGGTTGGATTGGCATTTTAATTTGCAAGACCAAGAAGAGACAGATGAGTGAATATCTGAAAGAATAAGTGTTTGATATGCACAGTGTCATGGTGAAGAGAAATTCAGGGAAGAATAGCAAAGAGACATATCCTGAGGCAGAGGATCATGTAGACTCACTGTTTACAAGACTGAGAGTAGATTATGTGATTTTAAGATTTCATACGCCATTGAAAAACCTTTAACTTTTGCCTCTGTGGTTCGAAATCAGCAGAGGGTTTCAACCAAAGAGATGACATGAGTCTTAATTTTAAGTGAGTCCTGCTGACTTCTATGATGAAGAGGGGTAGGCTGAATTAATACAATGGCAGAAACAGACTTCTGTCAGAAGACTCTGACGTGGTACGTTAGAGATGATCATCACTAAGTGGGAAAGACAGTGTTGGTAATGTAGCATGGTTTAGATGGGATGCATTTTGACAGGAGATCCTACTGACTTTCTAATGAATTAGTATATTTTGAGGGAAAAGAATAATTTCTGGGCTTTTTATGAGTCAGTGGAAAGACTGCCTGGCAATTAATGAAGGTGGGTTAGAATGAGGAGCATGAGTTCAAGGCAACAGAATTATCACCACAGTGTGGATGTCTTGGCTTCTCTCTTAGGCCTCTCAATTTGCATTTTAAAGATGTATGAATTATTAAGTTAAATAACTCCAGAAGCCCTGGACCAAAATTTGGAACATGAAAGACCATGAAGACAATCATTTGTTTCTCTGAATCCTATATTGATTCTTTTGTGGTTATTTTAAAATTTGTTTAGTTGGTTTAGTTCTTACTGATATTGTGTCTGTTATCTTCCCTAATGTGCCTGAGAATCCCTGAGTTGACTTTGATCCCTAAATTTCTATTTTATCTTTATCATCTCAATAATATATGAGGCTTTTCAATAAATTTATCTACCTGAAACAGAATTAATGGAGGGTGTAGTGACCAGTCTCACAGGTACCCAGAACCTATAAGAATACATTGCTTTATTTGTTTTATGATCTTCTGAAAACAGTATCTTATCATTCAAGGGTTTGCCTAAATTTTCTTTCATCGTTTTAGCCACTTAATCTTTCACTTTTTCATTTTTACAAAAAGAATAATGAGAAAAATCATGTTAAACCTCTTGTTGATTTGCATGTTGTAAAAACACAGTTCAAGAATGGAGTCATGTGAGGGAAATTCCAAGTGCTTGTGAGAAAACTCCAACAATAAAGAGAAGAGTTTTGTGTTCTCAATTTCTTTAAAACATAGAATTGTTCTTGGAATGTATTTTTGTGCTTCTCCTAGGTACAGAACATAGGAGTGAGTTTGCTTCCTCTTTAGGCCCACGTCTCCCAGGTTCATACCAACTAGAGCAATAAATAGTACATAAAAGAATGTCAAATGCCTACTAGATGGAGAAGATAACAAGACACATAATAATAGGATGTACATCAATGATAAAAACAATAATTATGGGAACTATAGAGGCAGCCACGGATATGTCATTTCTTAGTTTTGGAAGCTGCGGGCCCTGCACTTCCTATATAATCAGATATATTTATCCCTCTCAGGTCTCTGAGGTGGTTGAAGACTAGATAGCTAGAGTCTCATAGTTAAATTTTGAGTTGTTTAGGAATCAAGAGGGTGTTCTGGATCTAAGAAGATGTTTTTAAAATTGTGATGCAAGTTAGTATGAAAGCTGAGTTAGATAGAGAACTTTAAACTCATGGAGATAGTTAGATAGTAGAATGTTAAAGTCAGGGGCCAAATACATATGGACTGGACATTGGGAATGTATGCTAAGCCGTATAACTCTCAGAATTTTGGCCTATTTATTTCAATTGTTTTGTACTGTATTTATTGTTATAAGAGAAAGAACCATTTGTTGGACTTAAAGGGGGAGCTGTTGGGGGGAAAAAGATCTACCTTAAACTAAAAAAAAAAAAAAAAAGGTAGAGGATGAGAGGGTTGAGGGGGAAGAGGGTGGAAGGGTGGGACAGGAGGGGGGAGTAGGGAAGGGATTGGGATTGAGATGTAACTGGAAGAAATTAAAAATAGGAACATATTTATGAGGCTGACCCCTCTATGCACTACAGTAACAAGTCATCTAATAAATATATGATTTTATATTCAAAAAACCCCAATAATTATAATAGGTGAACGTAAACCATTTACATCACATTCTGCTTCCAGGATATCTTTACAGTATTTCTTATCTTTCAGAAGTTCATTTAGTCTGATGGATATGTTTTGGATGAATTAAAGTTAATTGCAAATTTCTTTTTTAGTAGGAATTTTTGTTTTATTGAGAGTCCCCTAATGCACAGCTTTTAGGATTCATGTACATTAAAAGACCAGATGACATGTAGACCGTTTTCATCATGGTTCAAGTTTTATTTTTTTATACCACATTTCAACCATTCTCAAATACAATGAAAGAAATTAGGAAGTATGCCAAGACCAGGTAAGGAACTTTAGCTTAGTGTCAAGTTACCTGGGTTGAATAATTTTTCATTTTTAAGGTAAAATTTTCAGAAGTTTATATAATACGTTTATAAAGGTGGTTTTATTACAAACATGAGATGGCAAGTTGTGATTATTTCTTTCATGCACAAGTACTTTCTTAGTTAACTAGTGCATGCATTTCTTCATAAGATGCAGTACATTATTATTATAATGTCATCCACATGGGAAGATTGGCTCTAACAACTAGTAAACTCAGTGCCAAATCATACACCAGCACTGGGCCAAGAATAGAACCTCAAGATCCACAAGTCTGGATTAACATGCCTCTGCTACAGCAAGCAGTGCCCAGTAATTATCATTTAGTCTCAAACATTATTACTACCCAGTGATTATTTACTGGATCTAAAACCTTTCTACTGTGTTTATTAGAAGCTGTGTGCATTTCCAAAGTCTATTATATCATAAAATCTTGGTAGAAAAGGACAATAAAAAGGATTGCTGATGATGTTTCTGTACTTTTCTGACAAACCTAAATGTACTAGGTCAGAGAGAAGAGAGAAGGTGTTTGGACACTCAGTTGATGCTCGGGGCTAAAAAATTGGATCTAGCTGTCAATTTTTTGGTTTGTTTGTTTATTTATTACTTCAGGTTACATCTCCATCACAGTGCCCTCTTTTAACCCCTCCAAGTCCTGCCCCCCACCCTCTACTCCCTATCCCTTCCAACCTGCTCCTCTGGAGTGGAGTGTCCCTACATATCAGTCCCCCTCACCAGTTCAGCTGTCATATGAGGGCCAAGAGCTTCCTCATACACTGGGATCCTATAAGGCAGCACCACTAGGGCAAAGTGTCTCATTGACAGATAACAAAGTCTGTGTTCCTTAAAAACAGGTTTTCAAACTATTTTAAAAGTTTGAATGTCTATGTCCTAACCTACCCCACTCAAGATACTCCACACAAAAGCTATCTCTTATATTTGTCTCTGCTTTGTCTCTCTCTCTCTCTCTGTCTGTCTCTGCCTCTCTCTCTCTCTCTCTCTGTATATGTGTGTGTCTCCTCTCTCACATGGGTAATGATTTCTAAAAAGTAAAACTAGACTCTACATATAAATATCATGTAAAATGAAGTTTGAAAATTGCAAACTATTATATATTTCCATTTTGTATCTTGAATTTTTAAATAAGAATCTCCATTCACAGAAATCTGAGGTCTGAAATGGATATGCGATGTGAACCTCAGGACTGCTGTGTGGGCACAAAAGTGCATAGTGATGTTAGGGACCAGGTCAGTGAGCCAGAACACAGAAGGCTTTGTGGGCTTATGTATTAGGACTTAACTGTTAGGAAGAAGCTGAAATAGTCTATTGTAGAAAAACAAAACCCCAACTTTCAGAAAGTATCTAAATACAAATATACACAATTGAAGCTTTAGTTAATAGTGACAGCTGTCTTCCATTGAAGAGGGAAGGGTTTTGATTTTTTGTTTTTTTGTACTAGTAATGAACAAGAGAAGAATTTAGATGCCTCTGCTTAATTTCGAAGTGTATTGATTGTATACTATTTAAATACAATTACCATAGTAGGGGCCTCATTCTGCCTACAGAAAAGTGGAATCCTTAATATGAATAATAACATGAAAATGTCACTTTTGTACCTTCATTATTACTGTCACCTTTAGAAACATAGGAGTGTGTTAAAATGTATTTAACTTAATTTTCACCACTTATACATGATAATGATTTCTTTTTTTTTTCAATCATTTTATGTTGTGAGGTTAGCGTTAAAACCCTGAACAAAATGATTCATGGTGAATTAGGCTAAATAAATGCTTCAAATTGCTGTGGACATGCAAGTAATCACAAGGTTCCGCTATGCTATGAAACTGAAGGATTTAATGGAGGCATTCTATTTAATGGAACCATTTTGTATAAAAGCTACACAAAGGTCACTTGAATGAGGATATGTTAATTTTTTAAACTTTTCCTTATTTGGAAAAATTACAAAGATTACAGATCTGTTTTTAATTTTTAAATTTTCAATGGAACTAATGACCACAACTGTTAACTGGTTCAAAAACTTATGACTAGCTAATTCACAGGTGCGAGGGGAAAAGCTAGTGCTATAGTTAAACTGCCTTCTAAGTTCTTATCTATATAATACCCACAGGTGAGCACATCTCACAAGCCTCCTCACAGAAATTTCTTCTTTCAGTAAATGCTGATTAACAAAGAGGCACACAATTGTTCCACATGCAGAGATAAAGTAACTATAGCTCATCTCTAAGTGGGGCGTCTTTATCAGATCTGCTCCCCACTAGGCTCAGGGGTCATGGTGGAAGATAGGACAGACAGACTGTAAGAGCCACAGGTACAGATATTATACAGTAAAAGAGTACTTTCTGGACAAGAGAGGGCCCAAAGTTGCCCACATGATTGAAAACTGAATGCACAAGACCTGCACAAGATCAAGCCAGTCAAATCCAAGCATGAACAGTGAGATAGCTCATGAATTCCCAATCCAACCTGAGGCGGCATTGGCAATCGATGGCTACTGGGGGGAGGGTGGTCTGTTTTCTTTCGGGGTGTTGCTTCTAAGCGACTAAATGTGTTCTAATACAGTTCTATATTCATGCACCAACAGGTGGCATTAAGTGGACTCTGGGCAGAGAGAGAGAGAGAGACAGAGAGAGAGAGGAGAGAGAGAGAGAGAGAACATGAAGTTGAGAGGGAAAGTGGTGGGAGAGATGAGAGAGGAATTGTAAGGGGATAAAATTGTGGTGGATTTAATCAAAATGCATAACACCCACACATTAAATTCTCAATAATAAAAAATTTGTGAAAAAAAATCAAATGCTTCTTTTTAATTGAAATGTTTACAGAAAATACTCACTATGTGTTTTCCAACTGTACAAATTTTTAGGACAGACTATAAATACTGTTAAAGTGGAATGGCCTCTTCACCTACTAAGAATTAATTGGCAGCATATATTAAAACATAACAAATACACATAAATTATACAATGTATATCTACACATGGTGATGGCTATCTGAAGTAAAATTTGAGAAACCTATATACCTACATGTGGACAAGTGATTTTATAAGTTAAAAGACAGATGGGGAAGTAGATTCCTACATTACTACCATGCATATGTCAATCAAGCCAATTTGTTTGCCATCAGAGAAGGATCAGAAAACCAAGGTCATAGGAAATGACATCTTTGAATCTTTAACTCTAAAATTAGCTCAGGGCCAGGTATGGTAATGCACACGAGGCAGAGGCAGGATGACCTTGTGATTTTTGAGGCCAGCCTGGTCTATATAGAGGGGAGCCAGGTTTAAATTGTGAAACTGAGTCTAAAAGAAATTAGCTCAAAATCTTTTGTGATTATAATGCTCTGGCTGAGAAATTTATTTTGAGGGTAAATAGGAGACAAATATTTCGGGAACCACATAAAATGGCAATGTTTTAAAAATGACTATAGCTCCGTGTTTCTGCATCAGCAGTCTCTGTGTCAGTTCTACCAGCGTCAATACATATTTGGATTTAAATAGATATTGCAATATCCCAACCTACAAAATTAGAGTTTCTTGGTCCAGGGCTTGAGAAACTTTATTTTAATATTAGTACCTTTGTGAGTCTCTACTCAATAAGTTTGATAGCCACTGGGAGGCAGAGGAGTTACAGAAACTCCCCTGTTCAGAATATAAAGATATTCTGAACATTCATGCTATCTTGTATCTCTAATCAGAATCTATCATTTTGTTCAGTATTATGATTACTTAATTTGTGAAGGTTTCAACTGTTTGGCTTCATAGTTAGAAGTTTTGTGTGGTTGGAGCAATTAAGAGCACATATTTCTTTTTCAAAGAATCTGAATTTGGTTCCCAATGCTCATTCTGAGGTTGTCCTCAGAGTGACTGTGTTGGTACAACCACAAAAGATTTCAACCACTTGTCATGAAACAAGGTTTCAAATGTCAGCAGAATGTTCATCTCCTGTGAATATTCTACACAAGTGTCTTCGTTTCAATCCATGAAACTGTGAGGGATGGCCTCTGGTTTGTTGTCTATCATCTATCTTTCTATCCATCCACCC
>CAJQZJ010001969.1:10997928-11048368 GCA_907164525.1 Lophiomys imhausi
ATCTATCTATCTATCTATCTATCTATCTATCTATCTATCTATCTATCACCTATCTATATATCAATCTATCTAGCTATCTAGCTATCATCTATCATCTGTCTGTAATCTATCTATTTTGTTTGGCAGTGATTTACTAAATACTTACAATGTGCCAATCCCCTGTCAAGGGCTGCGAAGAACACAGATCAGTGGTGACATTTGTAGTCTCAATTGTTACAAACATTAGAAGGAAAGCTAGGAGGTCTTAGGAGGTTTCAGAGCAGTGATATATTGCCTCTGTGAGTGTCTTCCTGTGTATACCTTTTGAAGTACATCATATTGCTATCAACCTGGTACGGACTAAGATTTAAAAATCTGTTAGTTGGGACTAAGCTTTAACAGAAATTATCTTTGATCCATAAAAATCATACCACAGAGAGAAAAAGAGTAAGTGAGAATTTTGCAGTGTTTCTAAACAATGATTTCTGTGTTTGTTTGTTAACAAGATCCAAATTTATAGTATTTTGTGGTAAGAGTCTTAGAAATAAATAGACAAAATTTATATTTAGCAACAAATGAAAGGAAACATCCTTAAATGCAAATAGTAAAACATTAGTTTATTTTAGTCAACATTCTCAATTATCTGTTTTTAACAGCAAATCACATAATCCATGTCAAATAGTTCTCATATTCTGCCTAATATAAACTTTAGACTTCTGGAAAGGATATATTTTTATAACTGGCTTTTGCTTTCCTATATTTTTATTTTCATTTTTTCCAAGATGATGTTTTTCTGTGTAGTCCTGGCTGTCATGGGACTCATTCTATAGACCAGGCTGGCTTCAAACTCAGAAATCTGCCTGCCTCTGCCTCCCTGGTGCTGGGATTATAGGTGTGTAGCATCACACATGGTTTTATTTTAATTATTAGAGGTCATGGTTGCTATTCATACTCAAAACTTCATCTTCGTAAAATTATTATGAACTTTATGTGGTTTCAATAAGTGGATAGTTCTAACCAATGGCTATTTGCAAGAAAGGAGCTAGGATATGATCTACTTCAAACTTACTTTATTGCCTAAAGATGTCCCAGGACATTTCCTGTTATCTGAACCCATGGGGACACCTTAATGATGTCTATTCCTCAGTTTGAAGAGCACAAAATAAAGAAGACAAGGTAGGGATAGCTCCCAGTGGATCTTTGGGAGTGGGTCAAATACACATGCCAATTATTTCCAGTTTATTTTTTCCTCTATTCATTATGCTAAAGAGAACAGAGAACTATTTCTAGGAGTTGGTGATGTAGCTCAGTTACAGATTCCTTGCCTAGAATATGCCCTGGCTCTGCATTTAACTCATGGTTCTGAGACAGAGGGAGGGAGGAATGGGGAAAGGAATAGATTGAGACAAAAAAAATTGTGTGTGTGTTTGTGTATGTGTAAAGAGAGACAGAGAGAGAATATGAGAGGAGGAGGAAGATTCTGCTGTCCATGGATCCAGACAAGTAAATTGTTGACTATAAAGTGCTCCAGTGACCAAGTAAGCATAATATAGGTATGAGAAGCCAGCCCCGAAGGTGAAGGAAGCTCTGGGAATGGGCAATGTTTACATGTAACCCAGGAGCTACAATGATGGAACAGAAGTGAGATACACAGTAAGACAAAGCTTCTAATACGCATCTGTGCTTTCACAAAACTTCAGACAGAGAATTGTTTGAATAAACTTGATTATTCAGAACAAAACTATGTTATTAAATTATTTGAAAGTTAATGTTTTTACAGTATCAGGATTCAATGGAAGAAAATCCAATTAAAAATGATTAAAGAAAGAAAAATGCTTTGTTGCTCCATGAATCAAGAATAAGTTGTGAGAAATTTGGCAGATAGAAAGTTTTACTGCCTTGCAGGTTAGGGGATGGCAAGACAGTTATTTCACACAGTAGGGCTTTGCTTTGTTATTTTTATTTAAGATCTTACACCCTTGATCTGAGAAACATTAGGGGTTCAGATCCTTTGAGGCTACAAAGCAATCATTTAGCCTTTGGGCCTTGATTGCTTTATCTGTAAAATGGAAGTAATAAGACTGTCTATTTCCTGCAGAAGACCTCAGTGTTTGATAACTAATAAGAAACTAATAATAAAGTGTCTACAGCTTCCTGGAGGTCAGCCACTAGCTGGATAAAGTGGATTATTACAGCACTACCTCTTGAGCTATTGGTACTTACAGCAACCCCAAAACAAAATATATCATATCCTGTTGAAACTGCCCTTGGATAGGAAGAATGCAATTATCCCAGGTGGAAATTGATTGCAGGTTGTCTGTGAATATCTGGACTTTTATAAAATGTGTCTTTGGAGCCTGAAGATATGTGCACTACTTGTAGACGTGACTGCTCTCACAGAAGATGTGAATGCAAGAACTCTTCCTGTTTGGGAACTTTTAGCAGTATGGGATGGTAAGAATGGGAAGACAATTCTTTTGTTCTGTATAGTGCCTCCCACACAAGAAATTTTGCCACTTTAAATAGGGGAGAGAAAGGTTGGTTGTTTTCTCTCTCCACTGCAAGAATTATTAGCATGGCTCTTGAAAAGTGCAGATATATAAGCAACACAGAAAACTAAATTTCAAACCCAGGAATGCACTATGTGATATGTGTATGATATTAAGTCTTTGCAGGTCTCTCCTTTATGAAAAGAGACCTACTGAAGCAGATCCTACAGTATCTGTGCCCAGGCTGGTTTCTCTTGAGAAACTTACTTCAGAAGCATAGGGTAAGTTGTCAAGGCTGATCTGTTTATGAGGTGCTTTCAGGCACCCTCATGTTCTTTTTCTATAAGATATTTTATATTATTATTATTGTTATTATTACTATTATTATTATTAATGTGTGCATAAGGTATGTAACAGAGGACAACTTTGTGGAGTCAGTCTCTCCTTATAGCTTTACATGGATCTTGGGAATCAAGCTCAGCAGATCTGGTTTATCAGGCAAGCACATTTACCCACTGAGCCTTCTCACCAGACCTCTCCATGAGCTCTTACCATCTCTGTCTCAGACTAAACTTCTCTATGCAGCAAAGGAAGTTTGCTGTAAGGACCTACCAGGACACAAGCACCATCTCACACTCTGAATTTCCCAGAGTGACAGAAATGATAGTCTCGGGCATAGTTCTATTCTCTTATCCCTAAGGGATACATTAAAACTGAAGCCATTACTTAGCTAGCTAGTTTTTATTTGGACTATTTCCTTTGATCTTGAAATAGAAATCACAACACAAAAAGCCAGAGATTTACCAAACAGAGAAGGGCTGATTGAAAAAAAAGTGCCAAAAAGAAAGATGCAGAGTGAGGAGAAACTAAAGGCAATATTTGGCACTTATTCTTGGGAAGCATTAAAAGTTTAATTTCATAATCCTAGATCAAAAACTCAAAAGATGGGAAACTCAGGCACACACAGACACACACACACACACACACACACACACACACACACACACACACACAATGGTAGAGCATGCAAAGAAAACAGAATATCATTGTCACTAGAATGTTAAATTTCAAAACAGGACTAAAATACAAAGTGCTTTAATCAGAGCATCACCATGTTACCTGAACTACTGTTGGACATATATCCAGGTTTATTAAGTTTGACATTCTGGAATGGTACCTAGATGTTTAAGAGGGCCTCTACAGGACTATAACCACTGGCACAGAGTCATGTAGACTGTTGGTATAAAATCTTCTGCTCTTGCAAAGTGTATCCCAGGTGTTTCTTCTTCTCCCCTCCCCTTGCCTCCTCTCTTTTCTCATTTTCTTTTCTTTCTTATTCTTGGTCTTTCTACCTCAGGCAATAACTATTGGACTGATGGCCTGACAATGCATTGTGGATAAAAACCACTAAGCCCTTGTGTTGAGGGAAATACTGTTTTTTTTTTTTTTTTTTTTGGGAAGATTACTGTATACCTTAATTAACATTTACCTTACACCTATCAAATATTTCCTTTTATAGTGATATATACACATACCATGCCACCCATCTTGACATGGTTTCTGAGTATCTTGTTCTAGTACTTTGTTCTAGAATAGAGACAAGAGTATATAGAACTTACACTCAAGAAACTGAGAGCTAGCCTACAACTCTTCTAATTTCTAAGCCTGGAATACCAGTTGCTCCCTTTGCCTTAGGGCTCTGTGAATGCCACTAAAGCTCTACACTGTTGTCACTTACCTTTCAATGCTTATCCTCTGGTTATTGCTTTGAGTTTGTGTATTTGTATTCCCAACTCTGAATAACAAACACTTGATCTGGATGGGAGGGACTCACTTGTTTTTGGTGCTGTCTTTGTGGGAGGATCTAGGGGTGTGAGGTGATCTCTTTTACTCCCTGAACAGGTGGAAACATTTGTGTGCATATTAATGGACCACACCCTTCCTGTCACCCTTGCATAAAAGGGAGCCTGAGGAGTCAAGGACACCACAAGAAGACCCACATAGCCAATTAACTAGGACAGATGGGGGCTCATAGACACTGAACTACCAACCAGAGAACTTGCATGGACTGGTCCTAGGACCACCACGAATATGAAACTGATGGGCTGCTTGGTCCTCAAGTAGATACCCTAACAATTGGAAAGGGGAATATCTCTGACTTGGTCTCTGTTGTCTCCTTCTGGACTCCATTTTCCTAGCAGAGCTGCCCTGTCTAGCATCCGCAGAAGAGGAAGCATGTAGTCCTGATGCAATTTGATGTGCCAGAGTAGGTGTTACCTGCCAGTGTGTGTGTGGGGGGGGGGGGGTATGGGGAAAGTGGGTAGGACTGGGAGGAAATGAGGGGGGTGCGATTGGAATGTATAATAAACAAATAAATTAATGAAAAAAGAAAGTTCTCTGTGCCCCAATAAAATATTTTAGGTAGCATATTTTTGACATTTGCTGAACAAATGCTATTTACCTTACACCGTTATAGGTGATTGTTCAGTTTTTTAAAATTATTAAATATATGAAAATTAAAATTATATTTCTTAATTGCTTGAGCCCCATTTAAAGTGTTCCCTAGCCACATGTGGCTAGTGGATTTTGTATTTGACAGTGTAAATGGTGAACATCTTCACACTAGCTGGATGTCTTCAAAGAGAGGAACAAGGAAGTGACAAAAATATTATTTATTGTCAACAAATCATATGCTAGGGAAACAGCACGACACAAAAATTGTAATTAGTTTCTCTGAGCACAGGATAACTGTTTCTGAACTGAAGGTCAATTAAAAGAAAATCACATCCTGCCTCCCAGTACAGTGTATTCCTGAGACTCAGCTTTATAGTTACTCCCAATCACCAACTTCTTTACTATGCTTCATAGTCCTAAACTCACAAAGAAAAGAACTGGTTTTAACTTCCTATCTTCTTTATTTCCTATGCTACTCTCTAGGCTATATCTGTATACTGAATCTAGACCCATATCACTAGTAAACTCAAAGCCAAATATTCAGCTGAGCAATGCCTTTAAATTCATATCTGCACCAGCCATGTTGTATTTATAGTATTGTCTCTTTTCTCTTCATTGGATAAAATTGCTTGGTCCTCAAGGAGACTTTTCCTGATAGATGTGAATCATTAGAATAAGTTGTTTTCCACAATCATAGGGACTAGAACCCAGTGTAGATTAAGGGCACAGGATGCTATCGGCACATACTACTTAATTTTAGGCAAGAGAAGTGTTTTTCATATAAAACAATTGCATTTTAAAATTTCTTCTATTGTTGAAGTTATAATGTAATTAAAATCCTTTCTCCTTTTCCTTTTCTCCCTCCAAACAATTCCACATAACCCTTCCTGTTCTCTTTCAAATGTGTGACCCATGTATTCATTAATTATGTATCATTAGTTATACATATTATAAAATAATGAATTAATCATTAATTAAATATAATGCAATCTATAGATGCATACATACATACATACATGTACATTCCTAAATACATAAATACAATCTGCTCAGTCTGTAGAATGCTATTTGCATTTATGTTTTCTGGGCTGACTAATTGGTATTGTGCTTCAAGTACAGAAACTAAGGTTTCTCAATTCCTTCTACACATTGTATTTCTATTTTCAAGCTCATGTAAGAGCAGGGAAAAAAGAATAGGGCCAAGGTTATGTTTGAAATACAGGTGAAAGTACTTAGTAAATCCATATCCTTCCTCTTATTAGCTATGTGTTTTGTGTTTGTATTTGTTTCTTTAGTGTTGTTATTTAGTCTTTGTTTTGTTTCCTTCCCTGATATAGTTTGAAACAATCTCTAAGCTCTAGTCACCTTTTCTATTTCACAGGTGTATCTGTTAGACATCTGTCTTGAATGATTTGTGAACGCTAAGTAGTATTATATGTTGAGTTTAATTTTCAGTAACTCTGTATCTGAAAGGATTAAGAGACACTTTTACTTGTCAATATTTGTTTTTTGAGAAAAGATAATTAATAATGAAAGATGGTTATAACATTATTATAAAACTGAGTTCTCAAGTCATAAATACAAGACATCTCATTAACTGAATGTTGTGTCTTATAAATAGTATTTTCTGTGTTAAATATGTTACTTGTTACTTCACATAGATTTGGTAAATCTTAACAGCATGATAGGAATAGACAAGACAAAGTTATAATGTTTTCATAATTTATAAAATTTGGACTACAATAGGTTTTAATTTATAGATAAAACACACTGATGTTAACTTCTATAAGTTAGGTTCTAACTCTGAATCTAAAATTAAGTAAATGATAACACATCCACAATAAGATAATCCATAATAACATCAATAATAACATATCCAAAATGGGATAATCACACCTGGAAGAAAAATTTTTAAATAGGTTATAGTTATATTGTGATGGTACAACAGCCAGAGAAACAGTGACAACAAAATTAGTCATAAGACACTTCTAGGTGCTGGTCTTTACATCAGCATATTTCAAGGCAAAATGTGTAGAATGATGTTTTATTTCTTGAGAGACAGCTAAATCAGACAAACTTGTAAGATCTTTCCATAGTATGGTCTATAATTTCATGCTCCTAAACAATAGCATCAAGTTATGATTGTGAGGAGTCAGGGTTCCTTTTGGGGGATTTATAGTATCATCAGTAAAAGAATTTAAGAATGGATTCGAGAGGAAGTTTAAGGATAATTTCATAGAGTTTAAAAGAAAAGCAATCAGGTTCAAGTAGTAAATTTCAGTGTTTTCTGCATATGCAAGACTGTTGGATTTGGGAGCTCATAGTCACTGGCATTGCCTGCACAAGACCCACACATGACCAAGCTGTCACTATTGTAACATGGAAGGAGAAGGGGTTCACTAGTCCCCATCCTTAACTGAAGAGCTAGAATAGTTCATTGAAGGGAATGCATAAGGGCTTCTGAATTGCAGATAAGCCTGCAGTTGGCAGCCCATGGTCCTGTGCAACAGATGTACCTCGAGAGGACCAATGAGAAGGCACCCTCTACACATAATTAGTAAAGTCCAGGAAACTGAAAAAAGGGCTTTTGGCTCGGCATTGCTTTCAACTGCTGGATGCTGCCTCTCTTCAAAAGACACTGGAAGGTGGGCAGAGCCCAGGTTGGACTGAAGGCAGGAAAAGCCTCTTCTTAGAGCCATAAAAGCCGCTACTCTGAGGCCATGAAGACAGTACCCTACTGAGGGGCATGACTGAAAAGCCCCAGAAACTTTGAGAAAGCACCCTGTGGAAGGGCATGGCCACCCATTACTTCGAGAGCAATGCCATACTTAAGGGTGAGGTGTCAGAGACCATGAGGCATGCAAGGCATGCTAGATGGTGGGAAAAGGAAATGGACGATCTGCGGGAGCCAAGGCAACACTGACTGAAAAGTGGACTTCAAACGGAGCTGTGCAGATATGGTCAACTCCAAGCCTTCTCAAGAACAATATTGGCCCTGAGGTGTTAAGAAACAGGCAGATAGAATTCTCTGCACAGAAACCCAGAAACCGAGAGTCGTCAGAGTCTGAGAGAGAGGTTCCTGGCAAGCCCAGTCAAACTGAGAAAAGCCACAGAAAATGGCACCTCCAAAGGGGAAGCTCGGGCTGGCAGATGAGGTGTGGCACAGGATGGTGAGCAGAGAGGCCTGAGGCTACATCTGGTCATAGGCCCGTAGCCGCCTAGGGAGCAAGAGATGCCAAGGCTGGTCACCCTAAGGTAACCTCAAAAACAGGCATGAGAGTAACCCTTGCCACATGAAGGTCTTGCAAGGGTGAATAGGCTGAGAAACCAAGGACTAAACTGCAAGGTGCAACAGCTGCCCTGAGGAGGTTCAGCTAGATCAAACATTGGCCTAAGGAGAGCCACAGCCAGCTGGCCTCATCTGGATGGCTGTGGCAGCAGAGTTGAGCATCTGAGGCAGACTGACCATGTGGGCCTAGGGGCAGCAGAGGGACCTGAAGAGAAGAAGTCCTCAAGTTCAAGCTGAAGTGAGGCTGCCATAGTAATGCTATAGCCAGGTGACCACTGAGCACCGACAGACAGACTGCTGACTAGTTGCCCTCAACACACCTATGTTTGAATATTAGTATCCTTCCTAAAGTGTTAGGGTTGGTTAGGTGTTTATAGGTATTTAGATATTAATAAATATAGGTTATAATTTGCATTGACAGTTCATGTGAACTTCTTGGGGAGGGACAACCAGTTTTCTTTTAAGGTGTGGCTTCTGGTTGATCAACCAAGACCCAGTCAATGCCCCCACAGTTAAATGTATATGGATATCACAAATGATTAGTTATTAAAAAGAATTAAAAAACCAAAAAGTCCAAAAATGGGTAGAACTTGGAAGAATTAAGCAGATGAAATCAAATGGATTGTATGAAATTCTCAAAGAATTAACAAAAAATATTTTGAACAAAAGAAACAAAATGAAAAATTGTGCTTTTCTGATTTATGCTTCAGAAAGTTAGGCAAAGCCAGATGAACTTCAGGGTACCTTCTGGAATGGAACTGGGGAGAGGGAATTCTGGGAAGGAAAAGCCTAGTGTCTCATTAAAGAAAATTTATTCCACTGGTCTCTTAAGCATTCTTTGAGGTGAGCCTGCCTTCTAAGGGGTGGGTCCTTGGCCAGATGACTGACCTGACCTAACTGGAATGATAGGTCTCTGCCTAGACCAGAGAATCTCTTCTCTTCACAGGGAGATTTTTTTCTTAATGGTTTTTATTGCTACTCTAGAAGTTGCAAAACACCAATTGATGCAAGGAAGGTGTGTTAATCAAGGCTTTTTGTTGTTGCTTTTGCACATAGATAAATGTATTTTGCATTTCTCTTTATTTTGCCTTTTAAGAGGCAGCATTAAAACCAAACTATATAAATTGCAAGTAAATGATAATATATTTTCCATTAGCAAAAATCTACATTAATAAGCTTCTCACGTGGTGAATACTGGAATTTAGCTATTTGAGTACAGAAGGTAAGCCCACACCCTAGTCAGGTGAGTGCTTCATAGCCTAAGGAACATGAAGAGTGTCAAAACTAAGGGCTCTTCTGGGTTCTGTGTCTAGCTTCTGCTGTTTCATGCACAGTTCTAGTTTTCTCACAACTTCATGACATCACATTAAGACAAAAAAAAAAGAAAGAAAAAAGAAAAAAAAAGACTGAAAGTAAGTCCATATATCTTTTTTAAAATTTTATACCATAAAACAGCATACAAACAGTATGTAATATCTGAGTTATAATTATCTTGCTAGACATAGTTAAACTAGGCATGGATTTTGTCAAGAACAAGACAAGAAATCTTGTTGGGTTGTTGTGTCTGCACAGCTGTTCTTCAACATACATCTCCTCCTATAGTGAACAGTGATTACTGGAATTGTAATATTTATCATGGACTCAACAATTTTTACATTAGAGGGAGGGTGCTTTAGTCCCATCTGGCTGTTACAATGAAATGCCACAAACTACAAACTTAAATAACACACATTTTTATATCTCACAGTTCTGGAAAACAGTACCTCCAAGGCCAACATACTTCTTTGGTTCCTCATGAAATGGGTTCATATAGTTCAATGAATAAGCATGTAAGCACTATTTCTTCTTATAAAGGCCCTAATTCCATCATTAGGACTCCATTCTTATGATTGGATCTCAACTTACCGACCTACAAAAGCCCCATCTTCAAATACCATTACATTGGGAATTTAGACTTCAATATGTGCATATGAGTTAACATAATTATGTTCATAGCAAATGTAGAGTTTGGGGAATGTTCAATAGCAAGAACTATGGAACTCTCCTTCTCCTCAGATGAGGTGGGCCCTCACATATGATACTCCGTCAGATCTTGAGTCATGTGAGGGCCAAGAGCTTCCACTTGTACTGGAGCTTGATAAGGCACTCCATCTAGGGTGTGGTGTTCCACTAACCTGCAGCAGATTCCATGACTCACTGGTGGGTAGAATTTTTCCTAGGATAGATATGCTAGGTTCCTATCTATTTGGGTGTGTGGGTTGTAGGATAGTTATCCTCTGATGTATGGTTAATATCCATTTATAAGGGAATACATACCATGTTTATCTTTCTGGGACTGCGTCAGCTCACTTAGGAGCTTTTCTAGTTCCATCCATTTGGTTTCGAATTGCATGATTTCCTCGTTTCTGATAGCTGTGTAGTATTCCATTGTGTAAATGTACCACAGTTTTTTTATCCATTCTTCAGCTGAAGGACATCTGGGTTGTTTCCAGTTTCTGGCTATTATAAATAAAGCTGCTATGAACATTGTTGAGGCAATGTCCTTGTGGTTTCGTTTCGAATCTTTTGGATATATGCCCAAGAGGTGTATGGCTGGGTCTTGAGGTAGATTTATTCCCAATTTTCTAAGATATCTCCAGATTGATTTCCAAAGTTGTTGCACAAGTTTGCAGTCCCACCAGCAATAGGGGAATGTTCCCCTTTCTCCACATCCTTGCCAGCATGTGCTATCATTTGAGTTTTTGATCTTAGCCATTCTGACAGGTGTGAGATGGAATCTCAGAGTTGTTTTAAGCTGCATTTCCCTGATGACCAAAGATGTTGAACATTTCCTCAAATGCCTCTCAGCCTTTAGAGATTTCTCTTCTGTGAATTCTCGGTTTAGCTCTGTACCCCATTTATTTATGGGGTTATTTGATTTTTTTGGTGTTTAATTTCTTCAGTTCTTTATATATTTTGGATATTAGCCCTCTGTCAGATGTTGGGTTGGTGAAGATCCTTTCCCAGTCTGTAGGCTGACATTTTGTTCTAAGGACAGTGTCCTTTGCCTTACAGAAGCTTTTAAATTTTATAAGGTCCCATTTATTGATTGTTTCTTTTAGTGCCTGAGCTATTGGTGTTCTATTCAGGAAGTTGCTACCAGTGCCAATGAGTTCAAGTCTTTTCCCCACTTTCTCTTCTATTAATGTTAGTGTGTCTGGATTTATGTTGAGATCTTGATCCACTTAGACTTAAGTTTTGTACAGGGTGATAAGTATGGATCTATTTGCATTCTTCTACATATTGACATCCAGTTAGACCAGCACCATTTATTGAAGATGCTTTCCTTTTTCCATTGTATGTTTTTGGCTTCTTTATCAAAAATTAAGTGACCATAGGTGTGTGGGTTTATTTCTGGGTCTTCAATTCATGTGTTAGCCCATGCCTTTACCTCCAGCAGAGACAGGAGGATCACTATAGAGTTAGTTGTCTTATAAATTCTAGAGTTACAAGAAACAGGATGGTGATGTTGCACACCTTTAGTCCCATCATTGGAGAAGAATACACCCTTAATCCCAACACACTAGAGACAGAAACAGGCAGAGGCCAGAGCTCAAGGTCAGCCTGATACAAAACAAGCTCTAAACAGAGAAAAACTTTGATCCAGGGGTTGAGGAGCACATCTTTAACCCCATCAGTTGGGAACCAAATGTCTTTGATCCCAAAACCTAGAATGCAGAGACAGACACATAAGATTTGGAAGGATTTAAGTTTAAAAGCTGCTTACAAAAGGCAGGCTGCAATTCAAACAAATTGTCCTTTGATATCTCAAAATATATACACTAAAGGTTTGTTTAGCTCCAAAATATCAAAATAATTTCTTCTTTAATCCGAATTGAAAGGTAATACTTTATATATTGTCAAAAAACCAAATTTGCTCCAGGAAAAAATATTACCTGACCCCCCCCTCCAAAAAAAGGTAATTGTTCCAGAGTTAGGATTAGGGCAGGGTTCTGTTCTTATCTTTCCAGGAGATTTAAAGCATCCATTTAAGGAATCCAGGGACAACTGGACAACGGAAACCTCAGCAGAAAACAGATCAGACACCAAAGAAGAGGAGTGGCCCAGATGATCCAGCCTTGCAGACTTCCTCAATAGCAGTTTCCTCAAAAGTCTACAACCACAACAACTCAAAATCGCTAAGATCGTTCAGCTCCACAGACTGCTTCAGCCAGAACTTCAGTAAAGCTCTGAAGATCAGCTTCTGTCTATGAACTTCTTAGGACATCTAAATAGCTGAGCACAAAAGGACTGAACATCAAATGATTCTATTAACATTTTTAACCATTTTTCCATTCTTATTTGGGCCCCAAACAGGTTTACTATGCCCCAAATCAGCAGGAAGTCATTTTAAAAGAACAATGTCCCATCCCCAGAAGGTGGGGAGGGTGTCCCCCACCCCTTTGGTTATTTGATGGATAATAGAAAATTTTGTTATTTAGGGGAAAAGACTACAAGCTGTTAAATGGTCTTGTTAAATGGCCATATATGAATATGGCCATATACCTTTGTATATTGATACAAAATTAATATTATATTTGGCTAAATTGGTATTGATCATTGCATATTAATGCAAAATTAAGATTGTATTGGGCTACATTGGTATTGATCTTTGTATATTGATACAAAATTAATATTATATTTGGCTAAATTGATATTGATCATTGTATATTAATGCAAAATTAAGATTGTATTGGGCTACATCGGTTTTGATCTTTGTATATTGATACAAAATTAAGGATAATGCTTCTTAAAGGTACTGTTCCTAGTAATGCTTAAAAATGAAATGTAAAGTTTTGGCCTCTTGCTACCAACCGTCATAAACTGTTTAGGATAATTAAGAAATGGAAACTAATAGTCATGCAAACGTGTAATTTTGTTAGTTACTATGACAGTCTATCACAGTTATTTTCTAAGCTACTCAGAAATCAAGTTGCTAAGAGACAAGCAACATTTGCTTATCTAAATATAAGAGACAGATAGGGCATCTTCAAAAACCTCAAGATATCTGCAGAATATGGCATTCAAAGATGTTTTCTTAACTTAAGATTTTTTTGATATTGAGACATGTAAGCTCCTGAGAGCACCTCCTATTCTCCTCCAAGTAGAAGATGAGAATCGAAGAATCTCCAGTAGGAGATGATTGAATTGGTGGTAAGCCTTTCTCTTGGCAAGAAAAACCCCTTGCTTCAACTGTAGACAGACTGCTGCCCAAAAAGGACAAAACTTGGAAGCAGGTAAGTTGACAGCCTAGCTCTACCAAGACAGGGTAGGTAAGTCCTTCATAATTCCTGCTCTACAATCAATGTCTGTCAGAGAAACGGGTCCAAATGGCTGAAGATTGATGCTGTAATGTATGGAGAGAAAATGGGAACTGTCCAGGCAGCCACTGGTATGTCATTTCTTAGTTTTGGAAGCTGCAGGCCCTGCACTTCCTATATAATCAGATATATTTATCCCTCTCAGGTCTCTGAGGTGGTTGAAGAATAGATAGCTAGAGTCTCATAGTTAAATTTTGAGTTGTTTAGGAATCAAGAGGGTGTTTTTGGATCTAAGAAGATATTTTTAAAATTGTGAGGCAAGTTAGTATGAAAGCTGAGTTAGATATAGAACTTTAAACTCATGGAGATGGTTAGATAGTAGAATGTTAAAGTCAGGTGCCAAATACATATGGACTGGACATTGAGAATGTATGCTAAGCCATATAACCCTCATAATTGTGGCCTATTTATTTCTGCTGTTTTGTATTGTATTTATAGTTATAATAAAAAGAACCATTTGTTGGACTGAAAGGGAGAGCTGTTGGGAGGAAAAAGAAATACCTTAAACTAAAAAAAAAAAAAAAGGGAAGAGGATGGGGGGTTGAGGGGAAGGAGGGTTGGGGAGTAGGGAGGGGATTGTGATTGAGATGTAACTTGAAGAAATAAAAAATAAATTATTAAAAAAAGAAGTATGCAGAATTAAGAGTCCAAGAGAAAAGCCTAGCTAGCCCCTTGATCATTTTGACTTCTGTCAAATATAAAACAAACTGTCATTTATTTTTTTCTTTTTTTTAATGTTTCTTTATTATTTCAAGTTATATCTCCATCACAGTCTCCTCTCCACCTCTCCTGGTCTCATCCTTCCACTCTCTCCCACCTCTCCCTCTTATCCTTTCCTTCTCCTCCAGAGTGAGTTGCTCCTACATATCAGCCCCCCCCACACTTCTACAGTCATATGAGTGCTAAGAGCTTCCTCTTGCACTGGGGGACTACATGGAAACTCCATTAAGGCAATGTGTCCCACTAACAGGTGACAAGGTCTGTGTTTCTGTGCCTTCTGGTGCATTGGTTGTAGGATAGTTATCCTATACTACATGGTTAAAACTCAATTAGAAGTGAATAGATATCATATGTATCTTTCTGAGTCTGAGTTAGATCACTTAGGATGAGCTTTCCTAGTTCCGTCCATTCGGCTGCAAATTGCATGATTTCACTGTGTCTGATAGCTGAGTAGTATTCCATTGTGTAAATGTACCACAGTTTTTTTTTTTATCCATTCCTCGGTTGAGGGACATCTGGGTTGTTTCCAGTTTCTAGCTATTACAAATAGAGCTGCTATGAACATAGATGAGAAATGTCCTTGTGGTTTGGTTAGGAATCATTTGGATGTATACCCAGAAGTAGTATGGCTGGGTCTTGAGGTAGAGTTATTCCATGTTTTCTAAGATATTGCCAGACTGATTTCCATAGTGGTTGTACAAGTTTGCACTTCCACCAGCAATAGAAGAGTGTTCCCCTTTCTTCACAGCCTCGCCTGCATGTGCTGTCATTTGAGTTTTTCATCTTAGCCATTCTGACAGGTGTGAGATGGAATCTCAGTGTCATCTTGAGTTGCATTTTTCTGATGATTAAGGATGTTGAGCATTTCTTCAAGGGTCTCACATTCATTAGAGATTCCTCCTTTGTGAATTCTTGGTTTAGCTCTATTCCTCATTTTTTGATTGGATTATATGGTTTCTTGGTGTTTTATTTCTTGAGTTCTTTATAAATTATAGTTATTAGCCCTCTGTCAGATGTGGAAAACAGTAAAAAATAAATCCTAAGAATGGTACTATAAACATTAAGGTTAGAAAAGTTACATGTTCTATGTATATCCTCAAAGTTTGGTTATTGTTTGAACTCTGAGGACAATGAAATAGTAATCAGAGAAAGTAAACTCATCTAAGGTTAAACAGAAACTATAATAGTTGAATGTCCCTCAAGTACTAGCTTTGAAGAAAATTGGATCCATTTCACCAAGAGTGACTCCTTCATTCAGTTTGTCATGATAACCAGTCAGCCCAGTCAAATCATTAGCATTGTATTTCAATTTATATCCTTATACTGAGAGAGTACAGTTTTTACAATGTAAAATACCCTTTGCCATGATCTTATTACCTTTTATTTAACATTCATTATACAAGAACCCTTTAGTACATCTTGTTAACAGGATGAAAAACTTTGGGAATCTTGACCTAATGATAATGACATTAGCTGACCAACAGTTAAACATGATCAATCCATTGTTTCATTAATATATCCCTTTGCCAATTATTGTTTTAGGTTCCAAACCATAACTTTCTCAACCTTTACCCCTAACTGGATCAGTAAAGGGGATGCCCCATACAGAAGCACAGAAAAGAAAACAAACAACAACAGCAGGGCTTTGAGGATAAACAAATACCCATTGAAATTCTGCTACAGCTCCTGAAAATGCTCACCGGATGTCTGGAAATTGCATTTCTAAATGTTATGGGCTTCGAGTCTTTCAACCATGTAATGAATGTATATTTTTTTCTCCATTTATTTATTATTGGTAGAAACTGAGTGATAGACTTTTCCACAGATGCTCCTATCCACGGGTGCTTTCAGTGCTTCAGTTGGCGCTGTTATCTGACAACACAAAACAAGTTGCGTTTGGGCTGATAGACAGAGGCAATCCTTCTTTCAAAGAATTTTCATCTGTCACCATCATCTCTACTAAGATGCAGAACAGGGGATGACAGAATGATTGGTTTTATCTGTATTTTGGTATATTTTTTCTCTGAATGGCAGTCCCAGAGAACACATTTTTTTTGAGATAAAATAACAAAACCATGATTACTTCAAATGGCAGGTTATGATGGAGGATTATAAATTATTGCCTGAAAGTACCAATATTTTAGAGTCAGAGATGAAATTGTGTTCTGGAGATTGCTGGAATAACTGCCTTTCTGAATCTCTTTCTTCATTTAAGAAAATGAACTGTTTCTTGAAATGGCAGGATGCCAGGGGAGAGAAAAAGAAAACCCCTAAGTGCACACACCAGCAAGGTCAAAAGAAATCCATATAAAACTGACCATGTATTTCTTTTAACATTAGTTGAATTTGCCAATGTATTTTTTAAATGATGGACTTCTTTGTTTTCAAACAGAGTAAAAATTTTCTAAACCCATTTCTGATTCAGTTTTCAAGTGTTGCACATTTAAGCACACCTGTCTAAATCTGATAGACTCAAGGTGGAATGTTTATCATCTACTCTTAACAGTAGGTTCATTATTAATGATTAATATCACACCATTAATTAAAAATAATCATGTGTAATAATATTAATTATTGCAGTTGATAATAATATAACAATTACATAATAATTGAATGATATATAAGATTAAAATATTAATTTATATCAGTGTATTTTATATAATTTTATATGCTATTATATTATTAATTATATTAGTATGTTATATAATCATTATAATATTATAAGCTACTTGTAGCAAGCAGCTTTTATTACTTTATCACTATGGTTAATTGTACACTCTAATTTATTTTACTGTACTTAATACCTCTACCTCCCTTACAAACTTTGTTCCTCTCAACCCCCCAACCCTAAGTGGGGGAGAAAGAAGGTTAGAGGGAGAAGGGATAGGTCTTTTTGAGCTACTTCCTGCTGATTAGGGTCATAGGGTTCATTAAGGGCAATAGCAATATTAGTCCAGAAGTCCCGTAAATCAGCAAAACAAGAGACAGCAGAAGGAAGAACAAGAAGCAGTTTGTGGGAGCACCAGCAGCTGGGAGAGCAGCAAAGTCTTTCTTCTTTGTAGCCCCTTTTCTCCTACTTCCTTGTAGAGCCCCCTTCTCCTCTGTGCTTTGGCTTTTTATCCCTTTCTCAAGTCCTCTGAGTTAAACTTTTCAATTTGTTAAGCCACGTCCCTGCTAGCTAACGAGACAGTTAATACTTTACACCTGTGTCTTAAGCAGTCTCCCACCTGGGATTGAACAAAAACATTCTCATAATTGGTTATTTTAATAAACTCATACCACATTTCTCCCTTTTAGTTCAAAAATGGTATATATATATATATATATCAGATCTATCCAGAACTATATTTACAATGTCCAGTTCATTTGTATTTAGCAACCTTGGAGACAACATCTATTATCTATAACTAGCTTAGAGTTCTGTATCTATACCATTTTCTATTTTTATTTGCATTTATCACCCTATAACATCTTTTAAACCTAAAATACTTCTTAAATCCTACATAACTAAGTATATTAACTACATAATAAGTTCATAATATCAAAAAGAGGAGTTGTGGGAAGATGAAAATGCAGATAAGGTGTGACTTATTTAAGATGAACTCTCAGAAGGGTTTCTTAGGCTTGGGATTGAATGAGACAGTGAAGACCGAGAGATTCTGAAAAGACATGGTCATCTTGACATGGTAATCTATTCAAAGTTCTCTGGTTCTCAGAAGTGACAGTAACCAGGTCTGCAAACTTAGATGAAAATGTTGCCATGCTTCATTCCTTTTGTATTAAAATGTAACAGTGCTCCTTCTGACCATGTTCCTAAGTCGGTTCCTTATGTACAAAGGAGAAGGGAAGGCTGAAAACAATTCTGTCTCTCTAACCCACCCCATGTGTCCATTTATTTAATATGAATTTATTCCAAGGAAAAATATCCAGGAAGTCTGCGGTGGCAGATTTGAGAATAAATTATCCAATTTTAAGGAAATTACTTGGGAAATTTGAATGAGTATCTAATTATAGACTCTCCACTGATTTCCCCAGCCATATATATATATATGATATCAGCAATGATAATAGCTTTTCAATATTTACTCTCTAAAAAATCTATCTACTCATGTGGCTGAAACATGATTACCTCGAGTTTGAAGGTAAGTGCATAATTTTATGTTGTCACAAAATGAAAAGTAAATGGAATTTTATACAGCCCATGATGGTTAATTTTGGAATCTCAATTCCGAAAATGCCTCTACCAGAGTGGCCATTAGGCTAGTCTTTGTGTTATTTTCTTGGTTAATGATTGATGTGGAAAAACCCAGCTTACTCCTCGGTAGGTGATCCTGAGTTGTAAAAGAAAACAAACTGAGAAGCCATAGCCAGCCGACTGTGTTGCTCCTGTCCTTGTTTCTGCACTCCTTACTCTCTTTTTATACCTCTGTTCTAGTTCCTCCCTCCAGGTTCCTGTTTTAGCTTCCTTTGATAACAGACTATAACTCATAAGGCAAATAAACCCTTTATTCCTCCAAGTTCATTTCTGTCAGTGTTTATTAGAGCAGCAGAGAAGTAAACTAAGACAGAAGTTGGTACCAAACATATAGATGTTGCTATGATGGACCTGAACATGTTTGTTATCTTAGGGAGGATTATAGAAGTGTTTGGAACATTGGCAGGAAAAGCTTTTGAATGCTCAAAGTTTAATGAGCTGCTTTTTGGAAACTTGGAATAGAAGAATGCTGGGGGGAAAAACAGATGAGAATGGCATAGATTGTAAAGCTTCAGAGGAACATTTTGTGATATATTTGAATTAAGAATATATGGTTTCTAGTCAGTTGGGGCTGAATAGCATTAGCTGTGATTAACAAGAGAACAGCACAGCTGAAATTAAACATTTGCTTTACTGGGATAATCTTTGCTGATTAGTTGAGACTGCAAAATAAACTGTAATTAATAAGGAAGGGATCAGCATCATAGAAATGAAGTCTTACAGGAAGCTTAGTGTTGTTATCTATCACACAGAAGCTTTGATCTAGGGAGCACTAGGCTGATCTCAAACTTATAGCCAAATTTGGTAACGTATAAGAGTCTCACGCATCATACTGACTTGGAAGGAATGAAGAGATTGTAGAGACCAGATGAGGCATGGTACTACAGGAGGCCGGCATAAGTCATTGCCAAAGATGTAGCCTCAGTTGTGAAGGCTCAAGACTGAAGGGTCAGAGAGAGAAGTTGAGGCTTGTCACCATGAGTCTAGTGCCAGAATCCTTGAAGAGGCCATAAAAGGCTAACTCACACTGTAGATTGAAGACAAAGTACAGTGGCAGGTGTGAGGTTGGGCTAATCTAAGCATACTAGAGACCATTCTGCTGAAGAGGGTAAAACCAGAGATATGGAGCTGGCCAGGCCTTTATGTTTCAGAAGATCATGAATGAGTTCCAGACATCAGATATGGAGCTAATTATTCTGTTAAATAATTTGTTTATTTAGTTAGAGATGGGCAAAATATTGGAAGGTGTCCTTAAATCCTAATATATATTGTAAATATTCTTATCAAGAGCATATATTGTCTTGTGTTTTATTTACTACTAAATTCTGACCTACTAGCAGAACAAAAACAGGGTTGTCTATCACACAGAAGCTCTGATATAGGGAGCACTAGGCTGATCTCAAACTTATAGCCAAATTTGATAATGTCTAAGAGTCTCACACATCTTACTGACTTGGAAGGAATGAAGAGATTGTGGAGAGCAGATGAGGCATGGTACTACAGGAGGCCAGCATGAGTCATTGCCAAAGATGCAGCCTCAGTTGTGAAGCCTCAAGTTTGAAGGGTCAAAGAGAGAAGCTGGATATTAAGTACTCTTTGGATGAGTAAGTCAATGAATAAATATTTATTAAATATTTCATTATACTATCTGAATGAAAAATTCAAAATCATAATTTGATTGGATTAGCTCCTCTATTATGTATAGCTTTAACAATGTCCTAATTTACTTGTGATAAATGAAGGCAGAGATTAGTAATTTCACCCGAGAGTACTATCTATTAGTGTTCACAATGTGAGAACTAGTCCCTTTGGCCTGAAAGTTCAGTCTCAAGTTTTTCCTACTCCACAAGCAGCTGCTTTTGTTGATTCTTTTTCCCAATACTCTCCAAATTGTGAAGTACACCTCAAAAGCTGATTGTTGAATATCTCCTTGTATATGTGTCAACACTCACTGATAAATGTGTCAAAAGGTACCTGTCATTAATGATCAAGTTGAATATGTGATGCTGGTAAGTAAATATCATGTTTGACATGTTCATATAAACCAATGGTTTGAAGCTGAGATAATATGGTTATCACTGGCTGATCACATTTCTCAGATTCCTCCTGTTTTAAAATTATTTGAAATCTTAAATATTATATTTACAACGCTAAAAAGGGTATAATCATCTTCCAAGACACTCTTGAAAATTTTCAGTGTTGATATCCCTCTCTATTTGTCAGTCATGAGAAAGTCTAGTTTACATTCACAAGATTTAACAGTTTTAAAAGGCAAATAAAGTAACAGGAATGTCAGTTCTCCCCTGGTGGACCACAGGCAGTCTGATTCATCTTTTGATGACTTTCACTGCCTGATCCAGCCAAGCTCCTCTTCCAGCTGCAAAGTGATGCCAAGTCTGCTGGATGCAGACCAGCCTGATCCTCTCCTGGAACCAGAAAGGGCTCAGGATATGATCATATGGGGCACATTTTCTAATGATATTTAGTTCCTCATCTGAGTAAAAAATGTCAGTGATCCCTTGGGCACCGTTTAGAATACCAAGTGATACCAACTGCCACTAGTCAAGATGAGACACCACCAGCTCTGCTTCCCCAAAAGCCCCAGTAACTTCGGGCTCAAGTTTCTTGGTGTAAATGTGTCATTTCCCCAGGAATTCAATTCAACTCCATTTTCTAAGTCCATCATTCATTTCTCCTTGGTAATGGTCATTGCTGGGGAAAAACAAACCTTTTTCATGAATATGTGAATCAATAGCAATTATACCATCCAGAATTTACTTGGGTTGAGTCAGAGATCATAAACCATATGTGAAGCAGAGCCAAGAAAAATAACTCAAGGGTGGTTTACCAAGCTCAAGGCTGTGCTACTGCAGTTAGCATCTAGTTATGAAGGAATAAAGACAAAGAGATGGCATTCCATATTGTAGCTTAAACAGTGAGGCAGGCAGAAAGACTTGGAGAACTTCAGCCCTCAGAGATATTAACTATGACATTTCTTTGCCAGATCTGATGGGAGAAAAATCTGTCACACTGGTGAATCATGGTTTTGGCTTTCTTTTTAAGAGTAGCTGGTAAAGATTTCTAACTGTCCCTGAATATTCATTATTGTTTTCCTTATACAACAGATTTGAAATATTTAGTTGAACATGAGCTTTCATGTAACAAAGATCTGATATCCCTGAAATCAGCAGGTTGAAGAGATATCTGAACTCTTCTGCTCACTGTATTATTTATGATAGCCAAGTAATGGAGCAAACTGAGAGGTTTGTCCATTCATCAGAAAATATGGCACATAGGCACAATGGGATATTTTTCCAGTAGTAGAAAGATTTAAATTACGTTATTTGGAAGAAACTGAATGGATTTGGGTGTCATGATACTTAGTGAAATGTTCCAGACACACAACAAGGAGTATATATAAAATATAAACTATAAGACTTAAAGATAAATCTTTACTGCCATTCTGCAACAGATTCTTAGATATAGCATGAACAAAATCAAGATCTGTATTTGTTAATCGTTTGAATTTGAATTTTATTTTTGTAAGACTAGAGATGGAGCTCAGGGCCCTGTGCACACAAGGCAAAGCATTCTATCAGCCGAACCACTTCCAAACCCTTAAATTCACAATGTGCAAGAGAGAATAATTATTGTCTTCTACCAAAACTTAGTCTTGATTATCAATTTGGTTTGATCAATAAATTTCTAGTGAATATTTATGTCTGGAAGGGACTTGTTCATAGAAGATTAAGCCATAGAGCTCTGATATAACCAACCAATTAAATTCTTAAAAGATTCATAATATACATTATTGAGAGATGTTTAAGAAGTAGGAGGTGTGGCTATTGGATGAAGTAAGTGTCTGGGGACATGTCCTTGTTGCTGTATTTCTGCTCAGGACTCCTTGTGTTCCTTTTCTCTTCTTTCTATCTACCATGATGTAAGATGCTTTCTTGGTGATACCTTTCTTACCATGGTAGACCAAACTTTCTGAAAACATTAGACACAATAAATCTTCCTTCTGTTAAGTTTCATCCTCAAGTATTTTTGTCTCCCTAGTGAAATACTAGTAGTACCAATTCCATCAGAATTAAATACATTCTGTAAAAGACCAGGTTAAGTAAATAAAGAGACAAGTCATTCATTCAAACAAAATACTCATAAATATCATACACAGGGATCATATATAGAATATAGTGATCACTCTCAACTCCTACCCACCTGCCACCCAACCAATCCTCTTTGTTCTCATAAGTGTCTCTCATGCATCACGACTGTTCATTTTGTTTGGCGATCCCCTGAGGTTAACCAGAACTGTCTGGAGACATATTATTACTGGATGATAAATAGGAATAAAATCTTGATGAATTGATTTAATATGAGGATATTGTACTTAGAGAAAAAAACTATGCTCAGAGATAATTCATTGCAAGATGCTATTTATCTAGCAATCATAAAATGAACAAGCATAAAAAATTAGTGATTATGAGGTTTTATGGAAGAAAAGGTCAGGTGTGAATATACAAGGGAAAGCATGCGGGAGGCTGATTGGAGTGAATGGCGAGTTCTGTATTTTATTTATGAGGAGTCTATAACTCTATGCATGTGACAACTGTCATAGGAACAGTCAGAGATACTTACTTATATGTAACATGAGAGAATGAAAGCATAATGAGACCCGAGCAAGGTCCACAGTCCAGGTAATATATGATTGTAATTAATCTTCTGAATTGAGAGTACTCTAGAGATATGTAAGATATAACTTTGGTGCAATTTGGTGCAGGTGGGGGACAGGTACACATGACCTCTGTGTGATAATTTTTTATAACTCATTGTTAGTCTTTGTTTATAAGTGTTCCAAACTAAAAGTCTAAATAAAACATTATTGGCCAAAGAGTCATTAAAATGGTCAGAAACAGTATAATATATCCTAACTCATACAATACAAAAATGATATTGTTGATAAAATAAAAATTAAATTCAAAGACAAAACAAAGACAGAAGCAAAGTCTAAGTGTAATGGTCTTAAGGATGCTTTCAGGATAATAACGGATAGCAAAATGACAGTTAAGAGAGAGTGAGATACATACAGATAAGTTAGAAGTCCTCCAGGACCTGTTTATAAATGGTCTTGTTTATACATGCCTTCTTATGTCAAATTTATTTTGGACATAGTATAAATACATAGCTATATTTTATTATGATATATTCAAACAAAATCACATGTAGTTGTGTTTGATAGTAAATTAAATAAAAACAACCTATAATATGAAAAAAATATTTTAAATACAATTAACATTTCTTGTGAAGGCTATGCTGAATCAAATAACAAGAACTTCGAGCTACTCTTTTGTCAAGATTTTTAAAAGCAATTATGTATATGTGTGTGTATTTATGTGAGTATGATCCATGTTGAGTGTGTGTTTATGGGGAGTGAGGGGTATGTGTGCACACATATGCAAGTGTCAGTGGAAGTCAGAAGAGCATGTCAACTCGCCTAGAGATGGAGTAGGAGGAGATTGTGAAGCCTCATGACATGAACGCTGGCAACTGAACTCTAAGTTCTGTGCAGGAACAGAAAGCACTTTTAATCACTGAACCATCTTTCCAGCCTCAGGATCCAGCCTACAGTTTTCCTTATTTGTTTATTTGGTTACAGATGAGGTTCCTTTCTTCTTCTAATCATGGTCTCATCATTGATAATTGCAGGACCATGAAGACAGTATTAATCCAATGAATAGGGTTTTTTTTTTCTACTTAGAGTAAAGTCTGAGATAGCAGTGCTAATTTCTGAGGCTCATAGACTCTTATCCATACTGTGTAGTACAAACTCCCTAAACTCCCTTGAGGATATCTTTGCTTTTGTTTTTTCCAACTTGGCACAAGCTCATCTGGGAAGTGGGAATCACAATTGAGAAAATGCCTCTGTAAAGTTAGCAAGTCTGTGGGTCTTTTCTTGATTAATTATCGGCGTGGGAGATTCCAAGGTTTCCATCCTGAGAAGTGGTCCTGGATTGTATAAGACAGTAGGATGAGCAAACCACAACTGGCAGTAAGGCTATCTGTGGTCTCTGTTTCAGATCCTGCCTCCAGATTCCTGCCCCAATTCCTTTCTTGATTTACCTCAGCAATGGATTGTAATTTGGGACTTGCAAGATGAAATAAAACTTTACCACCCCTAAGTTGTTTTTGTCAGTGTTTTATCACAGCAGAAAGCTAATGAGGACACTTAATCTAAACAAAGACAATGTTCTTGTTGGCTGTCTGATTTGTGTTCAACATTGTACTCAGATTTCAGGGCATTCTTTTTTAAACATTTAAATACACATTTTAAATATTTTATCAATCGTAATAGATTCTTCTGTTTCTTTATAGAAGTTGGTCTCAATGATATTCAGTTCTCCATGCCAATCTTCGAATACAAAGTGCCTGATAGTTCAGGGAGTGGGGGAGAAACTAGTCACTGGAAATTTGACTCCAGCATCATCTTACACTCAGTTTCATTAGTATATTTTTAAAAATACATAGTTTGTGATTTTAAGAATTTCACATCAAGCAGATTTCCAGGTCTTGTTCCACATTTTATGTTTCTAACCAAAATAAGATAATAACTTTAAAATATAGTTTTTACATTATAACAAATTTCTTAGCTGTACATCACATAGTCTACAGTACTAAATATTATTCATTCTTATTTCCATCTTGATTTGGAACACATTTTTGATCTACTACATATTTTGCATTCAGATGCAGAAAAATGATCATAGATGTAAGCAATCCAATTAATGGGTTAACCCATATCTTCTACCACAAGGTGGCTTAATTATCCTAACTAGTGGATTCTCCCCTCATTATTTATAACAGAGGATATCTAGCTACTAACTACACTTATCTGACATCAGTCATTTTAGTTATGACCAAATATCATAGGGTCATAAGAGTTTTTAGACATATCCAAAATAAATGATTTTTTTCTTATCTCAATTTACAAATAATCACATCACTTCTAATGATAGTGTGCCTAATAATGAATAAACTTTAGGCCAGTCCTCACCTCTCAGTAAATAATCACCCTTATGTGGTAGATACGGGCTGTTAATTTTCATCCTTGTTTTCTGAGTGCAGGAAGTAGGCCCAACAGCACTCTTTACATTTATTAAACATGGGATAAGTGACTAATTAAGTGCATATATGAAGAAAATAGATGGAAGAAGGAGAAGCTTGCTTCCTATCAACAAGCAAACTATAATCTCAGCATGTCTTATCTAGTATATCAAGTTGTTTATCATGGCACAAGGCATGGACAGGGTTGGATAATTACTCTCTGGGGAAATTTGAATTTAAGTAGATGAAAGGATTATCCATAAAGATAAATGTCATGAATCCATCATTAATTCATGATACATTACTGCAGTAGAAATTGTTTAACTGAGCTATCCTTTCTTTTCAAAGTTTACATCATTTTATTTATTTAAATTTATGAATGTACTCATTCGATTTTTTTGTTGACATAATTTAATGTACATAGAATTGGTTTCACAGGGTCATTTTTTGTCAGTTGTTAACACCGAAATAGAATTATTTCACTTTCATCCTTCTTTTCCTCTGTTTAGCCCCTCCTGAAACACTTTCCAAGTTTCTCTCCTGCAATCTCAAGTTGGTAGCCTCTTTTACTTTATTATTGAATATATAATACATAACTATTATATACATATGTTCTATGTATGCCTATGCAAACAGACACACATACACCATGCTGAGTTCATTTTTTTGTTCTTTGTGAGTAAATCATTCTGAGGCTGCCCACTCTACACTGGACAAACCTTATCCCTGGGAGAAACTAATTCTCCTCTAAGTAGTCATCAGTTGCCTTGAGTTCCTTATCTCGTGAGACCTCCGGAAATTTACTTTTTTTCACACTTACATGATCATTGCAGTTAATCCGGTTTTGTTTGTGGAGCCATATCTGTAAGTGACTAAGTGGGTAAAAGCACTTGACATGCAAGCATGAGGATGTGAGTTCAAAGGAAACTTCCGGGTATTCTGTTTCTTACATTTTTTCCACTTCTTTGTCCACCATGTTCCCTGAGCCATATATGCATGAGCTAGGCTGTACATGGATCCACTGGGGCTGGTATTCCCGTGATCTGTTAATCTCAGTATTGTGTCCAGTTGTGGTTTTCTGTGATAGTCTCCATTTGCTGGGTAGAGAGGTTTCTTTGATGAGTGGTAACTATGCTTATCTGTGGGTGTAAGGATTCAATATTTAATGTAGTATAAAATTATGCTGGTCTACCAAAATGGCAGTTGTTATTTCTTTTCTAAGGCCCAGGACCTCAGTAGGCCCAGGAAACTGCATGGGTTTCCTGAACAAGGCATAATTTTCCCCCCTGTTTTGTGTGCTTTAAATCCAGTTAGGCAGTATTGATTGGCACTGACATGTGAATGCCTCTTATTGCACCTTTATGCTTATGTCACTATGTGACAATTGTCAGGGTTTATAGGTGTTACATGTGGGTACAGCTGCTTAATTGCTTCCCTACTTTGCAAGGTTGCATAGTATTTTCTGTTATGCCATTTTGGCTGATTGCTTCGGAAGAACCAAAAACTGGCAAAAGGCCTAATATCAGCTTTGAAAACCCTTCTTTAGACTGATTCATCAGGCTAGTCGAAAACATAGGGTATAGATATAGCCTTAGGTTGCCTCTGGTGTGTTGAGGCCGAACCCCTATTGCAAAAGACACTACACAAGTAGGATATAGAACTCCGATGATCTGAGTCGCATCTGAACCTGAAAGACTTTTTCCATGGAGTCTAGAGTCCAGAAGGACATATTTTTTTTTTAAATACTTAATTTTTTTTCTTCAAGTTACATCTCAGTAACAAACCCCTCCCTATTCCCCCTTCCTATCCCGCCCTTCCACCCTCTTCCCCCCAGAAGTTTCCCCTTTCAGTCCAACAGCTGGTTCCTTCTCTTATAACAGTAAGTATTATACAAAACAATAGATATAAATATGCCACATTTATGAGAGTAAATTGGCCCAGTATACCTTCCCAATGTCCAGTTTATACATATTTGGCCCCTGACTTTAACATTCTACTATCTAACCAACTCCATGAGTTTAAAGGTCTATATGTGACTCAACATTCATACTATCTTGCAACACACTTTTAAGAGTATCTTCTTAGATCTATAACACCCTCTTGATTCCTGAACAGTTCAAAATTTAACTATGAGACTCTAGCTGTCTATTCTTCAACCACCTCAGAGACCTGAGAGGGATAAATATATCTGCTTATATAGGAAGTGCAGGGCCTGCAGCTTCCAAAACTAAGAAAGAACACACCAGTGACTGCCTGGACAGTTCCCATTTTCTCTCCATACATTCCTGCATCAGTCTTCAGCCTTTGGGTTCTGTTTCTCTGACAGACATTTGTTGTAGAGCAGGGATTATGAAGGACTTACCTACCCTGTCTTGGCAGAGTTAGGCTGTCGACTTCCCTGCTACCAAGTTTTGTCCTTTTTGGACAGCAGTCTGTCTGCAGTTGGTGCAAGGGGTTTTTTTCATGCCAAGAGAAAGGCTTGCCACTAATTCAACCATCTTACAGTGGAGGTTCTTCGATGCTTATCTTCTACTTGGAGTAGAATAGGGGGTGCTGTCAGGCGCTGATATGTCTCGATATCAAAAAAAAATCTTGATTTAAGATAACATCTTTGAATGCCATATTCTGCAGATCTCTACAGAAGGACATATTTTAATACAAACAAGTTTAAGGGAAAAAAAATCAATGAAAACAAATAGCAAGATATTTAGGAAATATCCATTTTACTTAGTAAACAATGAACATTTGGACTCTACATTATTGTCTTGAAAAATTGCCCCTTTGTTATTAATAGCTATGCTTTTTATTATCCCAGCCAGGTTTATAATAAAATTTTAGCAATTATGAAACAGAATGTCAAGGTTCTGTAAATTCTGTCTGTTGTCTTTAAATCTGACCAATCTAGTTCTCTCAGAAATCATGAATATTTCTTTAGATGTTCTGAGAGATTGACCAACATATACTTTACTATCTCAAAACCAACAAACAAAAATGAGAAATTCAACAGCAAAACAAAACACCCTTCCAAACAAATGTATTCTACATTTTATTATAATCAAAATCTAACATTTGTCCTATATAAAACCAATACTCACAGTTAATGTATATAGAAAATTTTAACATCGTGTGATATAGGTGCTATTTCCAAGAACAATAAAATATATTGACTCTCTTCCAAAATTACTCCAAAATGCTGTAAAAATTGTTTCTCTGTTACATGCAGGAAGTTATTGATGACATGTTAAGTTTTTGGAGGAAAGAAGGTTAATCAGGTCTGAGTCTTATATCTGAGATTCTTTCAAATAGTTAAGGTCCTTTTCACCAGTCCTGTATGGTGGTTTAATGGGGAACTTCAGTTTGATAGCAGATGACTTGATTAGAAGTTCTATATGTAGGCAACATTCAAATAAAACCAATGAGGTTTTATATTTATATTTTTATATTTATTTATATTATATTTTTATTTATATTTTTCAGTTTCTCAACATGTGGAATGAGGAAAATAACACTAACAATACTCATAGCTGAGCTGAGGAGATGGCTCAGTGGGTGAGATCATTTGATATGCAAGCATGAGGACTTGAGAGGTCAATTCCCCAGTACCCAAGCAAAAAGCCTGGGATGGTTATGCATCCCAATATTCCACTGTTAGGGGAAGAGTCAGAGATAGGCAGATCCTGAGAGGTTGCTGCATGGCCAGTCTGACTGGAAGGATGAATAATTTCAATGAGTGATTCTCCCTTATAGAATAAGTTAAATAGCCACAGGGGAAAAAATACCTACGTCCTCTTCTGGCCTCTTAATGTGCATGCATGATTGCACAATCCTGCACAGATTCATGTGTATATAGCTCATACATCCACCACACCCTAGATTTTCAAAATATATCCATAACTTTAGACATGGCACTAATTTCAATGTACAAATAGGTATAAAATATTTTTGACTGGCTTCATTTGTACAGCTATTAACTTCAGGAATAACTAGGCATTAACTAAGTTGGATGAGGTCCAGTACATTACTGATTCATAAATGGTGAGCTGTAGGGAAAAGTAGCAGCTTCAGATTTTCTGCTTATTTTGTCATATTTTTTAATAAGGAACTTGAATTCAATCTTTAAGGTAGATTGTATCTTATGTTTGAAGAAGAGGAAATAGATTTCATAGATGTTTTCAAAGAGTTATTCTAATATAAAATCAATATTCTAATCTACAGAGAAATATTAGGAGGTTAAAAAGCAAGCAAATATTTGGTGCATAATAAAGAAAGTTATTTTTTCTTTTAAATGGCAATATATCTTTGAGTGGCTTACATTCAAAAGGAGAAAAATCAATGAAACAACCTAAAACATAGACAGTGGCATTTTTTTCCAGTAAGAATTACATAATGCTTGAGTGAAGATTGGAACTTCAGAAAATCACATCCATGTTTTTGGCTCTTTGAGGCAATAATATATAAAGGTTAATAAAACTCTTCCTTCAAGTAGAAACTGTGCTTAGCACATTACTGACAATGTCTCCCTCTTCTTAATTTGCTTTTAAAAGCTTCTTTCTTTAAAAACTGTCATACTTAATTAATTAATAATTAATTAAATGTGTGTGGGAGTGTGAGGGCATGCCATGGCGTTGGTGTAATGTCAGAGTCCAATTGTCAGTGACTAATGCTCTCACATTCTGGGTGATGAAACTCGTATCTTCAGACTTAGCAGCAGACAAGCCATCTCACTGGCCTTGCTTTTTACATTCCCTTACCCTTTGGCTATCCTCATTATTTTGATGAAAAAAATCTTCCAGCTAAAATAATTGAGTCAGGTCTGAGAAGGGCTGGGATATTAAGAGAATGTTTGGATTGTCCTATAGGATGAATCCATATGGGGAAAGCATTATCTAAACCAGAACTGACAGCAGATCAGAATACCACAAGAGGTGAACAAGTTGCCACCAGGCTACATAAAGCACAAATGCATACATTGAGGAGTCTCAAAAGTGACGAGAAGTCTGGCTGTCTCTTAGCAGCTGTGGCAGGGAAAGCTTGAATATGAAAGGATGAGACAGAAAGCCTAGATAGACACTTTCAAAGAGCATCTGGTCAAAGGATGGATTATTTAAATTGAACCGCACAACTTGTTTTGATTAAAAAAAATCATTCAAGTACAAGTTGGCAGCTGATGCTCAGGAAACTTGTTATTTGCTGAGGTAAATTTTTTGAAATATAATCAGATTGTGCTTGGGTTTGTTTTTGATTTCTTCCAATGTATATTTTAAATACAAATGGTATCATTTGTGATACATAGCTACTTGGAGCACAATAAATAACTCATGATTAATTGATTAGAAGACTCAGTTTGAAAAGGAAGAGAGCAAAGTATACCCCATGGGGCTTAAAGCTTTAGGACATATAGGCAGCAATGAAAAATGATGCTGGGTGATTAATCAATCTAATAAATTAGATTAAATTAGATTCATGCAGCCAGGCAACTTGAATAATATGGTGGGAACATTTTCATTTTCTTCAACAGAAAGAATTTTCACCTTTAATTGTTCTTAATTATCTAAGTAAATGAATTAGTTCTTTTATTTTTCCTGTGTGTGAATTTTCATGACTTATTTAGTTTCTCCCTGTATGAAAAGGATTTTATTTCTGAAAGGGTTCTACCACATGCCCTGATTTGTTGGTGGCCATCAAAAAGTTTGTCCCTGTGGTGCATTTTTTTCCCCTGTAAAATATGTATCGTTTCAATAATCTAATGTTTCTTCCTTCTTCATCTTAACAGTAGAAATATGTTCTATGATAGCCACGCATAGATTGTGACCGTGATGTTCCTCTTTAAATCACACTTTATCTCTTCCATACATTTTCATTTAGTTCATCTATGCATTTACTTTAACTGGTTTGCATTTCCTTCCCTTTAGTATATCTCTATCAGTCCCTGCTGTGCCCAGGACATGGGGTGGAGGAAAGTTTTAAGCAAGTATGAGTCAGATAACTGCAGCCCAGGAAAGCTGGTGTCTCTCTCTCCTCCTTGAGAGTCCAAGGACCAGGGAAGGACAAAGTTATTAGAGTAAGACTTGTTTTTAGGAGGTATGGGAGGCAAGCATTAAAGTTACTCCTAAGGTTTGTTTTACTATCAAATAAATCATATTTGTAATGTTAACATGCCAAATCAAGTGCTTGTATAATTCTCAGAAATAGTCACATATTTACGAGCACCCTATTGATTTTGTGAAAATAGTGCTAATACGAGTGGGTTGGAAAGTATATGTACAATAATTCAGCTAGGCAGAAATTTGAGAAAAGAAAAAGTTTCTATTTTAGAAAAAAACATCTGACATGTAAGAGTGCTTACTTTTGCTATTGCTCAGTTTTCATTAAAAAATAGTATTGTTAAGACAAGATAGTAAGCCATTTTCTCCAGTGCATTTGAAAACTCTTGTGAAGTTAGTGTTATGCCATATGGTATGAAGATGTGTTGCATATAGGAGATCATTGCTGACAGTGAGATGCCAATATTTTTAGACTCAAACATTTATAACACTTTTCTTGATCTGTATAATTTTTGCTGAAATCCTAATTTCTTCTCTATAGCCTCCTAAGTGATTTGCTCAGCATTGACTCTGCTGCTTTATAAAATTGCTGAAGAAATTCTATTCACTTTATTATTATAAATTCTGAGTCTGCAACTTTCATAAATCCTTCCTTTCTAGCAAAATGAAACTGACTATATTCACCTAATACTATTGTTGATTAAAAGATAAGTATACAAGATAATGCAAAAGAATCAAATCTATAAGTTTATCAGAAACATCTCTTTAAATAGCAAACTGAGGCTCCAGAATGTCTTAAAAATCACCTAATTTCAAAGCACCAGAGATCATTAAAAGGAATTACACTCAAATTATTTTGTTTTGCAATAAATTACTATTTATTCATTGGGAGTTTCATATTTGTAGGCAATATATTTTGATCACATTCTAACCCTACTACCTCACTCTAACTTCTCACAGACCTATCCCACCACATTTTCCTCTACAGGTACACTTGTTTTTAACCCCTTGGGTCCAATTATTACTGCCAATATATTGATGAATGTAGGGTCACCCACTGCAGCATGAGCAATCTATTAAGGTCTACATCCCTAAAGAAACTGACCTTCTCTTCAATCCCCTTCCTCAGCTACCAATAGCTCATAAGCTAAGGATAAGGCTTCCCTACCTGTGTGGACTTTTGACTGACTTATCTTGTATAAATAAGCCTTATACATGTAACCACAGGGGCCTTGTCATTTCCAGAGGAGACCTTTTATTATAGTCCTCTCAGACATCTGACTTTCATAATTTTCCTCCCCCTCATTCTTGAAGTTTTCTGAACATTGAGAGAAGGGAATATGAGGATATAGATGCCTCATTAGAGCTAAAAAACTTGTATTGTAATTTATTCTTAGTACTGTGATCAGTTATAAATCTCTGTATAGAATGCCATTGACTCCAAAAAGTAGTTTCTCCAATGAGGGTTGATAGCTGTACCCATCTAAGGATAAAAAGACAAGTATTTAGAAGACACTTTAGTATTATGTTCACTTAGCAAAATAATAGTAGTAGGTTCTCCACCAGGGCCTATGACCTTGCCAACCATGGTTTCCTACAGTAACAGGCATGAGTTCTTTTCCATTGAGCAGACCTTAAAACTAATTAAAACATAATTGGCAACTCCTATAAGAACGATGCTACTATTACACCAATGTGCATATCTAACCAGGCTAGTCATTTTACCTTATAGTTTCTAAAGAGGGTTAAGGCTACTTATGACTTTCCCAGTGATCACATTTGTAGTAATTCATGATGAAAGCTAGCCATTAGGGTTGAAACCAGGAAACCAGAAAAGTATCATGCTCAAGTATACGGTGTTTTAAACAATGGGGTTTTACTATCAAGATCTGGTGAGTACAAATACAGGCAACACTAGCCTGTATTGTTTTGGTATATATAGGACCTCATGCCTAACAACTTGAAGGGAAGTTTGCCACATCTGGCACTAGGTTTTTTGTTTAATAATCTGTGGCATTGGAGAACAGCACCACTAACTGCACCCACATTCCATAGTTCTTTCTTATATATGGATTACGGTTTCACACTGTAGTTAATGTGCTTAAACATGGCTACCTGTTTAAGTTAAGACATTAGAAAGTGATGGGGGCATTGGCCATAATGGGGATATTAAAAATGGATGATGATAGGAGGTTGGGACAGAGGAGAAGGTGGGGGAAAAGGATATTTCAATTTAGAAACTGAAACTCAAAGACCTCAAAGTACTTGCCCCAAGTTGTTGGGTCGGAGTAAAACTGTAATTTGTTTGACCTGTGTCTCTGCATCTATGTGCTCCTTTGTAGGAGGAATAAGGTCTGCCATTGAGCAGAAACAAGGTCTACCGTTAAATAGCGCATGCATGGCTGGGCTTCCATGTGCAGCCAACCTGAGAGACCTGCCCCAGCATGCTGGGACCTGCCCTGGCATGCCCGAACATGCCTGGCCTGAGACCTGCCTGGAGATTGATGATGCCACATCAAGTAGTGAGACATGAGCCAGTGAGGAACTGCAGCAGCCTGCAGTTCAGGAGCCAATGGGGCCCTGGTTATAAAGGGAACCCTCTCTTTTTGAAATAAACGAGTCTGCTTTGCCTCTTACTGGACTCCCAGAATCTGGGTCATGGATTCTGCACCAACTCACCCCCGCCCCCAATAGTCCTGGGTATGGGCCCTGACAACATTTCTTGTGCTTCTTCTTTGCTTTTTACTTCTGTTTGTTTGTTTTGTCCTGTTCTGGTTTGTTTTTACTTTATTTTATATTATTTTTATTTTTTAGATGCTTGTTTGAGAAACAGAAGGGGTATGGATTCACGCAGGAGAGGGTGGGAGAGGATCTTGTAGAAGTTGGAAGAGGGGAATTATAATCAATATATTGCATGAAAAATACTGGTTTTCAGTAATAGATAGATAGAAAAAACACCACTTTTTTTTACATTTATTTATTTTTCAAGTTTCATCTCAATCATAGGCCCCTCCCTCCTCCCTATCCCACACTCCTACCCTCTTCATCCTGCTTCTTTTTCTAATTTAAGGTGTATCTTTTTTCCCCTAACAGTTCCCCCTTTTAGTCCAATAAAAGACTCTTTTTCTCAGAACAATAAATACAATACAAAACAATAAGAGAAATTAGGCCACAATTACAAAAATTATAAGGTATAACATACATTCCCAATGTCCAGTCCATATGTATTTGGCAACTGATACTAATATTCTGAAAAACCCACATTTTTGCCCAATGACCATGAAGTTCTTATGAGATAAGTTTTCCCCCAAATATAAACAAGGCATATTGAGAACTCATCCCTGGTATTAAAACATGAATCTGTTTAGACACACATTGATAACATTTTCTTAATCTACATCATTTTTACTCAGCTTCTGTTGCTAGGTATGTGTGATAAGCCGAGTTCTTATCTCTGCCTCCTTAATACCATCTGCACTATGCCTGAGGTCCAAAGATATGATGACTATTTTATCCTTGATCCCTCTGTCTTTTACCTACTTGGTAGTCTATTTCGTATTTTAATCAGTGAGCTTTGTGCTTTTTGTCCGAGCTCACCACTTCACTACTGAAGAATTCTGTGAATCAAGTCCTCCAGATTGTCCTGAAATGCACTTAATACTATAAAACAAACTAAAAATTTCACAAAGAAATTGATGTGTTTATATCACTGAAAAATACTGTTTTGAATGTCCAAGGCAAAATACGACTTCATTTATACTGTAAGTTTTTATTTTTGTTTTGTTTTACATCGAAGGAAACCCAAGAAAGATGGATGGCAGATGGATGGGTAAAGTGCATCTCCAATATAAATGTAGAAAGGAAACAGCACTATAAAGTTCTTAAAATAGAATTCCTTTGTTTTTTTTTTTTTTTTTTTTGGTTTTTCGAGACAGGGTTTCTCTGTGTAGCCCTGGCTGTCCTGGACTCAATTTGTAGACCAGGCTGGCCTCGAACTCGCAAAGATCCGCCTGCCTCTGCCTCCCAAGTGCTGGGATTAAAGGTGTGCGCCACCACTGCCCGGCTTAAAATAGAATTCTAATCACTTTTATTAAGTAACCAAGTGATGTGCAAAGATACTACTATGGAGTGATTGCTACCTCTTGTGATTCTGCTTGTAGTTACTAAGTTGTGACAAGTCCTGTGGTATCTCTAAATTCCATTAATCAAAGAACTACAGCATCCTTTCTGAGGATGCACTTGAATGTGGAGGGCACTGCTGCAGTGGAAAGTCTCATACATTAGAAACACAGGTTGAACATCTGGGAACACAATTTTCACTTCTTGCGTTATACAGTCCTCACAGTCTGAAATCCTGTACCAACCAAACCTACCAAGTAGGTTTGTCATTCAGCTGGTTTGGAGTCCTTCCCAGCTCTGCAATTCCCTGAGCTTACCTCTTTCACAAGTGTGGTGCAAACAAATTGTGACAGAAAGTTCTCTTAAAATTGAGAGAAAGTCACCAACTGCTTACAGAAGTCTTCCCTCACTATTTGCTGCTCTTGTTTTACTTTAAAGAACACAAAGTCAATTTCAGACTTCTTATGTATGCTTAATTACTTTTCTATGTTATGTATTCTTCTCTGTAGAAGGCAAAATCTATTGACCTTATATGTGAACTGACACCAAAGATTGTATCTAAATGAATCTTTGAAAGAATAAGAAAAAGTTTAATATGTGAGAGTTATCTTGCTTTGCTTTGTAGAGTCCTTCTTCCCCCTTAGGACATCATATACCGTAATTGCTTTTTCAATAACTCTACTGATTTTAACAATCTTGTATTGCAATTTTGTTTTGATTTTTCTGTTTATTTAAAGCTTTTATGACAAGATAATCTCTGACATTTTCTTTCTTTCTTTCTTTTTTCATGTAATTTTCATTTCTGTCCTAGTGCATTTGTTTCTAGGAAGTAGTAAATTGAAAGTTTGACTATACTGGAGGCCATTAAGGAGTGTAACTATTTTAGTTGAAACCTGGCAACATTATTTTATAGATCTAAGCTTCTTTGTGGGAAATGAAGTAAAGATATTACCAATATATTTTTCCTTGTTTTCTTTTATTTTAAGAACCAAGGATAGTGATATAATCCTGATGTCCCCAGGATAAGAAAGTTCATACTCATGTTTAGTAACACTACCCTGAGAATACATTGACTATGATTTCAGCTATAACTTTTAAAGCTTTAAGTCAGGACCCTTGGAGCCACAGCTCATTTAATGCAACTAAAATTGACAAAAGCGATGATTGAGTCTTTTAGCAAAGCAATCAAAAGATGATATAATATGGGGTAACTGAAAATTCGTATGGAAGTAGCAACTATGAATTCATCAAACAACTTATTAACAATTTCATTTTGAACAGTTCAAATCACAGGGCTACAATGAAGCTTTCATGAAAAAGTTTTATTTTTCACTTCACAGAGTATATTTTTAAATTAAAAAAATTAAGAGACCTGAAAACCTTTGAGCTTAGAAATTAATTAACTCAACACAGTGAATTTTGCTATGTGTCCATGTCTGTTCTAGCTATTACAGACACAGACAGAAAATAGTTGTGAGTAAGGATGGAGTGATAGCCTAGTTTCAGGTTTCTGCATCGGGATCAAGATGTTTTATAGATTCAATCCATCACCTCTGTCAACCTTCTTGGAACCCAAACTGTTGAATTCTTAGGCAGTGGGAATACTTTTGCTGTGTCTGGTTCTTGATGTTATGACTATGGTGGTGAAGATGGCTGGCCCATGGTATGTCATCTCTGTCACACTGACCTGCCACCCTCACAGGGGATCCAGGCTTCAAAGAGCAGCAGGAGAGGGCAATCACTACTAGGACGACAGCTATGAACTCTCTGCTCTGTTCTTATTTTTACTTGTCTCCCTAGTCAAGCCAAGTCACAGGCCTCAGCCCAGGCCCAGTTTCAGAGTGGACTACAGCAGAGTGGACAGGGGATATTCACATGATTCACTGTACATTCTGATTTTCTCAAATATGTTGCTGTCTTTGCCAAGATTCTTAAAACATTTCCTATTTTCTCTCTTAAATCCAGTAATTTTGATTGATTTGTATTTTGGTATTCTAAAATAATATGTTTTAGTGTGCAGAAAATATGGCATTTTGAAATCTGTTTTATTAGTTTGGGACATTTTTAAAGATAATTTTTATAATCCATTTCTCTGTTCCATTGCTTTAAGTTTCTGTGAGTGCTGTCATAATCTAAATGCTTCTTATTTATTCTGTTTTTTATTAGTCAATCTTGAAAATATTCTGTGTTCTCCTAAATGTCCATTATTTTCTTACTATTTTAAGACTTTTTTGTGCTTCATGGCATGTTTCTTGTAATTTGTCTGTTTATTCTTCATTTATGGGGACATTCCTCAATTTGTTACCCTTTCAAATTATATGTTCTTATTCCTTGGTTTTTTAATTTTGATTTCTCTTATTTTTTATGTTATATAATCTCTAAATATCTTAGTTCATTTTGAAAGAGTCTATCACCTGAAGGTGGGGAAGTGACATGGTAGAAGTTCAGAGGGAAATAACTAAAAGGGGCTGGGGGGTAGAATGGGAGGGAGAAAGTGATGTAATCTATTTCTATTAAAACAAATTAAAATAATACACAGGAGAAAGCGCCCCTCACAACACATTGTTTCATGCTGTTCTTCTACTTAAATTTCCACTTCAATACAACATGAAAAGAAAATGCAGTGCACCGGATGAAGAAATTTTATGCAGATTAGGGACATGAAATGATTTCCCATAGGAGAGTTTACTCTCATAGAGGCAATTTTGTAGTAAAGCATGCAAACTTATTTCCTAACCCTCTCTGGGATCAATGATAATCGTTTGGAATAACATGCTGGGTTAAAAGAACTAAGAAACAATATCTGACTCTCAACAGCATCCTTTAACTCTATGAATTTACAGAGCACATGCAATTTTAACAAATATTCAGCATGTTTTATTTAATACAAGGGCTGTGTTGCCAAAGTCATGTTTATTCATATAAAAGTAAGTGACACATTTCTACACACACCAGGAGAGAGTGGCCCATGCTGAATTCAAATTACATATTGCAAGCCTCATGTTTATAGATATTTCCTTAATTACCGAAATTGCCAGGAACCAGTCTTTGATCTAAAACAAGACAGGCTGCATTGAATTATAATGTTATTTGCTTCACCTTCCCATAAATGACAAGTTTGAGCTATATTATAATCTAATAATGTGCTGCAGAGTGCCAGATCAACTGGAATAGGTCTTGTCTGACAAGTAGATATAAAAACAGTGGTGGAACACTCTTATCTTGACAGGTGACCTAAAATATCTTCCAGTAGACCAAGTTGCCTTAGTTATATCTATATTTACAGTTTTCATCAAAGCAGTTGCTGAAAATGAAAGATAAAGTCCAAATGAAATATTACTGAAGTATGATGATAATTTTGCAAGAAGCAAATCATAGGCAAATTTAGTACATACTTTTGGACTATTTGAAGCATGCATTGATCAACTACTTCGAAGTCAGTGTTTGCCACCTCAATGTAATTATAACACTAGGTTTTTTTTGTTGTTGTTTTTTGCTAATATTAGAGGTGAGTGCATGTACATTTGGAAGAGGAAAAGGGCATTGCTATTATGAAAAACTTTCTCTCTCCTTCATGTCATTGGCATTTTGGCTACCAAGGATAATAGATATTTATGAACTCAATGTCTCTTCTCTCAGTAGCAACAAAGGTATTGGAGTTTATCCAGAATGGGTGGAACTGCAGATTATGAAATCACTCCAAAGGTTCATTGTGCTTGACAACAAGTGTGGCTTGCGACTCATTGTAAAGTCAAATGTATTGGCAAGAAAAGAATGCAAAACACTTTGGGTACATTTGTTCACTTTAGTCTGCCTACATATTCTCAGTAATGTGTGCTCTTTCTTTATTCATAATAATTTTTGTACAGATAAATTCACTAAATTCTGCCATGCTCCCTTGAGATGACTGAGATGTTATCATAGATTCATTCATATAATCCTGATGATAGTTTTCTCTTTCTGTAAATCAGAACAGTAGGATAAATATCTCCAAGCCCATTGTAGGATGTGAGACAGAACACAGTGCCTTTAGCTTTGTATCTTGGGTTATTGTCAATTTTGAAAATTTTTACCGTGAAGATATGCTTCTCATGATATTATCCTGTTGAAAATGGATGGTCTTGGATGAGACACATTCAAGATGTTTATGTTTAACCTTACCTTTAATATGTTGTAGTTACAGATATAAGACTCCAGTATGAGAATAAATCAGCTGGTTATAATATTAGAAGTACTAAACTCTATTTTTACAAATTATGTTTTATTCTACCAGTAATTTATTTGTAACATCGTCACCATTATAATCTCTTCCTTTGGCTCAAGTCCTTTTATTGTATCACAGCCCTCAATGTAGTAATCAAAGCTAATTATCAATTAATAAAGTGACTTGCTTTTATTCTTCCTTGGTATGAATTCACACTAAAAATAATATTCTCTTGCACATTCTCTGCTTCAGCAAATGCTGTTTGTAGAAAAGACAATTTTGGGTATGAGTGATAAAGTGGGGAGTAAACAAAGAAATCATCTGCTACCACAGTGAGTATAGTTCAGAGGAGGCAAAATTAACCTATAATAAAATCTCATTATTAGTAAGTGCTCCCGAGGTCAAAAAAGTAGAGGAAAAGGAGAGATAGAAGTGGCATTCTAAGGAGATGTTCTAGATTATTCCAGTTTAGGACATGATCTCAGTTTGGAAGTGAGCATGGCAAATTCTTGAAGGAAGTTGTTCTGCCACTTGACTGACTCATGCCAGACAAAGGGAAGAGAGAATCTCAGTGGAGGAATAGTATCATCAGATTAGCCATGGGTATATCTGCTGTATATTTTCTCAACTACTAATTGTGCGGAAGGGCTCAGCCCACTGTAGTCAGTTCTAAACTAGGTGTGGTAAGAGATTTTGTTCCTTAAAAGACCCATTTATGATATGAGAATGCTTCTGTTTGAATCCCAGGTGTGGCCTATAGGTGCTAGTCCTATAGCTATTAACTATAATTGTCCCTGTGCTCTAGCAGGGTTTAGGCCACTGCAGAAAGTTTAATTCTGAGGACTCTGGAGAAGGGTATAAACACCAGAATCCTGAAGGGGAAGGAGGGCTCTCTGAAGAAGAAAGAGGTTGCTCTTCCTGCTGGTGCTTCACCATCATGTTTCTGGTTCATCCTGCTGCTGTGTTTTCAGGTTTGCTGGACTACTGGATACCCTGCCTACTGAGACTGGTATGGCCCACAAAGAATCCAGTGACCTTAATCATCAGGAAATAGTTAAAAGAGACCTATGTCCCTTTCCCCTTTAACCTTCTTTCTTTCCTACCTAGTGTCGGGGAGTTGGAAATAAGAAAGGTTAGAAGGGAGGTACAGGGTAAGTACCTCTACTGAGTAAAATAAAATAAAATAAAGTGCCACCTATTACACAAACTAGGTCAAGTAAGCTAGCACTGTATGAGTAAGATAGATAACCAAACCAGGGGAAGAAAACTAGTTAGCAGCATTCCATTGTTGGTTTCTGCATCTGTTCCTGCCTTCATATTCCTGTCTTGTGTTCCTGTCTCCTGCATTGACTTCATTCAGTTATAAATTTTTACCTGAAAGTGTGCGTTCGATTAAATCCTTACTTCCCCCGGTTTCTTTTGAACAGTGTCTTGACACAGTAACACAAAGCAAACTAAAACCGAAATTAGTACCAAAGAATATGGCAGTGTTGTGGTAATATGCCTACTCATGGACTGTGTGTGTGTGTGTGTGTGTGTGTGTGTGTGTGTGTGTGTGTGTGTTTGTCTGATGTTGTTGTTGTTGCTGGTGTTGTTGTTTGAGAACTGTGGAAGTTTTTGGAACTTTGATCTGGAAATGCCATTAATGCTCAGACTTTAATGAGTTCTTTGGTAGGAACTAGGAAGATAGTGCTGAGAGAAAAGCAGATGATAGACAAACAGCTTGTGAGGTTTCAGAAGGAAGCAAAGACTGTATCAAGGCTCTTTGGGGAATAATTTGGATTAAGAATCTGTCAATCCTTTATTTTATTGTGACAATTGATGCTGGTTAACTAGGGCTGAAGAATCAATTGGCTGTGATTAATAAGGAACCAGAGTCATTGAGATGAAATCTTCTGGAGAGTTTTTTTTTTTCAAGGTTAGCACACAGAATCTGCTGTAGCCTAGAGGGCCCAAGGATGCTTTTCAACCTGACAGATGAACTCAAGTAATGCATAAGAGTCTTCCACATTGTACTGGTTTTGGTGGCATGGAAGCTAAAAGATTAAAGTTGTCATGGAGAACAGCTGAGACTTGTTACTATAAGAGTCCAGGAGAGGTCACTAGAGAAGGCACAGGCTGAGGCGCAGTAGAGAACCCTGGATATTGGAGATGGCAGGGCAGTGGGATGTTTTCTAAGAAAAGGACAAGTGTGTAGTGGAGACTGACTGAACCAACCAACAAACAACAACAAAAACAACAGCAAAAAATTATGGTTTAAATAACCTCTGCTGCTTTTTTGAGACATGATCTCCCTTTGTAGCCCTGGCTGTCTTGGAACTCACTACATAGACCAGGGTGGTCTTGACCTTGCAGAGACCCTCCTGCCTCTGCCTCTCAAGTTCTGTGATTAAAGTATGTTCCATTAATCCCACGAAAAGTTTTGGTTTAAACTGATATGTTTTTGTGTCAACAGGGACAAGAAGTAGATTGTCCTGGTTAGTGTTTGTCAACTTGACACAAACCTAGACAGGCCCGGGAAGAGAGAATCTCAATTGAAGAATGGTCTCTATCAGACTGGTTTGAGTGCATGTCTTTAGGGCACTTTCTTAATAGCTAATTGATGAAAGAAGGTTCAGTCCTTTGTGGATGATACCATCCCTGAAATGTAGGCCCTGGGCTATTAAAAAGAAAGAAAGAAAGAAATCTAAACCATCCAAGAGAAACAAGCCAGTATGCAACATTCCTTCACAGTCTCCCTTTAATTTCCTGCTTCCAAGTTTCCTGTCTTAGTTTCCGTAGATAGTAGTTAAAAACTTGTAATCTCAAATAGATTCTTTTTTTCCACAAGTTGTTTTAGGATAATATTTTTATCAAAGCAACAGAAATAAGCTAGAATAACCAATGAAGTCTTAAGAATTTGTGTTGTATAAAGAAGGGCTTCTGATTTTTTTGAATTGTTTTTTTATCCAGTCAAGTTATTGAAGGTGTTTATCAGCTGCATGAGTTTTCTGGTGGATTTTTTTGGGGTCACTTATGTATACTATCATATTGTCTGCAAATAGGGATAATTTGCTTTCTTCATTTCCAATTTGTATCCCCTTAAACCCCTTTAGCTGTCTTATTGCTCTAGCAAGAACTTCAAATAAATGGGCTGAGAAAGAAATTAGGGAAACAACACCTTTCACAATAGCCACAAACAACATAAAATACCTGGGGGTAACTCTAACCAAGCAAGTAAAAGACCTGTATGACAAGAACTTCAAGTCCTTGAAGAAAGAAATTGAAGAGGCCATCAGAAGATGGAAAGATCTCCCATGCTCATGGATAGGTAGGATCAACATAGTAAAAATGGCCATCCTACCAAAAGCAATATACAGATTCAATTCATTTCCTATCAAAATACCACCACAATTCTTTATAGACCTAGAAAAAACAATTCTCAGCTTCATATGGAATAACAAAAAACCCAGAACAGCTAAATCAATCCTGTACAATATAAAAACATCTGGAGGTATCACCATCCCAGATTTCAAGCTGTGCTACAGAGCAATAGTAATAAAAACAGCATGGTACTGGTATAGAAACAGATCAGTGGATCAATGGAATCAAATTGAAGACCCAGAAATGGACCCACACACCTATGGTCACCTAATCTTTGACAAAGAAGCCAAAGCTATTCAATAGAAAAAGTACAGCATCTCAACAAATAGTTCTGGTCCAGCTGGATGTCCATTTGTAAAAGACTGAAATTAGACCCATACTTATCACCTTGCACAAAACTTAAGTCCAAGTGGATCAAAAACCTTAACATAAGGCCTGACACATTAACTCTAATAGAAGAGAAAGTGGGGAAAAGCCTCGAACTCATTGGCACAGGTGACAACTTCCTGAACAGAACACCAACAGCTCAGGACCTAAGACCAACAATCAATAAATGGGACCTCATGAAACTGAAAAGCTTCTGTAAGGCAAAAGACACTGTCATTCAAACAAAACGGCAGCCTACAGACTGGGAAAAAATCTTCACCAACCCCACATCTGACAGAGGACTAATATCCAAAATCTACAAAGAACTCAAGAAATTAAATACCAAGAAACCAAATAATCCAATCAAAAAATGGGGAACAGAGCTAAACAAAGAATTCACAAAGGAGGAATTTCTAATGACTGAGAGACACTTGAAGAAATGCTTGGCATCTTTAATAGTCAGAGACATGTAACTCACAACGACTCTGAGATTACATCTCACACTTGTCAGAATGGCTAAGATCAAAAACTCATATGACAGCACATGCTGGCAAGGGTGTGGAGAAAGGGGAACTCTCTTCCATTGCTGGTGGGTGTGCAGGTTTGTGCAACCACTATGAAGGTCAGTCTGGCGATATCTTAGAAAACTTGGAATAGCTCTGCCTCGGGACCCAGCCATACCACTTCTGGGTATACATCCAAATGATTCCTCACCGAATCACAAGGAAGTTTCCTTATCTATGTTCATAGCAGCCTTATTTGTAATAGCCAGAAACTGGAAATAACCCAGATGTCCCTCACCAGAAGAATGGATTTAAAAAACTGTGGTACATCTACACAATGGAATGCTACTCAGCTATCAGAAACAATGAAATCATGCAATTTGCAGCCAAATGGATGGAACTAGAGAAGCTCATCCTAAGTGATGAAACCCAGACACAGAAGGATGCGCATGACATCTATTCACTTATAGTCGGATTTTAGCCATATAGTACAGGATAACTATACTACAATGAATGTATCAAAGGGAACATGAACATAGACTTTTTTCCTGTTAATGAGACACTTTGCCCTAGTGGTGCTGCCTTGTAGGCCCCCAGTGTATGAAGAGGCTCTTGGCCCTCATATGATGCTGAACTCTGGTAGGGGACTGTTACGTAGGGACACTCCACTCCAGAGGAGTATGATGTAAGGGAAAGTGGGTAGAAGGTGGGAGGGCAGGACCGGGAGGGGTGGAAAGAGGGCACTGTGATGAAGATGTAACCTGAAGTAATAAATAAATATTTTTAAAAAAAGAATTTTTGTTTACTTTGCTGGGAAACTATTGATGGATGGCAGGGAATGCTTAAAAATTAGATTTGTATTTTATAGAGACTTGAGGATAGAGTAAGTTTCTTACATTCACACTCTATTCTGTGGCAGTGGTTATCAACTTTCCTAATGCTCTGACCCACCACTGTTCTTCACATTGTGGTGTTCCCTAGCCATAAAAATATTCTTGTTGCTACTTCATAACTGTAATTTTGTTATTGTTGTGAACCATGATGTGAATATCTGTGTTTTATGATGGTCTTATGCAGCCTGAGGGAAAGGGTCATTTGAACCCCAAAGGTGTTGCAACCCAGTGGTTGGGAACCACTCTTGTATGAGAATATTTTGTTGCCAAGAGACAATCTTCAAGAGAATGTCTTAGAAGGATGTACACCTTCATACATGCATGAGTACAATAAATGTAGTGATAGTAAACCTGAGAGACCAGAAAGTATGTATCAGTGATTTGTGGTGATTTTTATGATGATTTCAAGTAGGACAAGAAACTCAGACCTGGAATATAAATTTGAGTATACAGCTAATAAAGGACCTTGATGGAGTAAGACATAGGACAAAATATATAATAGTGATATTTCCTATTTCCAATCTTTTTTATATCTGGAACTTGGTAAATGTGAATGTTGTCTTTTCATACAAAAAAAAATCTGAGTCAGAAATCATTTGTGGAGTGTGGGAGAATAAAGAACTTTAAAAAATCAAGATTTATATGGTTTCAGATATCTGTGAAGAATTCATGGTGAGAAGTTAAAATAATAAAATATTAAATTGAACTCTTTCATTAGAAAAGATTTGACTCTTCAATTGTAAGATTAGGAGTTATCTGTTTACAAATTATGGCTAAATTTTGAATTTTAGATGGTTGTTATGCTCCCATTGATGTATGAAGGCTGTCCTGGCAATGGAGGCACCAGGATGGTAAAATTATTTTGGGAGATAATGGTTACTTAAGAGGGTCCTAGATGGAGGACATGGACCAATGGATGTGTTCCTTTCCTTACTCCTCACCTTCTGTATCTCTCTTTTTGCTCGCTCCTGCTCTCATGGTCTTACAATGTTCTACTTCTCCATTGTTTTCAAACAGAGCCAGCAATCTAAGGACTGAAACCTCTGAAACAATGGAACAAAATAACTTCTCTCTCCTTTAAATTGTTTGTCTTAATTACTCCTGCTAGATTAAAAATCCCAATTAAAATGATAAATGGATGGAGACTGAGTGTAGATAGAGAGGTGAAGCTAAGAGGGAGAGAAGAGTTACCTAAACTGAGAACTGGCTGTGTGAAAAAGACATTCTTAGGAATGATACTAGAAAGGGAGGTCAGTGAGGCAGGAAGAAAATAATCATGAATCCCCCTGAGAGACCCCACAAAGAAACTTTGCAAGCACAAGCTGCATCAAGTGCTTCAGGAAGAAAAGAATGATGATTTCATAGAACTTGGCATTGGATTTGGCAGTGGGCAGTCACTGGTGACCTTGACAAGTTTAGTTTTGATTAAATAATGGAAACAAAAATTTGCTTTGTACAGGCTTCAGAGAAAATGATTAGGGCTTGAATAATGCGATGTGAAAGGACAGGAATGTGTTGTTAAATGTAGCATTGAAAAAGAAGCTACTGTCAGGCAAAGTCAGAGCTCAGTCCTGGAAGGAAATCAGGGAGGCATTCCACAGTGCAGGCTCAGAGCTGTGAGCCCCCGGGGAAAGCTTATGGTTGATGTATGGATTCACTAGCTTGGATTTAGAGAAACACAGAATGGAAAGCAGAAATAAGTAAAGGCCCCGCAGAATAGCATGTAGTACCTTTGGTTGGAGCATTTCAGTGCTCCTGGGCTATGTTTTCATTATTTAAAGTTTCTGACATATTCTTGTATAAAGGTGCTTTAGAAATAGTAATGAAAAACATTTATGTTGTTGTTTCCTTATCCATTATTATTGACTTAAATGCTGCTTTTACACTACCGTGTCTCAAATGTAAAGCTTGTTTCTAAATCATTACTTGAGCCACAGACTCTGTGTATTAGCCAAGGTGTTTTGGAGGATCAGAACCAGTAGGGTGCATAAGTAATTATAAGAGGAGATTTCTTATCTTGGCTTAAACAGTCAGAGACTTGATACCTTCACAATGGCACTGGAGAGGCTGCAGAGAAAGAGGAAATGGTAGCTTCTCAGATCATGATGCTGAAAAAGACCATGAGCCCAAGTAAAAAGGAATCAGTGGTGCAGCTACAGTGAAAGGTTAAAGGTCTGTGAAAATCCATGTTCAATGCTGAAGAATCTGGAGCCTTTTCCCTGTGGGAAATGAGAGAAGAAAAAACACATACCTAGGCTGCTGGTGTTGCTTAGTGTTAAAGCGCTTGTTTAACATGCATAAAGCCCTAAGTTCGACTCCCAATATTGTAAAGCAAAGCAATGAAATATAGTGAACAACCCCCCCTCCCAAACAAAACAAAACAAAACAAAACAAAACAAAACAAACAAACAAACAAAAAAACCCCAGCAACAGCAACAACAAATTTCCACATGGACATAAGAAGAACTGATCTTATAGTAACAATTACTGTTTTTCCTTCTGTTTCTTGTATTATCAGATCCTCTGTCTATTTAAACCAGCCCCACTTTCATCTGAAATACCTGCCTGATCTGTATGATGACTACCCCATAGTCATACATACATAAGGATACATAAGGCACTGATGGTAAAGAAAAGTACTTCCCCAAGGTTCTAAGTGTTCCACAATCTAGTGAACCAGGCAACCAAAATTCATCATTACACTCCTTAACAAATTCTTGCTGAATATTTACAAATTGTTGTCCTATTTATGTCTCAAACTGAGCATGCTTTGAGTAAGATTATTTTCCCTCTGAATTCATTCCTTATATCTCTCTTCCAATAGTAATTTCAATGATTCCTACAAGATGTTGATTGCTAAACATCACTTTTTTGCTCATGTTATCTCCATATCCACAACTTACAAAGCTATCTTAACAGTCTCCCCTACTTTACTTTCATCTTCTCTTTGTGTAGACAGTCTGTTAGCACACCTCTTTGTCAATACTCTAATTAAGCTTGCTATAGACTCTGATCTTTGCCTTTAATTGTTTTATACCCTGGTCTTTCAGGTTGTAAAGTATTCTTATGACAGGGAGAAGAGATTACTAACTCCTCAGGGTTTTCAGTAAGGTGTCTAGTCATTTCATTTTGTTGTAATTTTGAAGGTAAATGATTTCCTGGAATGTAGGAGAGCTGGGCAGCCAGAAAGGAAACAAGTTATGCTAGCCCAATACTGAATTTCCTTTCCCCTAGGATGGAGAGAGTGGTTTTGTCAGCTTGAGTGGACTAAAAGGAAAGATAGTCCAACTAGTGTTAATTATTATTTTCTATTAAAAATAGAATTGAACTTATTTCTTCTAAAATCTGACGAAAATCCTAACTATAAATATCTGAAGTGGAGAGGGGGCAAGATGGCAGTGATCAGCAAGGATACAGTCTTATCATCAGGAAGACTGACTGGACCACTGCACAGATATACTCCTGCTGAATGGCAGTTTGTGAGGTACATGCCTATCTGGGCTTGCCTAGCAAAGCCAGGGAAAATAAAGAACTCTGTACTGGAAATATAGACACTAGAAGAACAGAGACGACAGACACAGGATACAGAGCGCTTCCAGCCGGGAGACTGCACTCCTTGCCCAGTGGAAGAGATTGTGGATTGGATCATTTCAGGCCTTCAGCTGGCAGTTTCAACCTCCAATCAGAGGAACTCCCCAGTGTCCTGAGTCCCTAGTGTCTGTGCAGGCATTCTGACACCCAGGAGAAGACCACCAGAGCCACTATGGTAAGACTGAGAGCGATTCTCCCTGGGATGTGCAGCATGGCAGAGTCTGGCTGACTGGTAACTAGGGGATCGAGCCCACACATTGATTCCCCACACATTAATAGTGGGAGACTTTAACACCCCACTCACACAAATGGACAGGTCGTGGAGACAGAAATCAAACAGAGAAATAATGAGATGAACAGAGCTCATGAACCAAATGGACCTAACAGATATCTACAGAACATTTCACCCAAACACAAAAGAATACACCTTCTTTTCAGCACTGCATAGAACCTTCTCCAAAATTGAGCACATAGTAGGACACAAAACAAGCCTCAATAGATACAAGAAATTTTAAATAACCCCTTGTATCTTATCAGACCACCATGGATTAAAGCTGAACTTCAGCAACAACAGAAATAACAAAAAGTCTATACATTCATGGAAATGGAACAAGTGTCTACTCAATGACAACTGGGTCAGAGAACAAATAAAGAAAGAAATCAAAAACTTCCTAAAATCCAATGAAAATGAAGGCACAAAACACCCAAACCTATGGGACACAATGAAGGCATTGGTATGAGGAAAGTTCATAGCACTAAGTGCCTTCAGGAAGAAAATTGTGACAGCTCATATTAGCAAATTAACAGCAGAACTGGAAGAGCTAGGAAAAAAAAAAAAAAAAAAAAAAAAAAAAAAGAAGCTAACACTCCCAAGAGGGGCAGAAGGCAGAAAATCATCAAACTTGGGGCTGAAATCAACAACTTAGAAACAAAACAAATAATTCAAAGAATCAACAAAACCAAGAGTTTGTTCTTTGAGAAAATCAAAAAATAGACAAACCCTTAGCTAAACTAATGTGAAGGCAGAGGGAAAATATCCAAATCAACAAAATCAGAATTGAAAATGGGGAAATAACAACAAACATTTAAGAAATCCAGAGAATCTTTAGGCCTTACTTCAAAAATCTGTACTCCACAAAATCAGAAAATCTCAGCAAAATGGATAATTTTCTCAATAGATTCCACCTACCAGGGTTAAATCAAGATCAGGTTAACAAGTTAAACAATTCTATATCCCCTAAGGAAACAGAAACTGTTGTTAAATATCTCCCAACCAAAAAAAAAAAAAAAAAGCCTAGGTCCAGATGGTTTCAGCACAGAATTCTACCAGACCTTGAAAGAAGAGCTAATACCAATACTCTTCAAACTCTTCCACAAAATAGAAACAGAAGGAACACTTCCAACCCCATTCTACAAGGCCACAGTCATCCTGATACCTAAACCACACAAAGACCCAACAAAGAAAGAGAAATTCAGACCAATTTCCCTCATGTACATAGATGCAAAAATACTTAATAAAATACTTGCAAAACAAATCTAAGAACACATCAAAAGTATCATACACCATGATCAAGTAGGCTTCATCCCAGGAATGCAGGGGGAGTTCAACATACGAAAATCCATCAATGAAATTCACCATATAAACAAACTGAAAGAAACACACACACACACACACACACACACACACACACACACACACACACACAC
>CAJQZJ010001969.1:11048378-11072419 GCA_907164525.1 Lophiomys imhausi
CACACACACACACACACACACACACACACACACACACACACACACACGCACACACACGATCATCTCGCTTGATGCTGAAAAAGCATTTGACAAAATCCAACACCCCTTCATGCTAAGTCCTGGAGAGAATGGGCATACAAGGACCATACCTAGAAATAATAAAGGCAATATACAGCAAGCCAATAGTTAGCATCAAATTAAATGGAGAGAAACTTAAAGCATTTGCTCTAAAATCACGGACAAGGCAAGGATTACCACTCTCTGCATCTCTTCAGCATAGTACTTGAAGTTCTATCTACAGCAATAAGACAACTGAAGGAGAGCAAGGGGATACAAATTGGAAAGGAAGAAGTGAAACTATCCCTATTCACAGATAATATGATAGTATACATAAGTGACCCCAAAAATTCCACCAGAGAACTCTTACAGCTGATAAACACCTTCAGCGAGAGGGCTGGATACAAAGTCAATTCAAAAAATCTGAATCCCTTCTTTATACAAAAGATACATGGGCTGAAAAGGATTTAGGGAAACAACACCCTTCACATTAGCCACAAACAATATAAACTACTTGGGGGTAACTCTAACCAAGGAAGTGAAAGACCTGTATGACAAGAACTACAAGTCCTTGGAAAAAGGTATTGAAGAGGACATCAGAAGATGGAAAGCTCTCCCATGCTCATGGATAGGTAGGATCAACATAATAAAAATGGCCATCCTACCAGAACCTATATACAGATTCAATGCAATTCCTATCAAAATAACAAGAGAATTCTTTTCAAACCTTGAAAGGACAATTCTCAACTTCATATGGTGTAACAAAAACCCAGAATAGCTAAATCAACCATGTACAAAACAAAACAAAAACAAAACAAAACAAAAAACTAGGTATCACCATCCCCAATATCAAGCTACACTACAGAGCAATAGTAATAAAAACAGCCTGGTACTGGTATAGAAACAGACCAGTTCGTCAGTGGAATCAAATTGAAGACCCAGAAATAAACCCACACACCCATGGTCACTTAATTTTTGACAAAGAAACCAAAACCATACAGTGGGGAAAGGACAGCATCTTCAACAAATGGTGCTGGTGTAATTGGATGTCGACATGTAAAAGAATGCAAATAGACCCATACTTATCACCTGACACAAAACTTAAGTCCAAATGGATCAAAGACCTTCTTAACTTAAAGCCCGACACACTAAATCTAATAGAAGAGAAAGTGGGGAAAAGCTTTGAACTCATTGGCACAAGTGACAACTTCCTGAACAGAACACCAAAAGCTCAGGCTCTAAGACCAACAATCAATAAATGGGACCTCATGAAACTGGAAAGCTTCTGTAAGGCAAAGAAAACTGTCATATGAAAAAAAAAAGAAAACAAAATAAAAAACAAAACAAAAATACGGCAACCTACAGACTGGGAAAAGATCTTTACCAATCCCACATCATCAAGAAGAAATCAGGAAATTAAACACCAAGAAACCAAATAATCCAATAAAAAAATGGGGGACAGAGCTAAATCGAGAATTCACAAAGGAGGAATCTCTAATGGCCGAGAAACACTGGAAGAAATGCTCAAAAACCTTAATCATCAGAGAAATGAAACTCAAGATGACCCTGAGATTCCATCTCACACCTGTCAGAATGGCTAAGATCAAAAACTCAAATAACAGCATATGCTGGCAAGGCTGAGGAGAAAGGGCAACACTCCTCCATTGCTGGTAAGAGTGCAGGCTTGTGTAACCACTATGGAGGTCAGTCTGCTGATATCTTAGAAAACCTGGAATAGCTCTACCTGAAGACCCAACCATACCACTTCTGGGTAAACATCCAAATGATTCCTCACCAAACCATAAGGAAGTTTCCTCATCTATGTTCATAGCAGCTTTATTTGTAATAGCTATAAACTAGAAACAACCCAGATTTTCCTCAATCAAAGAATGGATAAAAAAACAAAACAAACAAAACAAAACAGGAAACAAAACAAACAAAAAAAAAAACCCTGGGGTTAATTTACACAATGGAATACTACTCAGCTATCAGAAACAATGAAATCATGCAATTTGCAGCCAAATGGATGGAACTAGAAAAGCTCATCCTAAGTGAGCTAACCCAGACTCAGAAAGATGCATATGGCATCTATTTACTTATAATTGGATTTTAGCCATGTACTACAGGATAACTATCTTACAACCAACACACCAAAAGGAACAGGAACATAAACATTGTTACCTGTTAGTGAGACACTTTGCCCTAATAGAGTTGCCATATAGGCCCCAGTGCATGAGGAAGCTCTTAACACTCATATGACTGTTGAACTTGGGGGCTGATATGTAGGGGTAACCCACTCCAGAGGAGTAGGATGGGTAAGAAAGGGGGGAGACGGTGGGAGGGTGGGACCAGGAAGGGTGGAGAGAGGGGACTGTGATGGAGATATAACTTGAAGTAATAAATAAACAAAAAAAGAAAAAAATAAGAAAAGAGAGAGAAAATAAAATGTCATACAATGGAAGAAAAGACAAAGAGGAAGAGTATGTTAGTGGGAGTAATTATCCAAGAATGTGTTTTGGTTTCTAAATATGATGAAAATGCACTATATATGTGTATGAAAAGGTCTTTCTAATTATTTTTGTGACTAATATAGAAAAAACAAAGAGAAAGAATGTAAAAAAATACCTGAAGGAAGCACAAACAAATAAATAAATAAACAAACAAATAAATAACTTATATAATCTGAAAAGTGTCTAATTTTCCTGGGCATAATTATTAGCAGCAGTCTGTGACATCCTAAACTTCAGATATAATAGTAAAATTTTAGAATCAATGTAGAATAATGGTTAACATATACTGTATATTTCCTTAGTAAAAATGATGATGATGGTGATGATATTAAACTACCTAAAATATTATCTGAATTTATTATTTCATATATCTATTGTTCAATAGCAAGGTGTATTAGCTCATACCTGTAATGCTAGTATTCAAGGGGGCTGGGACAGGAGGATTGTGAGTTCAGAAGTGCCTTAACAACACAGTGAGTTTGAGGCCAGACTGGTCTATCCCATCGAACTCTGCTTCATAATAGCGAATGACAAACAAATATTGCTCATTCTGAGGAGCACTACGCACCCTGCTTCAGCCAACGTGTACATTTTGCAGCATATCCCTTAGTTCTGTTATGTCATTGTTCGATGCTTGCTCATGCCATTGGTTCTGCTTTCCATAACATATACTTCTTAATTATGATAAAAAAATTTTCTCCTACATTTTAAAGTACTCTAATTGCTGTTTCAAAAACTCTTTTGTCACACTTTGATTTTATCTTGATTACTGCATTTATTTTAGTTTTATTCTTTTTTGCTGGGAGGGTAACTGATTTTTGTATCTGAGGTTAACCACATCTTTATTTTCTTTATCCTCAAATTTTGTTTGTCATAGAGTTATCCCCAAGTAGTCTATTTTATATTTACAATGACCAGGACATTGAACCCTTCCCATTCTCTCTTTCTCTCTCAACATTACTGACATACTTCTAGACAGGTATATTTTCCAAACAAACTATGAATCTTTTTTCTTCATTTCAAGGGCATTATTATTGTAATATGATAGGAAGTATTTTTAAAAATTAATTATGCAATTAAGAATTTTAATCTTTTCAATATTATATAACAATCTGAAGCATCTAATTCAAGACTCACCTCAATACCTCACCAATTTAATGAATTGAAGTTGGGCTCTAATAACCAATTTTCACAATCTGTGTCTATACAGCTGTCTATTGTAGACATTACACACAAAAAATGTATACCATGTGACTTTGAATCATATCAGCTACTTACAGTAGTCTTTCATGTTTAGTTCATACCATAGTATATAACAACATTTCCCATTCCATATGTAGGAATGATATCCTGTTTTGGATATACCATGTCTTATTTATTCATTTAGCAAATATTTGGTGACATATTTATTATGGCCTAATAAAATCATGAGTAGTCAATTTCATATTTTTAAGTGTTTATGGTTGTAAAGCTTGTATTTATATTTTATTTCTTTTTTCTCCATTAATTTATTTATTCACTTTACATCCTAATAACAGACCCCTTCCCTCCTCTGTCTCAGTTCCACCCTCCCATATTCTTTCCCATTCCCCCTTCCCTCTCATCAGAGAAATGGAGGACTTTCTCATTTCCACCCCCCCCATACTTACCCACAATGACACATCCTCTTCCACTGAGGCCAGACAAGGCAGCCCAGATAGGAGAAAGGGATCCAAAGGAATGCCACTGAATCCAAGTCTGAGACAGCCTCTGCTCAAATTGTTAGGGGACTCACATGAAGACCAAGCTACCAATAAACTACATATATGTAGGGGACTTAGGTCCAGTCCATGGATGCTCTTTGGTTGGTGGTTCAGTCTCTGTGAGCCCCCATGGGCCCAGATTAGTTAGCTGTATAGGTCTTCTTGTGGATATTACCCATATAGTACAGGATAACCATGCTAAAATTCACAGACCCAACGATAGTAACAAAGAGGGCCCCAAGAGAGGATGTTTGAATCTCACTCAGAAGTAGATAAGAGGAAGTTGGGTGAGAGAGAGGTAGGGAGGGGAATGAGGGTAGGGATCAGGTCTGGGGAGAGTGGGGATGGGGGATGAGAAAGCTGGGAGAGAAAAGGAAAGTTGATTGGGGGTTATCTCTGAGATAAGATGGAGACCTGGAATGGGGGAGGCTTCTGGGAGTCTATGGAAACAAGAAAATGTGCATTTCAGTCAGGAAAATGCATTTAAAGTTGTAGACAAAGTACATAGGCTTTAGTTATTAAAGAGATTAATGCCATTAAAATAACCCACACATTTTATATTGGTAAAATAACAAAGATGTTTTAAGCATATTTCTGAAAGTCATCAAGACTGTACCTCACAGAGTTTTTCAAGGATAAAACTAAAACCTCATTTAGTCATTTTTTTGAAAAGAAAGTGTCACTATGTTACCTGCTGACAAAAGACATCAAAGAAAATACTTCCTTATTCAACCAATCGGACACCAAGGGGCCACTGCAACTGTGCTCTAAGGGTCAAAGGTACTTACATAATTTACCATATTTCTATTAATGTCATTTTACAGACATAGAATGTAGTAGCTAGGAGGTCATACAGGCCCGCATCAAAATGTTTACCAAAAACCTATCAAGCCATGTAGTGTTTCATAGGGTTGAGGTTTCTACAAGGAGTATCTGAGTCTGATTCCTTCTAAGGCAAAATCTGGCATGTAATGGAAACCCTTGAATTTAGAGATGCCAGGGCATTGGATGATATGATCAAATCTTCAGACACTGGATGGAGGTAGCCCAACAGAAAGGTTATGTATATAGCAGGTGGCAGGGCAGTAGAGAAAAAGCTTCTAAGGCTTTTTGGATATAACCTTCAGAGGAATTTTACTCCAGCAACAATAATGAGCCAGAGAATGAGAAACAGTCAAAAGATTAAAACATGTTGCCAAAATTAATTTGAGGCCAAGCAGAGCAATTAAGGCAGAATCCAAGAGAAGCCAGTTTGAATCAGTCAACTTGGAGAGAAGTTTGGGCCAGAACATCTGAGTTGAAGCAGCCAGTGAGAGTTCAGAAAGGGCCAGAAAGGCTTAGAAATGACTCTCATCTCATTCCCTCATTTGAAGAAATAAGAACAACATTTACATTCACCTCATGAATCATTTGCCCCAGGTGCTGGACAAGGAGTTTCAGATTGCCTTAGTGGGTTCAACAATATTTCATTCCATACTTCTTTGAAAGTCTCCTGCAACTCCTCCTTGGAATGGGGATGTGCAATAGTAGAGTTGAACAATATAACTTTCTTTTGATTTCACAGGGATCTACAGTTTTCTAAAGCACCTACATTGTCCTGAATTTTAAACGAAGGTGAATTTAGATTGCAGTAATGCAATATAAGATTACCATGAGTCTTTGAGGCAGGGGTGGAACATAATGATTTGAATTTGAAATGTGTTCCATAAGCTCATATTTTGAATTAATGTTTGCCTGCTTGGGGCATGATTTTCAAAGTTGTACTTTTATTAGATGAGGACTAACTGATGGAGTTTGTCATTCAAAGGTGAACCTTTGATGGTTCAGTCTGGCTCTGTACTGCCACTACATCTTGACATGAGCAATGTCCACAGGTGCTCTGACTGCCATACACTGAGGTGCTCCACCTAGAGTTTCTTATCACAATGAAGTAAAATCCTCTGCAACCATGAGCCGATATAAATCTTTTCTTCCATAAATGTTTTCTCTTAGAAGTTTTGGTCAAACTAATGTAAATATAACTAATACAAAAGTGTTGATATTTCTTTCTTCCTTTTGCATCTTTCCTGGATCTCATTGTATTCTTTCTAGACAAGTTTTATAAAAGGCAAATAAAGCAGTGCACAGAGGGTTTTATCTCATCACCATAATTAGCTTTAAAAATATTTTTAAACAAATCACATTATTTAAAACATTTTGTTACAATAAGAACTGTGACATTACAGATATCATGTGTAAATTAAAAGTGGGGTAGGTAATTTGTAGTACATTAGAACTGAACTAGGACAAGACCTGCATACTTTGCATTTTGGAAAATAAGTGTATGCATATTTTAATATGATTACAAGGGGCTATTAAAGAAAAATATGATGGTGAATTATAAATAATGCTTAAAAATATTAGAGATGTTATCTTGCTTCTGAAAGAAGCATGTCCTAACAGTGAGAATTTTTGATAGAGCACATTGGAATATTTTGTTTAATTACTTAAAATATTTTTACATCATTTATAAAAATACTCATTTTCAAGCATCGAAGCCAAGTTTTCTAAAGTAGTTAGAAATCTTTCTAATGAATATTTCAATGTTTGTACAATCTATTGTCAAAAATACATGGGATGGCATTTTTTAACGTTCATTTATTTATTCATTTTTTTCTTCCTGATCATAGCTCCCTCCCTCCCCTCCTCTGGGCACTGCCCTCCCACCCTTTGTTCCTAGCCACCTAACCTTATCTCAGAAAAGAAGAGGGCCTCCCACCCCTGATACCAAATTTAAAATGACCAATTGGCATTCAAAACTTAAAATTTGATTAGGTTGATTTCAATAAAATCTTTCAGGAACTGTTTAAATGTGATTAAAATATTAGCATCATGATCAAATAAGTATAGTTGATCTAACACATAAAACTTAACTTAATTTTAGACTATATTGGAACTAGAAAATAGGCAGTACAGCTTGAATTTATACCAATGAAGACTTCAATGGGTCACAGCCGGACCACTGAATTTGAGAGGTAATTTTTTTCTCATTGTCCACCATTATTTTCCTTTAAAGAGTCAGTTACAAATTATTTTATAAATGCAATTTATTGTCAGAGTGGAGAAGTCAGTTAATATTCATTAATTTCAACAAATGTGACTGTGAATTTTTTCCTAAGTTATGTTCAGGAAATGATGATAGTGGTAGTTGTGATGGTGATGGTGTGGAAGCTGTCCTCCTCAATAAGTCATCAGTAACTGTACTAGTGATGGTTATTGAAGTAACTATCGGTAGCTATTCAAGTGTAATTCTAAACACTTTACATTTAATCTTTACAAAAAATACTCTATTGGCATTTTAACTAGTCACTATATTGCTAAGGCAAAGTTGTGGATCCCAGTCTCAAGGCATACATCTATGAAACACTATGGTACCCAAGGTGCAGGGACCTTTGCAGAAGAGGGGTAGAAAGATTGTAGAGATAAAAATTCAGGGAGTTTTCTGTGAGAATGTATCTCTTAGTAACATCAGAAACTACACCCTTAGACTCTCAGAAAGATGACTGTGCAAATGGGAATTGAATAAGGACAACAGCAATGAACATGCCAAAGTGCACAGGGAAAATCCCAAAAAGCCTCAAGCATAGAAAGGCTAGAAATTGTTGTAGAGGGATATTTAATCCAGCAACATGGCTACTTGATCACATCCAAAGACCTTCTAGGTCTGTGTGATCTAGCTGGAATGTATACATGCCATTAGTACACACCTTTAATCCCAGACAGACTAACAAGGTAAAACTAATTTGTAGAAATAAGCACCCATGTTTGAAAGTGATGTGTAAGTGAGACATAGACAAAGTGACAAATCAGAGTCAGATTTGACACATGCCCAACTCTCATGAGAACAAAGAAGAAAGAAACATAACCTAAGAGAATTGGGGGGGGGGACAGTTTTACTGGGATAATTTTACAGAGACAGGTGGTAGAGAGAACAGGCTATACACAGGTGAAGACAGAATGAGAAGGATCCAGAAGATGAGAACAGATTGTTAGATTTAGTTGGAGGACAAGAAAAGCAATTCAGTCAGAGCTGAGAGATACCAGTTTGAATGAGTAAGCTTGGAGAGGAGTTTGAGCCAGAACAGCTGAGTTGAATCAGCCAGCAAGAGTTTAGAAAGAATTAGAAAGGGTGAGCTTATTCAGGACTACTAAGTATCAGGGGCTGAAAACATTCTAGGCCTAGATTATATTTACAGAGTTTAGAAGCTTCCAGGACTAGGGCTAGGTTAGCAGACAGAGACAGTAAGCCTCTGAGACCACAATTACATCTGGGGAATAAAAGTGACATTTACAAGTGGTAGAGGTGGTCTTCCCCAGGGAAGAACACACTAATTGGCTGTCCAGTACTAGACAGTTAGCCCTGAAACTATACATACAGGTAGCATTATACAGACTGAATGAGTCATATTTAAGAATATACATTTATATATGCATACAGTGATGATTAATGATGAAAGAGGCCATGAATTTGAAGGAGAGTGAAGAGGGGTATATGGGATAGTTTTGAGGGTGGAAAGAGAAGAAATGTTGTCATTATAAAAGAGAAGAAATGTTGTCATATTATGTAAACAAAAAAATTTTTTTTCAAAGGATGACTGTGGTCATCCAGGGAATGATATCTGATTCAGGATAAGGTAAGTAGAACTCACAATATTCTAAAAATCCTCCTTATACAAGGTTTTATTAGAAATGAAGGTACAGGAGAAGTGATATACTATCTATATATGGAACTTGAAAAAATATATGTCACAATTACAGTAGATAAAATTTTTTTAAAGGAGAATTGATGGTTAGAATATATAAGTATTCTCACAAAAGTTGCTGCATTATCTGGGTAGCTGTATTTTAAAAATAAGATGTGAACACACACACACACACACACACACACACACACACATATATATATATATATATATATACATGACAAGAAATTGAAAATACAGTCACCATTTAGACATATGAAAGCTCCTGTAGTCTCACAAGTCCATCCCTTTCTGATATCTGATGTAGCCAGATATTCATGAGTCAGTCTCTTGGGAATCTAAGCACAAATTTACTGTGGAGTCATGTTCTGTACTTGCCAAGTAGCTAAGATTAGGCGGCATAAAGAATTAAAACATGACAAAAGCATCCATAATCAGCTTTCAACAAGGGACACAGAGGTTTTTCAGACTATGAGAGCAAACTGTATTTACTTATTTGTATATCTTACTCTCGTCTTGACTAAGGGTCATTACCAGGCATACATGTAAACCAAGTGGGCTCATAGAACTGTTCTGATCAAGACAAACCTCTTTTACCCACTGAAGATAATTATCCCTGGCTTTTGATGGTAAGAAAATCTGAACCTTAGTCAAGTTCAGTTCATGCCTCTGTAACTTTTACAGTTAGCTCTTTCTGTTTGTATTTTTATTATTTTTATTGTTCTACAAGGAAACCACTATTATGCTATGACGTTATTTTTTGATGTTCTCTTCAAGTGATCTTTCTGGAAACATTTTAGCATTGATGATAAGGTTAATTTACTACACAGGATTAATGTTTTGGGATTAGATGAAATTGTAGACAAAATTCACATTTTCCATTGAAAATATCTTACATTTTTTAAAATTTATGGGACTTATGTGATGAAAATCAGTTGAAAGTGTAAATGGGGGTATACTTCTAAATCTTTGATCTTGCTATTTATTTTTATAATAATATCAAATAATCTTGGATTTGTAGAATATGTCTTGAAATAAGCTTTTCTAAGTCACCCAACTTTGTTCTTTATAAGAGTTATATAACTATTCAAATCTTTATTTCCATATAAATATAAACATCAGGTTTTCATTTTTCCACTTGTCAAAAATATCCTGTTGGTGTTACAATGAGAACATGAGGTTTTAGAATAGTAGATATCTTAACAATGTTGAATCATCTTCTCTGTAACAAGTTGCTTACTCTTTGTGTAGGTTTTAAGGGTTTGTTTTTACATTTCCTTCAGATGTATTTTTTGAATACATACTATGTATATTTATCACTATGTAAATTCTTCACAATAATATTATGCTTCTGATGGTAATTCAAATGATATATTTGTACTTTCATTTTAAAATTATTTCTTGCTGGCCAAATATAATCTTAATTTTTTATCAGTATACAAAGATTAATATTGATGTAGCCCAATATAATCTTAATTTTGAATCAATATACAGAGATCAATACCAATTTAGCCAAATATAATCTTAACTTTGTATCAATATACAAAGGTATAAGGGCATATTCAATAATCTGTCCTTTTTTTCTTTATCATTCCTTTTTTTGTCTCTATCCCATATTTTCTCAAGTCTGTTCACCCCTACATTGGAGAGAAGGAAGGATGCAGAAAAGAAAAAGAGAGAAGTCCCTAGGTCTAACCTCCAAAACCTATTTAACAAGACCATTTAACAGCTTGTAATCGCTCCCCCTAAATAAAAAGATTATCTATAACCCATCAAATGACCAAAGGGGGGGAAACGCCCTCCCCACCTTCTGGAGATAGGATGTTGCTCTCTTAAAATGACTTCCTGCTGATTTAGGACTTAGGAAACCTGTTTGGGACCTAAATAAGAATGGAAAAAATGGTTAAAAATGTTAATAGAATCATTTGATGGTCAGTCTTTTTTTGTGCTCAGCTATTTAAATGTCCTAAGAATACTGTAGATAGAAGCTGAACTTCAGGGCTTCAATGAAGTTTTGGCTGGAACAGTCTGTGGAGCTAAACAATCTTAGTGATTTTGAGTTGTTGTGGTTGTAGACTTTTGGGGAAACAGCTATTGAGGAAGTCTGCAAGGCTGGATCGTCTGGGCTACTTGTCTTCTTTAGTGTCTGATCTGTTTTCTTCTGAGGTTGCAGTTGTCCAGTTGTCCCTGGATTCCTTGGATGGATGCCTTTAGTAATTCCTCTGTTGTGAATTCTCTGTTTAGCTCTTTTCCCCATTTTTTGATTGGATTATTTGGTTTCTTGGCATTTAGTTTCTTGAGTTTTTTGTAAATTTTGGACATTAGTCCTTTGTCAGATGTGGGGTTGGTGAAGATCAAAATACCAACACAATTCTGTATAGACTTGGAAAAAGCTATTCTTAATTTCATATGGAACAACAAAAAACCCAGAATAGCTAAATCAATCCTGTACAATAAAAAAAATCTGGGAGTATCACCAATCCAGATTTCAAGCTGTACTGTAGAGCAATAGTAATAAAAACAGCATGGTACTGGTATAGAAACAGACCAGTGGGTCAATAGAATCGAAATGAAGACCCAAAAATGAACCCACACACCTATGGGTACCTAATTTTTGACAAGGAAGCCAAAACTACACAATGGAAAAATGACAGCATCTTCAACAAATGGTGCTGGTCCAACTAGATGTCCACATGTAAAAGAATGAAATTAGACCCATACTTATCACCTTGTACAAAACTTAAGTCCAAGTAGATTAAAGACCTTATCATAAGGCTGGACACATTAAATCTACTAGAAGAGAAAGTCGGAAAAACCCTTGATCTCATTGGCACAGGTGACAACTTCCTGAACATAACACCAACAGCTCAGTACCTAAGACCAACAATCAATAAATGGGACCTCTTGAAAATGAAAAGCTTCTGCAAGGCAAAAGACACTGTCATTTTAACAAAACGGCTGCGTACAGATTGGGAAAAAACCTTCACCAACCCCACATACTTAGGGTTTTCTAATTGCACAATTTTATTGCCTATGAATAAATGCATTTTACTTCTTTCATTTTTATTTGTATGCTAACCATATAATCTGTATTGATCTGGTCTAATGTTCTATTGCAAAGCATAAACACTATGACTATTTTGTGATTTTGATAGCTCAAAGCCATTTACTTTTCTAAATGTTATGGTTGTGAAGCCTGTTTCATTACTCAGGTGTGCTTAAAGAATGGCAGAGGAGGCTCACCTTGGCATCTGACCTGGTTACTAAGCCATGGATCCAAGAAGAGTTGTTATGGAGATGTGTTACTGTAGTTGAAATAGAAATATGTTCTAATCCATGGACATTAACGTTGACCTAACAGACACCTGCAAAAAAGGTTTGCTGAGAAGAGGAAGTGAAGAAAAAGAAAGATATGCAGAAAGAACTGAATAGCAGATGGTAGAAAGTGAGCATTCAGAAAAATCGAATGTGCTGAATAAACATTTCTGTTTTGTTTTTCCATATATGCTTTGTGGTTTCATTGATTCTCAGTGCATTCCTAAAAGGTAATAAACAATACATGTGGAAAGGGGTACAGCTCTTTCATCTGTCAAGTTTTTGTGAAGTATTTGTAATACTAGATCCAATATATAGTTCCTGTTGATGTATTACCTCATAGGAACTCCTGTCCTATCTTCACTAAGTCATGAGCAGGTGATTCAGCACAGTAAAGCAATATCTTTTTAGATATTATCTGCTTGTTTGGCCAATATAAGCTTTATTTCCATAAGAAGTAATTGGAGATGTTTTTGTATGGAGATCCATGTTATTATGCTACTCTAAGTAGAGATAGCTTAGTTAGAATCTAGAGGATATGTGTTGGAGGAAGGTCTAATACATTGTTTCTCAGAGACTGATTTCAGTGCTCAGAGATCTGGTTATTGCCCTTTCTGAGGCACTCTCTGATTGGTTAACAAAAGTCGCTAATTGCCAATTAGCTGGGCAGAAAGAGTATAGTAAGGTGGGACTTCCTGGGATGAAGAAACCAACCCTAAGTTTCACATACAGGAAATTCTTTTTCTACCAGTAGACAGAGAAGCAGATAGATGTGTCTGAGAGTTCTGGAATATACAGCAAGCCTGGTTGGGATTAGGTGGTCTGGGATTAATTTAGGTGAGCTAGTTGAGAATCTGACTAGGCTAAGTGTTGAAACATTTAAATGGTTCTGGTGTATTTAGTTATTGGGACAAATGTCACCAGGAGTTTCATGCCACTAGCCAAGGCAAGCCAGGCTGACCACAGGCCTCCCACTGAGCTCCTGTGGCTGCCCTGCCAGGCCACTGCTGGCTGTTCTGCTGGCCTAATATAATAGTTTATAATTATTAATAAATGTCTTTGTTAACAAGTTGCAGTTTCAGATATGCATATGAATCTTTAATGGATTAGGAGACAGTGAGTCTAGGAAGTAGTAGCTGAGTTAAAATAATTTTGCGTTTGATAATCTTGGTATTTATCCTGTAAGCATTTTGAAAACATATATGAATATTTCTATGTGAGAAACAAACATTTATGACAAATGTCACATCATACGCTTCTGTAGTAGGAGAAAAAAGAGAGTTACATTTGGAATTGCTGACATCCTAAAATTATAAATGCAATATAGTCTTGTTGTAATCTGAATGAAAGTTATAACTAATTTCACATCATTGAGGTTAATTGCAAACTGAATGGTCCAGGATGCCGTTGTTCTCCTTGAATTTCCTTAAAATCCTTTTAAAAAGTAAACATGGTGTTTAGTTACTTTGAAGTCTTCCCTCAAAGCATTTCTTTCCCATTGACATCTTTTCAGTATGAACAGGGGTAAGTGAAGTGCTGGACAGTACAAGATGAAATCCATCACTATTATCCCTGACAGTTAAGAAATTTAAAGTGACAAGAGCTTCTAAAAAGAGTCAAGGAAAAAGTGGACTTTCAACTAAGAACTTAGGCAATAGACACTGGTCAGACTGGGCACAATGAGAGGTCTCTTTCTATTTTTCTCCCCTCTACATATCCCTTTTCTTGTATATCTAAATAAGAAATTAGAGTTTTTCATTTTAGAAATCTTTGTTTAACTACAGTATTGAAAGCAGATACGGTGAATCAAAAATATGTATAAAGAAACATCACCCATTGTTTTAGCTTCAGTTCTTAGAAGTAAAAATAGGCTGGGAGTTTATTTTCCTCTGTGAGAGTGAAGAATGTACCCAGAAAAAGGGTTGCAATATACATTAGGTTAGTTATATTTTCTATGTTTAAATATGAAGTTGATTCTGTCCCTTGCCTTCATGTGAATAAGAAACATTTCTCCTCACTTGTGTTTGATATTTGTCACTGGGACAAAAAAACCTCAGGTAACACAAATGTTAGTTTAGTGCAAAATTATGGATTTTCCAGATCATGGTTGGTTTGTTCTAATATTTTAGGTCTGTGATGAGGCAAAGGATCATGGTGGAAAAAGAATGGTACATTAGATAATTGATTCTTGGTAGGTAAGTATCAAAATAGGAGGAATATAGAAATGGAGGGAAAGATGGAAGAAGGAGAAAGAGCAAGAGAAGGAGGGGAGATTGAAAGAGGGGAAAGACTAGGAGGAGGAAGAAGAGGAGGAGAACAAGGAAAACTAAAGTTCCAATTTCCCCTTGAAGCACCTGTCTTCAGTAACTTTTTTTATATAATAATTTATTTTTTATTTCTTCAAGTTACATCTCAATCACAATCCCATCCCTACTCCCCCCTCCAGTCCCACCTTTCCACCTTCCTCCCCCTCAACCCCCCATCCTCTTCCCTTCTTTTTTTTTTTTTTTTTTAGTTTAAGGTATTTCTTTTCCCCCCCAACAGCTCTCCCTTTCAGTCCAACAAATGGTTCTTTTTCTTATAACTATAAATACAATACAAAACAACAGAAATAAATAGGCCACAATTATAAGAGTTATATGGCCTGGCATACATTTCCAATGTCCAATCCATATGTATTTGGCACCTGACTTTAACATTCTACTATCTAACCATCTCCATGAGTTTAAAGTTCTATATCTAACTCAGCTTTCATACTAACTTGCCTCACAATTTTAAAAATATCTTCTTAGATCCAGAACACCCTCTTGATTCCTAAACAACTCAAAATTTAACTATAAGACTCTAGCTCTCTATTCTTCAACCACCTCAGAGACCTGAGAGGGATAAATATATCTGATTATATAGGAAGTGCAGGACCCGCAGCTTCCAAAACTAAGAAATGACATACCAGTGGATGCCTGGACAGTTCCCATTTTCTCTCCATACATTACAGCATGAATCTTCAGCCTTTTGGCCCTGTTTCTCTAACAGACATTGATTGTAGAGCAGGAATTATGAAGGACTTACCTACCCTGTCTTGGCAGAGCTAGGCTGTCGACTTACCTGCTTCCAAGTTTTGCCCTTTTTGTTGAAGCAAGGGGTTTTTCTTACCAAGAGAAAGGCTTACCACCAATTCAATCATCTCCCACTGGAAATTCTTCAATGATCATCTTCTACTTGGGATAGAATAGGGGGTGTTGTCAGGAGCTGACATGTCTCGATATCAAAAAACCTTTTTTTTTAACCTGCTTTTTTTAATTAATAAATTTATTGTTTGTTGCTACAGGTTACATCTTTAAAAAAAAATCTTAAGTTAAGAAAACATCTTGGGCTGGAGAGATGGCTCAGCTGTTAAAGGCTAGGCTCACAACCAAAAATATAAGAAAACATCTTTGAATGCCATATTCTGCAGATCTCTTGAGGTTTTTGAAGATGCCCTATCTATCCCTTTTATTTATATAAGCAAATATTGCTTGTCTCTTAGCAACTTGATTTCTGAGTAGCTTAGAAAATAACTGTGATAGATTGTCATAGTAACTAACAAAATGACACGTTTGCATGACTATTAGTTTCCATTTCTTAATTATCCTAAACAGTTTATGACGGTTGGTAGCAAGAGGCCAAAACTTGACATTTCATTTTTAAGCATTACTAGGAACAATACCTTTAAGAAGCGTTACCCTTAATTTTGTATCAATATACAAAGATCAATACTAATGTAGCCCAATACAATCTTAATTTTACATCAATATACAAGGGTCAATACCAATGTGGCCAAATATAATCTTAATTTTGTATCAATATACAAATATCAATACTGATGTAGCCCTATACAATCTTAATTTTGCATTAATATACAATGATCAATACCAATTTAGCCAAATATAATATTAATTTTGTATCAGTATACAAAGGCATAAGGCCATATTCAATAATCTGTCCTTTTTTCTTGATCTTTCCTATATTGTGTCTATGTCCCATTTTTCTCAGGTCTGTTCACGCCTACATAGGATAGAAAGAAGGATATAGAAAAGAAAAAGAGAGAAGTCCCTGGGACTAACCTCCAAAACCCATTTAACAAGACCATTTAACATCTTGTAGTCTTTTCCCCTAAATAACAAAATTTTCTATTATTTATCAAATAACCAAAGGGGGGGAACACCCTCCCCACCTTCTGGGGATGGGATGTTGTTCTCTTAAAATGACTTCCTGCTGATTTGGGATGTAGTAAACCTGTTTGGGGCCCAAATAAGAATGGAAAAATGGTTAAAAATATTAATAGTCGCAAGCCTATCTCTTGGTAGGAAAAGCCCCTTGCTCCAAATGTAGACAGAATGCTGTCCAAAAAGGACAAAACCTGGAAGCAGGTAAGTCTACAGCCTAGCTCTGCCAAGACAGGGTAGGTAAGTTCTTCATAACCCCTGCTCTACAATCAATGTCTGTCAGAAGAACGGGGCCAAATGACTGAAGATCGATGCTGTAATGTATGGAGAGAAAATGGGAACTGTCCAGGCATCCACTGGTATGTCATTTCTTAGTTTGGGAAGCTGCAAGCCCTGTACTTCCTATAAAATCAGACATATTTATCCCTCTCAGGTCTCTGAGGTGGTTGAAGAACAGATAGCTAGAGTCTCATAATTAAATTTTGAGTTGTTTCAGAGTCAAGAGAGTGTTATAGATCTAAGAAGATACTTTTAAAATTGTGTTGCAAGTTAGTATGAATGTTGAGTCAGATATAGAACTTTAAACTCATGGAGATGTTTAGATAGTAGAATGTTAAAGTCAGGTACCAAATACATATGGACTGGTCATTGGGAATGTATGTTAAGCCATATAACCCTCATAACTGTGGCCTAATTACCTCTGTTGTACTGTATTGTATTTATTATTATAAGAAAAAGAGCCATTTGTTGGACTGAAAGGGGAAACTGTAGGGGGAAATAAGATATACCTTAAACTTAAAAGAAAAAAAAAGGGGGAAGAGAATGGGGGGTTGAGGGTGGGAGGGTGGGACTGGAGGGGGAATAGGTAGGGGACTGTGATCCAGATGTAACTTGAAGAAATAAAAAAATAAAGGAAAAAAATAAATAAATTATAGTTTATTTGGCTGGGCACGATGGTTCAGATCTCTAATCCTGGCACTCAGGAGACTCAGGCAAGAGGATCATCAGGAGTTGGAGGCCAACCTAGAGAGCAATAGTCTTGTCTCAAAAAATTAAAATTAAAATTAGAAAAAAAATATTAATAGAATTATTTGATGTTCAGTCCTTTTTTGTTCAGCTATTTAGATGTCCTAAGAAGTTCATAGAAGCTGATCTTCAGAGCTTTACTGAAGTTCTGGCTGGAGCAATCTGTGGAGCTGAGCGATCTTAGCGATTTTGAGTTGTTGTGGTTGTAGACTTTTGAGGAAACTGCTATTGAAGAAGTCTGTAAGGCTGGATCATCTGGGCCACTCATCTTCTTTGGTGTCTAATCTGTTTTCTTCTGAGGTTTCCGTTGTCCAGTTGTCCCTGGATTCCTTGAATAGATGCTTTAAATGTCCTGGAAAGATAAGAACAGATCCCTTCCCTAATCCTAACTCTGGGACAATTACCTTTTTTTTTGGGGGGGGGGTGTCAGGTAATATTTTCCCTGGAGCAATTTGTTTTTTTGACAATATATAAAGTATTACCTTTCAATCTGGATTAAAGAAGAAATTATTTTGATATTTTGGAGCTAAACAAACCTTTAGTGTATATATTTTGAGATCTCAAAGGACAATTTGTTTGAATTGCAGCCTGACTTTTGTAAGTAGCTTTTAAACTTAAATCCTTCCAAATCCTATGTGCCTGTCTCTGCATTCTAAGTTTTGGGATCAAAGACATATGGTTCCCAACTGATGGGATTAAAGATGTGCTCCTCCACCCCTGGATCAAAGTTTTTCTCTGTTTAGAGCTTGTTTTGTATCAGGCTGACCTTGAGCTCTTTGATCTGCCTGTTTCTGTCTCTAGTATGTTGGGATTAAGGGTGTATTCTTCCCCAATGATGGGACTAAGGGTGTGCACCATCACCACCCTGTTTCTTGTAACTCTAGAATTTATAAGACAACTAACTCTATAGTGATCCTCCTGTCTCTGCTGGAGGTAAAGGCATGGGCTAACACCATGCATTATTTTACCTTAGCTCTAAGTTTTTTCAACTCTTGGAGGTTTATAAAACCAGGTTGAACGGGTCCCCTTTCAATACAGCCCACTACAGGGCTATTTGCTTCACTCTCCTGAAATGAAATAGGAAGCATTGAGAGATGAACGATAGTTGATAGATAGCCAGATGGAGAGATATAGATGTAGACCAGTGTTCTAATCTCCAATTAGAACACTAATTTTTCCACCCCAGGTATAAGACTCATCATGGAAAGGCCCTTAAAATTGAGTACCTTCGGGCTTCAGAGATGGCTCAGTGGGTAAGAGCGCTTCCTGCACTGAGTTCAGATCCGAGCATGACTGGAGGGTCCTAGAACCCCAGTGCTGTGGAGGTCAGAGGCAGGAGAATTGCTGGGACCTGCTGGCTGCCTGTTTAGCTCCAGAATCATGAGAGACCCCACCACATAAATGATCTTCTACTACTTCCTAAGGATATTATGAACTACTTATCAAGATGTCCACATATGGCCTTTAGTGGAAATTTTAGATACAAATCATAGCACCATTTGAGTTAATAACACTTTTTGTCATTGTGATAAAAACTTGAGAAATATATATATATCTTAGTGCTGGTAAGCTTTACTATGTTTAAGTTTCACCCATTGGTCACTAGGCTCCTTGTATTTGGACCTGAGGTGAGTCCAAACATCTTGGTGGAGAGTAGTGGTCGTCATAGTGGAGCAAAGTTGCTTACTTAATGGCAGCCCAGAAGCAAAGAAATAGAAAAATGTGAGATACGAGTTAAGCTAGGTTAGACCTGTCATGACCTATTCCTTCCATTTAGGTCTAACTTAATTTCTACTTCCTCCAATATGCCAACAAATAATGAATCAATTTATTAATCAACAGATGAATTCAAAGCACACATGGTCTAATCATTTCCTGAAGCCCTGTCTCTTGGTATCACTGCATTTAGAACCAAGTTTCAACAAATGAGCCTTCTTAGTAGATACTTAATATCCAAATCATGATAACCACTATCCACATTATCGTTATTAACATTCAACTTCATAAGCTGCTAACTCTAAAAGACCTTCATATTATCTAATAAAAAATTGGTTTCTTCCATATGCAAATACATTAAAATTCACTTATGTCCATTCATTGCACATCTTCAGTATAGATAATTGTTATTTAATCTAATTGCTTATTATTAGTTATGCTCACCAAATACTTGAAACTTTCTGAGCTGGAGAGGAGTCAAAAGTGTATCTCTCCATTCCATTTGATATTTTTCATAACCATGTGACTTTCTTTGATAGATAAATATCAATGGGAAATGATTTGTGTTATTTTCATATAATAGAATTAATATTAATTACGTACCTTTCAGTTTTCTATTTTTAGACCTTAATAATTAAAAAAGTTCAGGTGTGTACATTCTTAATAGAGAATGACATAAGTCAGAGATCTTTAGCTGATACTCAGTGTCTTTTTGAGGTCTTCAGGCTATTGATATATGACAAGTAGTGGCAACTGGAGCTGAGAATATTCCTGGAAAGAATAATCTTTAAAACAACAGCAAAAATTAGTTAAGTGGATAAATATTACTTGGCATAAACAGAGCTCTACATTTAGAGGGTCAACATTCAGAAGCATGCAAGAAAAACTTGCACTGAGTTTGTGCATGACCATGAAACAAAGCCAAGAAGTCTTTTTTTTCATTAATTAGTTTATTTTACTTTACATCCTGATCAGAACTTCCCTTTCCTCCTCTCAGTTTCTTCCCAGTCCCTCCCTCTCACCTACTTGCCCCTTATGCCATGCTCCCTTTCTTCTCAGAGAAGGGGAGACCTCCCATTGATATCAACAAGCTTTGGCATATCAAATTGTAGAAGGACAGGGTGAATCTTTTTCTTTTGAGGGTAGACAAGGCTGTCTAGTAAGGGAAAAGTGATCCTAACACTGGCAATGTAGTCAGAAACAGCCCCTGCTACAGTTGTTAGAGGTCCCACAAGAGGAACAAGCTGTACCTGTAGAGAGCTGCGACGTGCCGCGCCCTGAAGATGGCTCCGGTTTCCGCCTTCCACCAGCCCGATGGTGAGTGCTCTAGGTGGTAAACATTTTTCAAAAACAAAAAAGGAGGAACTGTAGAGAGCGCTCACCATCGGGCTGGTGGAAGGCGGAAACCGGCGCCATCTTCAGGGGGCGGCACGTCGCAGCTCTCTACAGTACATCTGCTACATATGTGTAGGGACCGAGGTCTATCTCATGCAAGCTCTCTGGTTGGTGGTTCAGTCTTTATAGCTCCTATGGACCCAGGTTAGTTGACTCTGTAAGTTTTCTTGTGATGTCCTTGACTTCTCTAACTCCTTCAGTCCTTCTTCCCACCCCTCCATAACATTCCCCAGCCTCCACCTATGTTTGGTTATGAGTCTCTGCATTTGTTTTCATCAGTTGCTGGGTGAAGTCTCTCTGATGACAGTTATGTTAGCCTCCTGTCTGCAAGTTAGCAGAATATCATTAATAGTGTCAGGGTTTGGCTCTCTCTTATGGTATGAGACTCAAGTTGGGCCAGTCATTGGTTGGCCATTCCCTCATTTTCTGCTTCCTCTTTATCACTGCACCTATTTTTAAATTAAAAAAAAAAATTCTTGGGGACTGGAGAGATGGCCCAGTGGTTAAGAGCACTGGCTGCTTTTCCAAAGGACCCCAGTTCAAATTCCAGCACCCACATGGCAGTTCACAGCTGTCTGTAATTGCTGGGTGTGGTGGCACATGCCTTTAATTCCAGCACTCTGGAGGTAGAGGCACACAGATTTCTGTGAGTTCAAGGCTAGCCTGGTCTACAGAGCAAGTTCCAGGACAGCCAGGGCTACACAGAGAAACCCTGTCTTGAAACAATCTTTTTTCTTTATTTTTTCTCCTGTACTTCTTAGAGGCAGGAAAACTGTGGGTCGAAGGAAAGTCAAGAAATCTTAAAGATGATCACTGTGGAAATACCACCCTCACCCCAGACCAAGGCGAACAGAGGAAGCATTCCTCCGCTGTTCAGTATAAGGCCAGGATTTACCACAAACCTTAGAAATGAGCAAGAATGACATATAAAAAATGTAAAAAACAAGCAACAAATAATATTGTATAAAAACCTTAACAAAATATAAAACAAAGCTAAGAATTTATCAATCAAATGTCATGACTTAGCTAGGCAAGTTCAAAGAATGCAACATTGTTTTGTTTTGTTTTTTAAACTTAACACTGCTGATCATGAAAATACAGAAAAAAGTAATAATTGGATACTTCAAAAGGTAGAGATAAATATTTGATAAATTCCATTGACCGTTCATGATGAAAATGTCTAGCAATATATCAGGATAAAGGTCTAACAAATTATCTGTCAATATTCTACAGCAAAAATATTTCTCTTCTAACAAAGAAAAATTAACTATTCTCACTGTCACATTTACTTCTTATTTTACTGGAGACATGGGCACTAACAGTAAAAAAAGATAAACAGTAAAACATGTATTGATAGTTAAATTTAAAAATATATAACTGTAAGAAATATAATTGTAACATGATTAAATTGTTTACTTGGAAGAAAAAGCACCAAATACAGAACATAGTCAGATTAGCCTGTTTGGCAAGGTAATTGTATATACAATAAATAACATTAAGTGCATTTAAACTCATTAGAAATACTGGACATCCTTATATTCTCAAGGAAACGTTGAGCCTGATGATGAAAACTGGATATATTGCAGTCTTATATAGGCTTACCTATTGTGGTAGTCTGAACTATAATGGCTCCTAGAGGCTCATAGAGTTGAATGTTTGGTTCCCAGTTGGTGACTGTTTGGGAAGGATTAAGACATGTGGCCTTGTTGGAGGAGGTGTATTACTGGGGGTGGGCTTTGAGGTTTCAAAAACCTGTGCAAGATCCAATCTCATTCTGTCTCTGACCCTGTGTTGAGGATCATGTGTAAGTTCTCAACTACTGCTCCTCACCATGCCTGCCTGCTGCCATACTTCTTCTCTCATGATGTTTATAGGCAAACCTGCTGAAACTGTAAGCAAACCCTCAATTAAATACTTCACTTTATAAGTTGTCTTGATCATGGAGTCTCTTCTCAGCAACAGAACAGTAACTAAGACACCCATTGTTGTCCTAGGACACTATGGTAGGAATAAAAATACAGTAGTTTATCACAGTAAAGTAAATAGCCAAGGCTGCCCTTTTCTCAGGGGAAAGTGGCTATGGCATAGACTTTTAAACAGATATCAGCTGAGGCTCAGAAAGTGACTTCAGGGACAAATCAGAGACATTTAGTGGAACAAGGAGAAATATTCAGTCAACTCCAATGAAGTGATTTTTTTCCTAAATATGATTAAAATAGTCATTCACTATATGTGAGATTGCCAATTGATGCATTCTGCTAACATTAACAATGTAGAACTTATAGAAAAAATGTATAATTTGTTTGTTTTCATATACAGAACTAAGACTTAAGACTTAAGAAAAATTAAGCATTTCCCTCCCAAAACATCTTTTTTTTTTTTTTTTTTTTCCGGGTATGTGAAAGACAATGCTCAGAATAGATTTAGATGTCTATTATGAATCATGTTTGGAACCAACCTCAGGACCTCTAAAGTAAGATTCTGAACGTGAAAAGTTTGTCCACATTAAGCAATTTCAGGACTTAATGGGAAAGAACACAGACAATTGTCAATGCTATAAAATTTTATTTTATTTTTAAATTGGTTACAGTTCATTTTGTTAGTTACTATGACAGTCTATCACAGGTATTTTCTAAGCTACTCAGATATCAAGTTGCTAAGAGACAAGCAATATTTGCTTATCTAAATATAAGAGATAGATAGGGCATCTTCAAAAACCTCAAGAGATCTGCATAATATGGCATTCAAAGATGTTTTCTTAAGATTTTTTGATATCGAGACATGTCAGCTCCTGACAGCACCCCCTATATTACTCCAAGTAGAAGATGAGCATCGAAGAATCTCCAATGGGAGATGATTGAATTGGTGGTAAGCCATTCTCTTGGCAAGAAAAACCACTTGCTTCAACTGTAGACAGACTTCTGTCCAAAAAGGAAAAAATTGGAAGCAGATAAGTCCACAGCCTAGCTCTGCCAAGACAGGGTAGGTAAGTCCTTCATAATTCCTGCTCTACAACTAATGTCTGTCAGAGAAATGGGGCCAAATGGCTGAAGATTGATGCTGTAATGTATGGAGAGAAAATGGGAACTGTCCAGGCAGCCACTGGTATGTCATTTTTTAGTTTTGGAAGCTGCAGGCCCTGCACTTCCTATATAATCAGATATATTTATCCCTCTCAGGTCTCTGAGGTGGTTGAAGAATAGATAGCTAGAGTCTCATAGTTAAATTTTGAGTTGTTTAGGAATCAAGAGGGTGTTCTGGATCTAAGAAGATATTTTTAAAATTATGAGGCAAGTTAGTATGAAAGCTGAGTTAGATATAGAACTTTAAACT
>CAJQZJ010001969.1:11072819-11096095 GCA_907164525.1 Lophiomys imhausi
GATGTAACTTGAAGAAATAAAAAATAAATTATTAAAAAAAATTGGCTACAGTTAAAGCAAGTTTTTTCCTACCTGTTTGTAAGTGCCAACTTCTTTGCATAACAAAGAATGTGCCTTTAATAAATTCTACTTTAGCCAAAAACTTTAGAGAGAATTAGATAAGTTGTTACTATGGAAACAACACATACTTGGGATTCACCCTGTTGAGATTTGTAAGTTTAACTGTCCTCTATCTCCCATCTCTCATCCTATCTCTTTACATGTAGAGAATGTCAGCCCACGTCACAGCTTTTGTCATCTATTAGGGGTTCAGAATCTGCTTTGCTTGCTTCTCTTATCTGCTTATTTCTGATCTCCATTTATCATTATTTTAAGCTGTTGTCAACATTAAATGTGATTTGCCATATCAGTCAACTTCCACTGCAAATGCAAAGCTTTCTGATTTCCAGTTGCAATTTCTTGGCTTCCCGTGTTTTCAGGTCTGCTTTGTCAGCACAATTTAATTTTTTCCCCTTTATGGACGGGACTCCTGGAGATTTCTTTTGTTTGAAAGACAACAGAGAATAAAACAAGTATGTTCAATTGCACATCACTCTCCAGTTATATCAGCTAGAGCACTTATTTCGACAGCTACAATCTACATCAATAATCAGATTGTGCTTTCCTGAGACAGCTTTATACAAAACATTTAGGAGTGGGTTACCACCACAGAAGATTGTATATATAACTGCGAAACTTTTCTTCAGTGACCCCATTGCAATCTATAATGTTGTATTTGTCTTTTAGTTTATATTTACCCACACTTATTTCTGGAATTAACAATTAAGACCATGTTTTATTGTGACTATCCAAACATCATTCCTGAGAAATTCACCTTATACTTACACAACTTTTGTTACCAAATTAAGATTTTTGATGAAATTTATGAATTACTTTTTCTAACATCTCTTTGAGTATGGGAATAGTGCTGTTTCACTTCCACCATAGATCACAACAATATGTGTTTCTATAGACATACTTCAAACTGCATCTCAACCTTATTCAAATCCTCATATCTCTATAAGGAGTATGAGAAAGAAGGAAAATGGCTCACTCTAGTTTGCATAAACAAGTCATGACTGATTTGACCTCGAGTTTCTGTGATAGAATTTTGTTTACCTCAGTACTTTTTTCTTTTGCTCCTCAGTATTCATTCCCATTTCCTCTAGTAAGTGGGAATGAACAATAGTATCACATTCCTCTTTCATTTTTACTGTTTTAATTTTCATCAATTAATTAATTAAATGTGTGTATATGTGTGTGTATGTGTGCACCTGCACACTTATGTGCAGGTATTTGCAGAGGACAATTTCAGGAATGAGTTCTTTTTCTCCACTGTGTGTTATTGAACTTAGGCCTTTAGTCTTAGTGGCAGGTAACTCTTCTGTTAACTCATCCCACCAATTCTCACCTTTGTCTTTAGAATAAATCAAATATGGAAAATACAATCATGTGTAATATGTAAAAATGTCATCATATTTACATGGAAGATTGGTGTGTATTGTTTAGGTGGACTATAAGCACAATCATATGTGTTTTTATAAAACTAAGCAGGGGTACCTCTCTAGAGAAAGGTAGAAATTGAAGATGGAGAAAGATATAGACGGATAACCATAGCATGATTATCTTTTACTTTACAACTAATATCCACTTATAAGTACATATCACATTTGTATTTCTGGGTCTGAGTTACCTCACTCAGGATGATTTTTGCTAGTTATATTCATTTGCCTAAAAATTTCATGATGTTATTATTTTTAGCAGCTGAGTAATATTCCATTGTATAAATGAACCACATTTCTTTATGCTTTAGTTGAGGAACATCTAAGTTTTTTTCCAGTTTCTGGCTATTATGTATGAAGCTGCTATGAACATGGTTGAACAAGTGTCTTTGTGATAAGATGGAGCATCCTTTGGGTATATGCTCAGGAGTAGTACTGTTAGATCTTGAGGCAGATCCACACCCAATTTTCTAAGAAACTGCCATATTGATTTACAAAGTGGCTGTACAGGTTTACACTCCCATCAGCAGTGGAAGAGTGTTCCCCTTCTTTCATATCTTCACTAGCATGAGCTGTCATTTGTGGTTTTGATCTTAGCCATGCTGACAGGTATAAAATGGAATTTCAAAGTTGTTTTGATTTGCATTTCCCTGATGGCAAAGGATGTTGAATATTTCTTATGTGTTTCTTGGCCATTTGAGATTCTCCTGTTGAGAATTCTCTGTTTAGATCTGTACCCATTTTTAATTGGATTATGTAGCTTGTTGATGTCTTGTTTTGGAAGGAGGCTTAAGGGCAAAAGGAAATAGAATATTTTCGATGTTGAGTTGAAGGCAGGTCGGGTTAGAATCAGGAAGGTTCAGGTTAGGGGGGAGGGAGAAAATACTGAGAGAAACAACTAGAATTGGGGGCCATTTCAGGGTCGAGGTGGAAACCTAGTGCAATGGAAACTCCATGCAATCTACGAGAGTAGATTTCTCTCTCTCTACTAATAGGGAAGATAAGAGAAGACTTCTACAAACCAGGGAGATAAAACTTGAACTGGCCATGTTCTGTAAAGAGACAAAGCCTTAAATGGAGGGGTTGGGTCACCAAACAAGCTACAAAACCTTCCATCTACAGTTTGTCCTGCCTGCACTGTGTTCTGGAACCAAAGCCTAGCAGAATCATCATCAAAGATCAGAGAGATTTCATTCAGCAATGGATTGGAGGAGATACAGAATAGCACTGTCAAACATAAGGAAAAGTTTGTTTTAGTGGGATAGCTATTTAAAATATTGTTGCCCTTCCTTTGTCCCCCGCCCTCCCCAACAACCCTGTATCTTGGCTATTGGTTCCCAAGGGCAAAGGGAGCAGAGGCAGGAGGGGGTGGGGGTGGTGGAAGGGGCAGGTGGTGGGAGGGTGGGGCAGGGATGGGGGGTATGGGAGGGGCAGGAATTTGGATAGCTGTGAGCATGACAGAATTCCTTGTGGGAACCACTTCTGCAAGATAGCTCAACTTTATTCCGGGTGAATAAAGGCTGTATAGTCCTTGGGGAGTGGGTGAGTAGGTGGAAAGTTTCCAGGGTGAACACAAATCATTGGCTGGAGCTAGGAGTGCCAGGGATGCTTCTTCTACATTTTGCAGCATGGTCTTATCATAAAAAGGGGAACCCAGTACCTAATTATTCCATGGTCAGTGGAGGGGGGGGGTGTTAGCAGGGAACTGTGTCAAAGGTTACACTCCAGATGTAACTCCAGGAATACCAGGTGCTTGCTGAATGGTTTCTTATCTGTAGAAAAGGGAATTGGATCTCTAATTTCCCTCCTTCAGGTAGAAAATGTGGGGTCTGGGAACCCCCAGGTCAGGAAGAGGTAGCCTCTCTGATAACAGGATTCTGCCATTTTGCACTGAGCTCATAGATTTCTCATAGTGTCAGAATTCACCCTTAGCAGTAGGGTTTGATATTGTTTGTTCCCAGTATATGTAAAAGAAGACAAAATATATTTATAAATATATAAAATAGATTATGTATAATAAATATATGTATATTTTATATATTATAATATTTATACATATAAATATATACTGTCAGGATATAAATATGTATTTAAACCATATAAATATCTATAAATATTTGTTTAAGTCTACAGGCCTGACATCAGGGACCTTTAAGATCCTTAATTGCTTTCATCATCAGCTGCTGCCAGGTACACCACATCTGGTGGGATAAAAGCTTCAGCCTACATCTTTCTTAGTCTCTTTTGGTCTTTTTCCAACTCTCTTTCCCATTTCTTTCTCAGGCTCTCCCTCTCACCCACTCTTTCTCTCTCTCTCCATGGCTCTGCCCTTTACTTCTTACCTTAATAAGCCTTATATCAGACCTCTTGCATGACATGGTGTTGCTTACTTGCCTTGATATCATAACAGTTGATGGCATGACCTGAACCAATATCATAACAATTTATATTTATGATATTTTGGGTAAATTTACAGAAATATATAGAAATTATCTGGAAATAGGAAAACACTTGAAAACTTAAATTTTAAAGTGAACTCGAAATCAACCAAGTACAGATTTCATCAAATTTTCAATTATTTTTAAGCCAGAGAAGTAGCTTAAGTTGTTCTTCCTTAAGCATCTGTCCAAAAAGTCTGTTCGGTGAAACTCTTGCCTGACTAGAAGTCAGGAGGCTTTAACATGGGCACTGCTGAAATGACTGAGTAAGAGAGGAGTATTACAAAAGGGCTTGTGTAATGATCCCACTACAAAAGGTTCTTGGAAGACACCATTCAGCACCATGGGGATAAAGCCAATGCAGAATAATAGCATTGACAAATTAGGTCCTCTGAAAGCAGTGGAGCTACAATAAAGTAGATGGGAGAAAAGAAGAGTGATTTTTTTTTTTTTTGGACTTGCGCATGCTTGGTAAGTACTCTACTACTGAGCTGGAGTCTCGTCCCAGAACAGTGATTTTGATACATGCCACATAGTTATCTAATCAATTTCATCAGGAGAGGGAGGGAAAAAAGCAACTAAATTACATAAGTTTACAAACAATATCGATAATGAGAAGCAAGTAAAACTAATACCAATAATGTATTTAACATGTTTGAAAACTAAGGTGAACACTTACATGGGCAACAAGCAGGTGGAGAACAGGCGTATTACTTAATTCGTTGATCAACAGAGTTAATCATTGTGGCTCTTTAGCTGCTTCTGAGGAAATCTTTTTTATTTTTTGTTTTGTTTTGTTTTTGTTTGTTTGTTTGTTTTTTGAGACAGGGTTTCTCTGTATATCCATGGCTGTCCTGGACTTGCTTTATAGAACAGGCTGGGCTCGAGCTCTCAGAGATCCTCCTGCCTCTGCCTCCCAAATGCTGGGATTAAAGGTGTGCCACCACAAACGGCTGTGGAAATCTTTTGATACAGTTTTCAGCAAATGTGAGAAGTCTTGTGTTTCACCAGAATGAAGATGTATATCAAATCTGAGAAACTACAGTGAATTCGTTGTTATTAATGGTCTAAACGGGAATAGAGTTTCTTTCAACTCCCCTTTTGCTGCAGAATGAGCCAACCAATTTATTTAAAACTATATGATGATTGAGTGGTTACATTTGTGAGGTCTGATTAGGATGTACTTCAACATAGAGAATGAAAAACTCATTAGCTTAATTTTCCACCAATAGGTCCTTTGGGCTGTGTTAGCTAGCTTCGAGTTGTCATGGTGATGGCAAATGTTAATGGAGGATTAGGTGAGAATTCTGACCTGCCTCTCTCAATTATCTAACAAGGTTGTTCTGCCACAGAATGGAAGTCACACTTTTGTTGAAGTTTGCAAGGGCAAGAATAAGTTTTAATATTAGAGGCATAAAATTATAAGCACACCCTAGGCCCCTTTAGAAACCTGACTTGTCTTTCAGTGATCCTCAGTAATTGTGTCTTTTGATTATTTGGGTATTTTCCTGTTCCTGTAGAGAGGATTGTGATGCAGCTGAATCTTTTTTTTTTTTTAATCTGTTTTGATATTCCTTCACATGATTATGAAAACCACAACAAGTGCTATTTCCTTTCCTCTTTTAAACTCCAATTTTACTCAGCATTTTCCATACAGATGATGCCTGCCTTTCATAAACACTCTTTCTTCTCTCTCTTATAGTAGTATGCTGTGGGACTGTATCATAGAATAAGGCAAGTTTGAATTATTTGAGAGTAAACATTCTTACTTGTCTGACTGGAATCTATGGTTTGAGATTGGTTAGCTTTCAGGATAATATGGAGAAGTGAGATATTAAGATATGCCTTGAGGGTGAGGCACAAAGCCTTGGTGCCGTCTTGTGCTGTGAATATGATTTCTATAACTCACTGGGAAACCTTCAAAGAGAGTGATTTTCCTTACAAAACAACTAAAGCAAAGGGGATCAAGAGGGTTAAAGTACAACCCCAAAGGATATTCTCTGAAAGAGAGACATTAGTGTTTACCTACAGACAATCAAAAAGATGCAACCTAATATAAGCAATTTCATTCACCCAGTGTTTGGGTTAAGGTTCAGGGCATTGCATAACATTTTTGTATATAAACATCTATTTTGGGGGGGCAGAGGGGGTTATCATTGAATTTGTGATCTTTGACCTCTATTACCAACACAACTGAAGGGATTTGCTGCAAATAAAAAATAAAAAAGAGTACTTTATTTCATCCCAGGTTATTGTGTTTTTTTCCATTAATTAATTTAATCACTTTACAGCTTGATCACACATCCCCACTTCTCCCTTCCCAGTACCACCCTCACATCCCCATTCTCCCCATCCCCTCTCCCTCCCTTTTCCTCAGAGAAGGGAAAGCCTACTTTGGGTAAACCAACACACTTTGTTACATCAAGTCTCAGCAGGACTGACTAAGCACTTCCTCTGGAACTGAGGCCAGACAAGGCAGCCCATTAAATGGATGGATCTTTATTTTGGCAGGAAATGATCATGTGCATATATATTGGGAAATTAAAAATACATATAACTCAGGTTTGAAGGATGTTCCCTGAGTCTTAATAAACTCAAAGATTCCAACTATGGTCAACTTGGAAAAAAAAATAAAGTCAGACACTTCCTTTGCTCTGAAGCCTTCACTGGATTTTATTTAGATCTCATTAGGGTCCTAGCACCACACCCCTTAGTGCAGCTTCAAGTCTTTGCAGGCTGCTCTTGTCTGGCCTGCATTCACAGTTCCTTCTGTCTGCCTTGTCACACAGCTATCATTGGTGTCTTTTCCTTACTTTCTGCTCAGCTTCGCCTCTCGCAATCTTCAAGAATGTTTTCCATACTGCAAATGGATTTTCCCTTTAATTTTCCACTAAAAAAATCATATTTATTTTTTACTCTTCTGAAAATTGGAGCAAGCGCAACAAGCAATAGCTAAAATGTGCCATATAAAAATCTATGTAAGTCTTTTAAAACTTATATTTGTTCAAGTTTGAACCCATGACATCATGGAATTCTCCTGAATTAAAATCTTAAGTTATTAATGTTAATTTATTTTATATATTATACTATACTATCCTTATTCATGTAATACTGTTCTAGAAGAGATTTATTTGTATGTCAATAACATAGGACTATGAACTGATTTAACAAGGTATGTTTTAACATTTTTTTAAACTAGAACTGGGGAGATGAGTCAATGGATAAAATACTTGTGTGGCATGCATAAGAGCTGAGTTCAGATATTCAGATGCCAAAACTCATGAAAAAAATCAAGTGAGGCAGGCATATTGTCTGTGATTCACCCACTGGAGAGGCAGAGATGGAAAACCTCTGCAGTGAGCTGGCGCTGGGCCAGTTGAAATTGGCAAACTCCAGATTGAGCAAGGTACCACGAGTCAATAATAAAGATGAAATCAGTGGACACATGTTTAAACATGTGTGTGTATCCTCACAGGTGTGTGTGCCCTTACACATTCAAAATAGGCACACATCACATGCACATGTGCCTGCACGCACGCGCGCGCGTGCACACACACACACACACACACACACACACACCAACAAATATCCATGCAGAAAGATATTTTAAATAAAATTATAAAAATAAAATTATTTAACTATTAAAACCTATAATCCTTGTGTAGAGTTGAGATCTTCTGAACTCAAAAAAAAGAATTAATGAAAGAAATAATTAAAATAAACTGTGAGTATTAACATTTGTGACACCTATTAGCATTCTTCTGACCAACTGAAAGGCTTTTAAACTTTGATCCATGATTTTAAAACTTGTGCAGCATACATTCATTTTTCAATTTTTGCTCCATAAGACTCTTTATTCATTATGAGCATGCTATACTAAAAAACACATGCATTATGTTTTTCCTCAATATCAGAATTTATTAAACATCAATAAGTTCACAAATTGTGGTAGCTTCAATGACAGGAATTTTTCAGATAATCCACCTACTTTGGTGATCTGATTAAGGCAAATGAAAGTTCTTTTATGTTTAATTACTCATATTAACTATCACCTCTGTAACAAATGTGTCTATATATGTATAAATTCAGGTTATAGAACGAATGCATCTTAAGGAGGCGACAGCAGAGTTCAAGAGGTTTTGGAAGTGAGCTAACAGTTATAGGAGTAGAGTTTGTACTAATAAGAAAATGAATGTGGAACAGTAGCAAAAGCCCTTGGAGAGTCATGTTTAAAAGAGAAAATATCCTCATCCACAGATGAAAGATCTGGATTGGAACAGGGAATTGTGGTTCTGCCCAGCAGGGTGAGCAGGTAGATAGGCAAATGACAGTTGAATAATACTAGTAGACAGTTGGGGACAGAGCAGAGTTGAAGCCCCTATGAAAATATTGACGTCTATTATTTTAGAAGATAGACAGAAATTAAGCTTAATAAGTATTTCTATGAAATTATTTATATGTATGTTCTATGCATTGTACTATAACCTATGTAAAAACTGTTTGATAATCAACTTTTCAACACAGGAATTAATTAGTATGTAACATATTGACACATCAACATTTATAATTTTAAAATGCTATGAATAACTAGGTGTTTATTTGGTCATATTAGTTTGATTCTATTTTAAGTTAGAACATGAATGCTCTAAATTCTGTGATATTTATTTTTGTATGATATAATATGTACCAAAATTATTTAATAAGTGAGAAAACTAAGATTTTAGTTTTTGATATATATTCCAAAACATCTTCCCAAAGTAGTCTAATATACACTCCCCCCAAAATACAACAGTATTCATGTCTCATGCATATGACATTTCTTCTTGGCTGTAAGGGTGTGTACAGTTTGATTATATACATTATCATTTCAACATGCAAAGTACACATACTTTAAAGTCTATTCTTTGTATTAACTCTTTGATATGATAGCTACATGTTTTAAAATAAATTTACAATATCTCAAATCAGTCTGAACTTATATTCAATATAATTATTTCATATGAAAATTTGATTGAAATTGTAATTGAAAACTTATAACTGACTACCCACATTGTTTGAAATAAGCATAAAAGTTTCAAAGAGTGGCATCAAATATATTTTTGAAAATTTAAATCTGGTATTTCAAGTTAAGTATAATTAAAATGTAATCACTGTAGTTATATTTCAATGGCTCACCAGCTCTCTCTGGCTGGTGACCACAGTCCTCTACAGCACAGATACAGGATTCACAGTCTGAGCGGTTACCTGTGTGAATCAGGTCCCCATTTTTGTGTGACCTCATTTAGTACCGCTTTCCTGCTTACCTGCCTCATCCTACAGTCTGTCTTTCTGGAACCCAGCAGCGCCTCAGGGCCTTGGAAGATATTCTGTCTGCCTACAACGCTATTTCGTCAAAACAATTCTCACGTGTTGTTATTACTACTTTATATCTTTGCTTTATATGTCCCGTCAGCAATGACAGCTTGTCTAACACTATTATTTGTTTCTCACTTCTTACCCTTCTCTGTCTTTGTTTATTTTTCAAAATGCCATTGTTTTTTCTTTCTCACTACTCAAGAGTGTAAGAGCTGTGGAGGCAGGGTATATAATAGCTGTCCTGATAAACAGAACATGCTCAAATATTTGTTTACAGGAAAGGTTGAATGTAATTTCTAATTATTATAGGCTCTGTAAATGTGTGCATGCATGTCTGTTACTGCTCTTCAACTCTTCAAATTTACCTTTCACTATGATCATTCATTTATAAACCAACTTTCCTTACTCTAAATCTTACCTTGTGCCTTGATAGCTACCTAAAAAACTAATTTTCACTATGGTAGACTGCGTAAAAAAAATTTCATCTTTTAAGTATGTATTAATGATATATGAGTATACATAGAAATTTAAAATTCTTGGAAAGAACTTTTCAGGATTAAGAGTAAGCAATGGAGATGATTAGATAGTAGAATGTTAAAGTCAGGTGCCAAATACATATGAACTGGACATTGGGAATGTATGCTAAGCCATATAACTCTTATAATTGTGACCTAATTATTTCTGCTGTTTTGTATTGTATTTATTGTTATAAAAGAAAGAACCATTTATTGGACTGAAAGGGGGAGCTGTTGGGGGGGGGGAAAGATCTACCTTAAACTTAAAAAAAAGGAAGGGGATGGGGGGGGTGGGGGGGGAAAGGGGGGGGAGGGGGGGACTGGAGGGGGGAGTAGGGAGGGCGTTGCGATTGAGATGTAACTTGAAGAAATAAAAATTAAATTATAAAAAAGAGTAAACAATGGTATGATCAATGATTAAATTTGACCACAGAAATGTAAATAAATAATGTGAACAATGAATTATTTCTCATATCTTCTTTTTCAAAAACATCAGGTTTCCCAAAATCTATGACTCTGTAATAGAGTAGTTGTAGACTTTTTTTATAGATGTATTTGAGAACTGCTTACATGGTGAATATTTGTCTCTGAAGAAAACATATAGTCAGAAAATTGCATCCATATTATTAAAATAGGAACCAAATCAATAGCTCTATCTGCCATTTATCCAAGAAAAAGCTTGGATAACATTTGTAAACATTTATTATGAACACCAGTTATCTCATATAAGACACCTTTTAATTATTATTAAAGTACTTATAATTATGGAGCAAGTGATCATCATTAGCAGTGAGCTCACCTCTGTTTAAGAACTTATCCTATAACCTTATTTCTGATGTATTTTATGCAGCTGCACAATGCAGAAACTAATAAAAGTAAAGTTTTAATGAATAGACCAATTTCACAAATACTAGCATTCTGTAAAAGCTTACATGTTCTAATACTTGTTGTGATGTAGGAAAACAAATGCCCCCAGAGGTAACATTCTCATTTGCCCATTTGCTTAAAGCACCTGCTGTGAATCCTCCACTTCTCAACAGGGTAATGCTTTCATACAGCTTACCACTGCCTTTGTTATTTCAGGATGGGTTTTCCTAATGCTTTCTAATTAAATCTCTATTTGAAGACTCTCAAGGGAGCCAGGTTGTAAAGCTGCTCATTTGTAGTGAAATTGAGCATATGGAAAGTGTAGTGTTGGACTCAAGTCCCTGGAATGTCTCACCATTGAATTTAAGTTAGCTACACCCTACTTTAACAAAGCTCACAGACAACCAGATTAAATAGGAAACAGGAACTCAGAGGGAACTGTTGGCTTACGCTGTGCTTACTGTTTTCACTCAGTCATTTTTCTATGAACCCTTCCCACATTTCTGTGTGTGGAAGGCTTCTGGCATCCTTTCAGCAAGAACCTGTGGAAATGCCCATTTCTTCTAGGGAAACTTCCGCAATTTTATGGGCAGTTAGTTATTTCTTATTGTAATGTACCACAGCCTCTTGCTCATGGGTAATTGTGTAGTACTTTGGACACAGATAATATACCATTTGTTTATAAGAGCTCCATGCCACCCACAACTCTTTTCATTCTGTTTCCTCACTCCGGTCGGTCATTAGACACTTTGCATTTTGTTCTCACTGTACATAAGAGGTAACATAAAGTTCCCTAAAATGACAATATCATAATCACAACTGGTGGATAGACTCTGCAACACTTTGCATTTCATGTTCTTCATGAGTAAGTGGTGATTATAGAAGCCATACTACTTTTTAAAAGACTGTGCATCAGTTGTAACTGGACTCTACAACTTGTCATTTTGATTCTTTGTTCTCTTCTGTAATGGTCTCCATCTATCGCAAACAGAAATTTCCTTAATGCAGGATGAGAACTATACTAATCTGTGGGTGCAAAGACAAATATTTAGAATGTAGTTAGGGCTTATGCTGGTTTGATAAAGTGGAGTGGTTGTAGGTTTTCTTCCAAAATTGAAGATTTCACTAGTCCTGGGTAGTTGGCTAGGTTTCCTGTAATAACCAGCCCCGAAATTAAATAAAAATAAGCCATGAATTTAAAGAGAGCAAGGGGTAGGTTTGGAGAGGGGAAAGGGAAGGTGAAATGATATAATTATATTATAATCTCAAAAAATAAGAAAAGAGAAATAAAGAAATCTGCAATGCTATAATTGTTAAGTGATTTTAAAACAACTAAATGAATATATATATATATATATATATATATATATATATATATAAAGTAAGGAATAGTTAGTACTTTTTAGGTAAGAAATGTATATCAAAGTTAAATTATTCCAAAGCAAAATGTGGCCTAAGTAGGCCTTTTTAGTTTGGTTTTAATTAGTACATTTTGCCCTATCTTTAAGAACTTTAATTTGGACACATTTCCACAAAGTATTATAAACTATGCTTCATGAGTTAATACTAATGAGAGAGCTATCACATCAAGAATTGGAAACTATGTAGTATCTCCATTATATTTCTCACTTGTTCATTTATTTATTTCACATATTCTTTGGTTAGAAAATATTTGTAGGTCCTAGGATTTAAAAAAAAAAAAAACAACCAAATGAAAACAAGACACATGGAAACCTATCACTATTGTTTCATAAAGTAGGCATGGTGCAAGTCTTCCTTCTAAATACTTATTTGTACACATGGTGCACATGTTATGAATGTTTTTGGCATTGGCCTGAGCAGATTTTGTTTGTGGTGGGAAGCAGCTAATGCAGGAACTCATAACTGGTCAATGGGCTGAAAGCCATAAACAGCATTTCTGTGTTATCCCTTCAATGTTCATACAACACTGAGGAATAAAAAGAAGGTGAGGAATGCTGTGAGATGATGTTTTTCATGCATGATACGACTGTTGAACTCATCAACCCACAGCAACTGTGGTTATATCCATAAACCTTTTGCATGATAGAACCCATGAACATAGGTAGGTAGGAGCTAATCACTCCAACCACTTAGAGAGTGACTGGTAATTAATAGCGGTTGATAAGGTGGATAAAACAAAAAAGACTCATAGAATAAAGTAGCACTGACTAACTATACATATATGTAAGCATATATTATTGATGGTCAAAAAAAGATAGATTTTAGACACAAGAGAACATAAACATCAGGCAAGTAAATAAACGCATCACCACATAATATCGCTTACATGAATCTGCAATACATGACTGATAGGTTAAAACAGACAAATAAATGGTTTGTTACTTGAAAATAACTGTAGTTAAGATTCTGATTTTTCCTTTATCTTTGTACTCCACTTGTGGAACCCAGTTTAAGGAAAGTATCTGTTAAATCAGATTAGCGGTAATCCTCAACCTCAGTCTAGGCATCTGATTATCTTTCATGTCTGAGCAGGTGATTCATCTGTCGCCATCACTGTGATTACCTATGCCTTACTTCAGCAGCAATCCTGGTAGTTTGTTTTAGCATAGAATGCTCCCTTCCATAAAATTTCTTCCTAATAATTTCTAACTCACACAGTCCACACTTCCCCTTCTCTGTAAATTTGTACTTTCCATACTGCTTTTAAAGTTGAATCAAACCTTTCCTAGCTATACCACTAAGCCTGTTGTAGGGCCCTGGACTGATTGTAATGACTTTTTTTTTTTTTTTTTGCTGTGTATTAACAAGTATCATCAAGTGATCTTCTCACCAACGGCATCATTGATGTTTATGTGTAAATTTGCATCATTGGTGCTGGAGATCAAAGCTAAGACCTTACAGTTGCTAGGTCAGCTTTCAGCCAATGAGCTGTATGCCTGCTTTGCCTTTCATTAGCAATGGTTTTGAGTTTCAATTGATAATTACTATATAATTTGTGTTTTGCACTATTATGATTTATTTTGGTAGATATTTTTGTCCTCCTGAGGGAGAAACTACAAAACTTGTTTATTAAATAATCACTTCCAATTTATACAGGTAGTTGCAGAGAAAACCAGGTGAATTTGTAATTGCAAATTATAATTTGAAATTTTTACAAATTTTTTAAAACTATTTTTTCATTTGAAACCTGTTATTATACTATTAAGTACCAATCACTTGATGTCTGTAACACAGATTTAAAATATACTTATTTTCCAGAATGATACATATCCTAGGTCATAAGTAAAGTCTATCCTTCTGAGATAATAGTGTTAGGATTCAGATAAATTCAAATAAAAATAGTTGATAGTAAGTAATACATATCAATACATGTGTTAACCCTAAACAAACGCATCACTTTTATAAAATATGTAACCAGACTCTTTACTGCTTTGTAGGTTCTTCTTTCTTCCACACTTCTCCATTCCTTTTCTTCTATCCTTTCAGCTCCCTAACATTAGATAGGAGACAAAAAAGAGAGAGAGAGAGAGGGGAAAGGGGGCAACATTATTGTTAGACTACTTCCAGTTGATTAGGGACATCGAGTTCCTTGGGGCAAGTTTGATCTTTGATGTCGAGATATCGAGATATTGAATTTCTTCTTCTTTTATCTTCTTTTTTTTTTGGTGGGGGTGGTTCAAGACAGGGTTTCTTTGTGTAGTTGTGGCTGTCCTGGACTTGCTTTGTAGATCAGGCTAGCCTGGAACTCACAGAGATCTGCCTGCCTCTGGCTCCTGAGTGCTGGAATTAAATGTCTCCTGAGTCCTGATATCAAAGGTGTGCACCACCACACCAGGCTTTCTTTTTTTTTATTTTCACATGACTACTTTAACAAACCAATACAACCAAAAGCAACCAGCAGCAACCAACAACAACCAACAAACAGCCAACAACAGCCCTCACTGCATTTCAGGGCTTAGAATTTATATATCCTCTGAAAAGTCCCCAGAATTCCAAATGTCACACAATTGTAGAAGTTAACTACAGCTAGAAAAATCACACCTCTGCCTAGAGCACAAGACAAATCATAGACACCCTGTGAAGAAATCCAATATCACCATACCTTGGATTAAAATGAAATATATTCCCATAACATTTCTCTGTGTGTGTGTTTTTAGGAAATCAAAATCTCCAAATTCTCATTACAAAATGTTTTCAATGAATTTCTGTTTACAACAATGTCTAATTTATGGAATTTGAAGTTTGTTTAAAAAAAAAAGAGGACATCCAAATTTCCATTTGAAAGCCAAGATTAAGATATCAAATATCAACTAACTTTAAGAGAAGTGCCTACAGAAAAAATGTATTAAGTGTAAATGAAGTTCTATGGATAAAAGCAATCTGTGGTCTGCCTATTTTCTACCCATCTACCCACAATAGAGAAAAGACAGCTTATCCTATCCTCATCCACATTCTTTCCAGTAATTCAGATTAATGATTGTATGTACACCAATGAGAAATATGGTTAGTTGTTGTGGTGGTTTGAATAAAAATGGCATCCATAGCTAATAGGGAGTGTAATTATTTGAGAAGATTAAGACATGTGGCCTTGGAGGAGCAGGTATAGCCTTGTTGGAGAAATTGTGTCACTAATGGTGGGCTTTGGGGTCACAGCAGCTCAAGCAAGGCCCAGTGGCTCACTCTCTTCTGTTGCCGGCTGATCCAGATATAAAACTCTTGGCTTTTTCTCCAGCACCAGATCTTCCTACGTCCCAGGATGGTTCCTGCCATGATGATGTTGAACTAATCCTCTGGACATGTAAGCCAGTTATAATTCAATATGTCCTTTATGAGAGTTGCTGTGGTCATGGTATCTCTTCACAGAAATGGAAGCCCTAGCTAAGACAGTTATCCTTCAGTCAATTGGAAAATATTCCCATGCTGGCCTCATGTGTACTTTAATGTTAAATCCTTTTAATATTGTGACATTGAACAAACTTCTTTTAGCAGTTGGTAGAGAAACTATATCTCCCATAGAGGGTATATGGAAGTCCAGCATAACTACAGGGCAAGAATCTGGACAGTTCCCAAAACTCTTCTGGATCTGGCAGTGAATTCAGTAACAAGTTTTTGATTACTGGAAAGTGATAATGTACAGAGGCACAGGTACACCCCCTGTCCTCTTAATTATGACCAATTATGTACATGATGAGATAATTTTCTTTAGAAGGAGAGAATACCATAAACAACAACATGATGTATGATGATTTGTAGGACAGTTACATACTAAAAAGTAACAACATGATTCTATAAATAGCTAACAAACAACTGAAAGAAACTTTAAAACTAGTTCCCAAACTAACAAAGGTGAGTCATCTGTAACACTGGAACAAAAAGTCACAGAAAAAGAACTATGGAGATGAACAATAAAGGCAATATATAGCAGCTCAGGAGCCAACATCAAATTAAATGGAGAGAAACTGAAAGCATTCACCCTAAAATCAGGGACAAGGCAATGATGCCCACTCTCCCCATAATCTCTTCAACATAGTACTTAAAGTTCTATCTAGAGCAATAAGACAACTAATGGAGATCAAGGGGATAAAAATTGGAAAGGAAGAAGTCAAAGTATCCCTATTTGCAGAAAATATGGTAGTATACATAAGTGACCCCAAAAATTCCACCAGAGAAATCTTACAATTGAGAAACACCTTTAGCAATGTGGCTGGATATAACATAATTCAAAACAATTGGTAACCCTTATTTACACAAAATATAAATGGGCCAAGAAAGAAATTAAGGAAACAATACCTTTCACAGTAGCCACAAACAATATAAAATATCTGGGGATAACTCGAACCAAACAAATGAAAGGACTTGTACAACAGGAACTTCAAGTCCTTGAAGAAAGCAATTGAAGAGGACATCAGAAGATGGAAAGATCTTCCATGCTCATGGATAGGATCAACATAATAAAAATGGCCAATATACCAAAAGCAATATAATGATTCAATGAAATTTCCATCAAAATATCAACATAATTCTTTATAGAACTTGAAAGAACATTTCTCAACTTCATATGGAAAAACAATAAATGCAGAATAGCTAAATCAATCCTATAGAATAAAAGAACATCTGGAGGTATCACCATCACTTACAAGCTATACTTCAGAGCAATAGTAATAAAAATAGCATGGCACTGACATAGAAACAGACCAGTTGATCAATGGAATTGAATTGAAATACTGAAATAAACCCATACACCTACTGTCACTTAATTTTTGACAAAGAAGTCAAAACCATACAATGGAAAAGGGAAAGCATCTTCAACAAATGGTTCTGGTCTAACTGGATGTCAACATGTAGAAGAATGTAAATAGACCTATATTTATCATCTTGCACAAAACTCAAGTCCAAGTGGATCAAAGACCTTAACATAAAACTGAACACAATAAATCTAATTGAAAAGAAAGTGGGGAAAATCTTCGAATTCATTGGCATAGGTGACAACTTCCTGAACAAAACACCAATAGTTCAGGCTCTAAGACCAACAGTCATAAATAGGACCTTATGAAACTGAAAAGCTTCTGTAAAGCAAAGGACACTGTCATTAGAACAAAACAACAGCCTAAAGACTGGGAAAAGATCTTCACCAAACCCACATCTGATAGAGGGCTAATATCCAAAATTTATAAAGAACTCAATATATTAAACCTCAAGAAACTAAATAATCCAATCAAAAATGGGTAATAGAGCTAAACCAAGAATTCACAAAAGAGGAATCTCTAATGGCTGAGAGACACTTGAAGAAATGCTCAACATCCTTAATCATCAGAGAAATGAAACTCAAGAGGACTCTGAGATTCCATCTCACACCTGCCAGAATGACTAACTAAAATCAAAAACTCAAATGATAGTACATGCTGGCAAGATTGTGGAGAAAGGGAACACTCTTCCATTGCATGTGGGAGTGCAAACTTGTACATCCACTGTGGAAATAAGTCTGGTGATATCTTGTAAAACTTGGAATAGCTCTATCTCAAGACCTATCCATCCCACTTCTGGGTATGCATCTAAATGATTCCTCACCAATCGACAAGACATCTCCTCAACTATATTCATAGCAGTTTATTTTCCAGTAGCTAGAAACTGGAAATAATCCAGATGTCCTTCGACGGAAGAATGGATAAAAAAATCTGTGGCACATTTACACAATGGAATACTACTCAGCTATCAGAAACAAAGAAATCATGCAGTTTGCAACCAAATGGATGGAACTAGAAAAGCTCATCCTGAGTAAGATAACCCAGACCAAGAAAGATATACATGGCATATCACTTATAACTGCATTTTAGCCATATAGTACAGGATAACTATCCTACAATCAACAAACTCAAACAAACAGTAATATGGAGTTTGCTACCTATTATTGGGATACTTAACCCTAGTTGAACTGCCATGTAGGACCCCAGAGCAAGAGGAAGTTCTTAGCTCTCATGTGACAGATGAACTGAGGGGGACTTGTATGTGGGGTCACCCCACTCCAGAGGAGTAGGATAGGTGGGAGAGGGGTTAAAGCATGGAAAGAATGAACTGAGAGAGGTGGAAGGAGGAGACTGTCATGGAGATGTAACTTGAATTAGTAAATATACGTTAAAAAAGTACAATGAGAGCATCATTTTGAAATACACAGAATAGGAACAAATGTGACAAACGTGAGATAATAGCAAATGATGAGGGAGAAAACCAAAGCAAAGTATTGCAGAGAATTGGCTGTTTGATGATGCATAGAGTCTCTATCAGTAGCTATGGGCAACAGAAGTTTTGTGTCATTCTTAAGACTATTTAAGAAATTCTTAACTTGAAGGTTAGTGCATATGTCTGAGGCAGATTTTAAACTATGAAAAAAAAAAAAACCTAGGTAAAATCTTGCTGCTGTTATGGATACAGGAGAGCTTGGTTGCTATGTAGAGGCACACATCTTTCATTCAATTCTTAAAGGGGTTTGAAACCAAGAAGGTTTGGAGCTATGGTTCACTGTAAATTCAAGATGAAAAGATTATGAGCAAAGCATTTTATATTCTTGAGAATTGCTTTCATGTGAGATGGAAATAGAACATTTTGAACATAAAGCATTTCAGAAATATATACCTTCAATGACCTTGGAAAAAATTCCTTCAGCCCCTGAAAGTTTGAGCCAAGGTTAAAAAACACAAGACTTGGAAAAGTGTGAGATAAAAGATAGATAGAGGTTATTGGTTACTGGCTAATTAGTGTATATATTCACCAAAGCTTTTATTTTGTTACTTAAAGGGGAAAGTTAAAGATATATGAATTCTAATTTTAGGTGAAATTGAAACATAAAAAGAAACAAAGGCAACAACAAAAATTAAATTAGAAAGAGATTAATAACATTGCAACCCTATATTTTTATATGAATCTATACATAAATGTAATACATTTTCACATTAAAAGGTTAACTGAAATTTCCCTACATGGAGGAAACACACTTATTGTTCAATACCATATATGAGATACCTTCCTTCAAGTTATTGACCAGCCATACCCAGAGCCACTCAAAATAATATAGGCTATTGTTATTCCTCTTCATAACTTTATTGTAACACCTTGTTTATGGAAATAGCATGCATTTTGGACACAGGACATGGAGAAATCTAGTGGGTACTGATATGGGAGGTTCTTTTCCATGGGCAAGATTTTGTAGTACAGAAAGTAATTGTGCAGGCTACTGGTTGTCAAGAACGATCCACACTTTTACTGAACTGTGAACTCTTTGATTTTTGATAATGATCATGCTGATAAGGATGCAGTGTTAGCATGAATATTTGTGGTAACAAACTGTTTCCTGATTGAATTGAAGGCCAATTCCACAGGCAGGATTTCATACTAGGCAAGGATTTATACTATAAATCTGGAAAAAAATGTATGAGTGATGAGGTCATATACCCTAGAGAATAACCTACTACTGTTATATTATAAAAAGGATATCTCATCCAATGTCTTTTAAAGCAATTATCTTTATGCTCATAGATTAGTAAAGGACCAAAGGGCTTTTCTAATTAGACTCAGTGGTTAATAAAGAAAACACCAAATAAAAGGGGTGTGAAGCTGAAAGGTGGACATGGTAGGGGTATGTGTAAGAAATTGTAAGTAGAAGTGGTTATGATCAAATTATGCTTCATACGTGTGAAAAATCTCAAAAAATAGTTAGATCCAATTTAAAAATGTTCAACCATACTTTATAAAAACAAATTTCAATAAATTGCAAGTCAAATATTAAAGGCACATAAAGATTTCTTTAAAATGAATAAACCAAATGCATGTTTATTCATATATTTATCCATATTATGGTAACATTTATAAGTAGAAAGATATTCTTTTAAAACAGAAAGATGGGCCTGGGAAGATTTCTCAGTGGATAAAATCTTTGTCCCATGAGTATAAAGATTGATGTCTGAATCTCAGAACTCACAGAAAAGCAAGGCAGTGTAGAGTTTGTGTGTGATCTCAGCACCAGGGAGGCAGGAAAAAGGGATCTCCAGGGAGTGGTTGTTATCTAGACTTTCCAGAACCCACAAGCTTTGACTTTAACAAAATATCTTACCTTAATCAATAAAGTCGAGACTGATAAAGACGTCATGTCCTGTGCTTGGATACCTCAAAAAAAAATAATGCTAAATAGAAACTTACCTAGTTTTCAGTGCTATTATTTGTCCTTTTATTATTAAGTAAACTCTTTTCCAATTGTTCTTTGTACCTGAGCATAATATAATATTTATATTTATAATATAATATTTCTGAGCAGTGAAATCAGGAGTGCCATGGTATAGTTTCTTCTCTTTTCTTCCTAATCCTGGAGGGTATACACAAGTATTGGTTGGAGATAGATTGGCCATTGTGGCTCAAGAAGAGGAAGCCAAATATTGAGGATGGTAGAGAAAGTAAAAATTCAACCCAATCCAAACACCAATAAGAATGGGAAAAAAAAAACTTGAATGTGTTATGATTTATAGAGTTATCATTTTTTGTATTTGTTTCAATAATATGAGAAACATAAATTGCTTCCATAGTCTTTGTTAAGCCATTTTGTGATCTTTACAATACACAATGATGTATTTTCTACATTTTAGTATATTTATTGTGCCTTTATTTTTTAGTCAAACAAGTGAAATTCACTCCATAGATTTTTACTAGAATCAGAACATGAGACAAATATTTATATACCAGAAGGCTTTATACTTTTAAATACTGAAAGTGCACATTTTAATAATAACACAACATGATGTCACCAAGTTTGTAAACAAGGTATTTCCCATTGTTTCCTTCACAGCATTGTACTTCATTTCTTTTACCCTTCATTTCTTTTACCCACCATGGTTCCGATCTAGAAGAAAAATAACTAAACTGATTTGTTTTTCAACATTTTCATGTATACACATTTGCTACAAAGGTTGATGGTAATTTTTTGCAGATTTTCAAATGTCAAAAATATTGCAACTAGCTGTGCGTAATCTGTCAATTGCTTTGTCTCTAATTACTATTGCTTTTCTAGATTAATACATGGTGACATTTCCTCCTCCAGATTTATTCATTGTTTAGTAATGAAAATGCTTGGGGACTTATAATTAATTTATTATTAATTTTTCCTTGATGGCCTTTTATATTGCTTCTATTATTTTCATCTAAAAATAAATGGCATCATGAGCATATCTTTTAGTGGGTGCATGACAGTATCAATAGTCCATAGCTGATTATGTAAATTTTATATCAGTGTGTATGTGTGTGTGTGCTCACTTGTGTGATATTTTTGAGAAATAACATGACAATTAAACATTACTCAAACTTATTCTAATATATGTGTTAGGGACAGGTCTCCTTTGATCTCACTCAGCAGCTATTTCAGTTCTTATGTAAAAGTTTAGATGGAACACAGTTGTTGGAGGAAGGTCTAATACTTTACTTCTCAGAGTCTGATTTCAGGGGTCAGAGATCTGGTTACCACTCTTTCTGAGGCATTCTTGGATTGGTTAACAAAAGTCACTGATGGTTATTTAGCTGGACAGAAAGAGTATAGGAAGGTGGGATTTCCTGGAATGAAGAAAGAAACCCCTGGTTTTATACAGAAGTAGCTCTTTTCCAAGCAGGACTCAGAAGCAGCAGCTCGGTGTGAGCTCCGAAGGTATAGCCAACCACATGGTTGGTTGGGATTAGGTGGTTGAATTCTAGTAGAGAATCTCCCCAGCTAAGGCATAAGCATTGAAACAATAAAAGGTCTTGGTGTATTTAGTTATTGGGAGAAAGGCCCCTGCAGTTTCAGGTCTCCAGTTAAGGCCGGTGAGTCCTGTGAGTCCTCCAGGCTCACCAAGCCTAATATTTTATATACTGACTGCCCCACTGACCTAATATAACAATTTATAGCTATTAATAAATATCATTGTTAACAAAGTTGCAGTTTCAGGTGACGCCCAACATGGGGTAGGAAATAAGATTTGCCCATTCTGTTTTTGCAGAATCAGGCCATGACTTTGGTAGTAAAGAAGGAAAAGGTATACCAGGCTGCAAAGGTCCCACAGGTTGAATTTCTCTATTCAAAGCTCTTAAATCTCTTACCATTCTCCATTTCTCTGATTTACTTTTTACCACAAACACAGGAGAATTCCATGGGCAGGTATACTCTTACATATGACGAGCCTCCAGATGTTCTTTTACCAATTGTTCAAAAGCCTCCAATTTTTTCTTTGTTATGGGCCACTGCTCTTGACACATCAATTTATTTGATTGTCATTTCAAGGGTAGGGCTGTTGGAATTTCAACAGTGACACCTAGTATAAAGTTGGAAGCTCAGTGCCTGGGGTATCCTGTGCTTGGACAATGGACACCACTTGTGATTACTCTTGAGTACTCATATCAATTCCTTCCCCGGAAGCATCCATAAACTAAATGCCTAGGGTGTCCTGTGTTTGGAGATTAGACACAACTTGTGATTGTTGCTGAGCACCCATATCAATACCTTCCCCAGGAGCATCCATAATTTCATCATTTGTTATTTCTGGGATTGTAGGAATATTAATTTGAGTACCCCATTGTTGTAAAAGATCCCTTCCCCATAAATTTATGCATATGTCAGCAACATAAGGTGTCAACCTACTTGTTTGCCTTTCTGGTCCAACACAGTTAAATCACTGTACATTTTGCTGAATGTCTGATGGCATACCAATTCCTATAAACTGTGTACGAACCTTTTGAAGCAGCTGAAAGACCCGGGAGAGGGAAGTTCCTCACCCGACACTCAGGATATCATGACCGCCCCAAAACTCGCAAGAGACCATCTTGATGCAATTGCAGGAGGTTTATTTCAGGGGGGAAGGGGGGAAGGGGGGGAGGGGGGAAAGGGGGAAGGGGGAAGGGGAAAGGAGGGAAGGGGAAAAGGGGGAAGGGGGGCTCAGTGCACTGAGGGCGCCACTCATATCCCACCAGGGGTAGGAGCCACGACCCCGATTCTGGGGAGACTAGAGTATTTTATAGGGGAGGACCACAGATTAAGGGGGAGGGGGAAATTACAGGTGGGAAGTACCAGC